>JANAVB010039219.1:18106057-18427525 GCA_029216955.1 Iris pallida
GTGGCAACCGAGTATGATAGAGCCCAGCGGTTCCAACAAGGACTTCATTTGGAGATCTTGTTGGCAGTAGAGCAGTTTGAGCATCAGACTTTTGATGCAGTCTTGAGAGCAGCCCGGAGGCATGAATATACCTCCCAAAGGATTGTGGATAGGACCGGGAGTCGGAAGAGATCTCACGGCCAGATGAATCAGTCTTCAGCACCGGCCTCGGCAGCCAGGGCCTTGACTATTGGAGCTCCGAGGCGAGTGGCCTCAGTAACGTCGGTTTAGCATTCAACCCCGACGTACCCTCAGCAGCAGTATCCATTGCCGAGGCCCTTGCCGCCTCAGACCCAAGTGTTCCAACAGCAGAACCCCCAGCAGTATGCACAAGCCCAAGCCTTGAGCCAGAGCAGACAGCGAGAATTTCAGCAGAGGGGACCAGCACCCCGAGGGCACGGTCAGGCTATGGTGATGACCGTAGAGGAAGGATTAGCACCAGGAGAGGTAGTGGCAGGTACTATTCTCGTCAACTCCTTTCCAGCTTCAACTTTATTTAATTCTGGTGCATCGCATTCATTTATGTCTGCACGATTCACGACACGGGTAGGATTGGAGCCCGAGTCATTATCAGTAAGGCTCAATATACTTACTGGTAACGGACTTGTGGGAGTAGATAGAGTATTTTCCTCGTGTCAGATCGTAGTTAGCGGTAAGGAGTTCCCCGCTAGATTGATAGAGTTCCCGATGGCCGATTATGATGTGGTCCTAGGGATGGATTGGTTGAGGAACCAGTATGCTAGGATAGACTGCCATATTGGTAGGGTTGTTTTTAGCATTCCAGGCGAGCCAGAGTTTTCCTTCTCCCGGGGCGAGGTTGAGCCTTCTCCTCCGATATTGCAGATGGCAGTAGCAGCAGTTCAGTTGCCCAGGATAGTAGACGAGTTCCCAGATATTTTTCCAGAAGAGCTTCCAGGTATGCCTCCGGAGCGGGAGATCGAGTTCACTATAGACTTCCCGGGACAGCCCCAGTGTCAAAAAGAGTCTACAGGATGGCGCCGTCAGAGTTGGAGATATTGTACAAGATGATTGAAGAGCTTAGAACTAAGGGATTCATTCGTGCTAGTGGATCGCCTTGGGGAGCCCCGATGCTTCTTGTGAAAAAGAAGGATGGTACGTCCAGGTTATGTGTTGATTATCGTATCTTAAACTCAGTGACAATCAAGAACAGATACCCTCTTCCAAGGATAGATGACTTGTTTGATCAACTCAAGGGGGCATCAGTATTCTCGAAGATTGATTTACGCTCAGGTTATCATCAGATCAGAGTCAGAGAGCAGGACATCCCGAAGACAGCTTTTAGATCGAGATATGGGCATTGGGAGCTCCTTGTTATGCCTTTTGGAGCAACCAATACGCCGGCAGTATTCATGGACCTCATAAATTGCATCTTCATGTCTTACTTGGATCAGTTTGTGATTGTGTTCTTGGATGACATCCTGGTCTATAGCAAGAGTGAGGCGGAGCATGAGCAGCATCTCCGTGTGGTTCTTCAGACTCTCAGAGAGCACCAGTTATATGCCAAGTTTAGTAAATGCGAGTTCTGGCTCGATCGCATTTCGTACTTGGGTCATATCATCTCTCGAGGAGGAGTAGAAGTGGACCCCCAGAAGATCGTAGCTATTGAGTCATGGCCAGTGCCCAGCACAGTTACAGAGGTTTGTAGTTTTCTTGGATTGGCCGGCTACTACCAGCGGTTTGTTTCGGACTTTGCTCGGATATCAGCGCCATTGACGCAGTTGACTCACAAGGATGCGCAGTTTGCTTAGACAGCAGAGTGTCAGAGTTCTTTTGAGCAGTTGAAGCGAGGCCTCATAACAGCTCCTATTCTCATGCTTCCAGATGGGACCGGGGGATTCTCAGTATACTGTGATACTTCAGGCAGAGGTTTAGGATGTGTTCTGATGCAGTATGGGAAGGTAATAGCTTATGCGTCATGACAACTTTGTGATCATGAGAGGAATTACCTAACCCATGACTTGGAGCTGGCAGCAGTGGTGTTTGCACTTAAGTTGTGGAGGCACTACTTGTATGGAGATAGGGTAGAGATTTTCACCGACCACAAGAGCCTGAAGTATGTTTTCACCCAGAAGGATCTTAACATGCGTCAGAAAAGGTGGCTGGAGCTTCTTGTAGATTATGATGTCAACCTACAGTATCATCCTGGGAAGGCCAATGTTGTAGCAGATGCGTTGAGCAGGAGATCCAGAGTTTATTTCCTAACAGCGCAACCAGAGCTGTTTGCAGATCTTCAAAAGATGGGTATTGAAGTTATTCTTCCTTCCAGTATGGCATTGATGGCCAGCATGCAAGTTCAGTCCACTATAGTCGAGAGGATCCGGATGGCGCAGCCGGCAGATTCTAAGCTTCAGCGACTCCGAGCAGAGTGTGAGGCGGGACGAAGACCAGAGTTATGCATTCATGAGGACGGTACACTTCGACATGGTAAGCGTCTTTGTGTACCCAGCGGAGATATCCGGCAGGAGATCATGTTAGAGGCGCACAGTTCTCAGTATTCCATCCATCCAGGCAGTACGAAGATGTACCGCGATATCCGACAGTACTTCTGGTGGAATGGCATGAAGAGGGAGATAGCTCGGTTTGTCTCTCGGTGTTTGGTTTGCCAACAAGTTAAAGCCGAACATCAGAGACCGGCTGGACTTCTTCAGCCCTTGCCAATTCCAGAATGGAAGTGGGAGCATGTGACCATGGATTTCGTGACTGGATTACCTAGATCCCCAGCTGGTAGAGATGCTATTTGGGTTATAGTTGACCGGCTTACGAAGGTGGCCCACTTTTTTCCCTTCAGAGTTGGTCAGTCGACGGCTCAGTTAGCAGAGATGTACCTCAGGCAGATTGTCAGATTGTACGGAGTGCCAGTTAGTATCACTTCGGACGGAGATTCAAGATTCACGTCGCACTTTTGGCGTAGCTTACAAGAGAGTTTAGGAACCCATCTCCAGTTCAGTTCAGCATATCACCCGCAGACAGATGGCCAGTCAGAGCACACGATCCAGACTCTTGAAGATATGTTGCTGGTCTTGCACACTTGACTTCGGTGGTTCATGGGAAGATCATTTGCACCTAGTGGAATTCTTGTACAATAACAGTTTCTAGGCCAGTATCCAGATGGCACCGTTCGAGGCACTGTATGGTAGGAAGTGCAGATCCCCGCTAGCCTGGGATGATGTTGGAGAGAGACAGATGTTCGGTCCAAAAATGATTGCCCAGACAGTTGAAGTGGTCAGGCGAGTCCGAGATCATCTTTGAGTTACCCAAGATCGCCAGCGTCATTGGGCCGATTCTCATCGGCGTCCTCTCGAGTTTTCGGTCGGCGATCATGTATTCCTGAGGATTTCGCCTAACCGTGGCGTCATTCATTTCAGCGTACGGGACAAGCTTAGTCCTAGGTATATAGGACCGTTTGACATTCTGGAGCGAATAGGAGATGTATCCTATCGTCTTGCTCTTCCGCCGTCGCTAAGCGAGGTGCATGACGTGTTCCATGTATCCCAATTACGACGGTATATCCCGGACCCGAGCCATATCCTGGATCATTCGGAATTGGTTGTTGGTACCAACCTTTCGTATGAGGAGAGGCCCGTGTCTATATTTGACCGGAGAGAGAAGATCCTCAAGAACAAGACTATCAAGTTAGTCCGAGTTGCTTGGGGTCATCACTCTTTGGGGGAGTCAACATAGGAGCGTGAGGACGATATCCGATCGCGATATCCCGACTTGTTTGACTCGTGAGGTATAATGTCTTTCTTATGCCTCATGCCTTCGATTCCTTGCTTGAATGAGTGATTGTCTGCCTAGTTATAGCTTGCATGTGATTAATGTAGCTTGTCATTGCTCCTCTAGCCTCTTGATTAAATTCCGAGGACGGAATTCTTTTAAGGTGGGTAGAGTTGTAATGCTTGTGGTTCGTATTACGTATTTCTGGAATACGTGTACGTATTTATTCTTGTATTGCATGATTTCCTTGTTTAATTCCTCCTTGGGCTTGGTTTATTCTTGGTTGGGTGGGCTTGGTTCGGTTTGGGGTTTGCTCTTGGTTCATCATGAACCAAGGGATGAACCCCCTACCTACCACCACTACCCTATTTATTACCTATTCTTCTTCTCTCTCTTCATTACTCTTTTCTTCTTCTCCATTAAACCCACCACCAACCAAGAACACCCCTTAGGCAAGTACAACTTGCTTCCACAAGAGAGCCCATTTTTATTGTTCCATTAGTTTCTCCTCACGTTTCTAAGACACTTTAGAACTTGTCATTTTCTATTTTGAAGCTTTAATTCTTGTAGATCTAGAAATTTATTATTTTTGGGTTTTGGTAGTTTTGATCTATCAAACTTCCTCGTTTTTAAGTTTTGATGGTTTCATGTGGAAGAGAATTTTATTCTACCCAATTTAGACCTTTGAAAAGTTGGATTTGGACTTGTTTTGACTAAGTTATAGACTTTTGAAGCTTTGAGTTCAACCATGGAGTTTCTGCTGATTTGGAGAAGACAGTGAGCAGTGCGCGTGCTCTTTAGCTTGCGTCACTGAGCTGTGCGCGCTCTTTAGCACAGCGCAGTAGACCCCATACGCTGCCTTTTGGAAGCGTATGACTCGCATACGCTCGCTTGCTTGACAAGGAGTCGTATGGAGTGCATACACTGCCTTTTGGAAGCGTATGACTCGCATACGCTCGCTTGCTTGACAAGGAGTCGTATGGAGTGCATACGCTGCCTTTTGGAAGCGTATGACTCGCAGACGCTCGCTTGCTTGATAAGGAGTCGTATGGAGTGCATACGCTGCCTTTTGGAAGTGTATGACTCGCATACACTCGATTGCTTGACGGAGAGTCGTATGAAGTCCATACGCTACTTTTTTGGAGCGTATGTCTTGCATACGCTCACTTGGGTGACAAGGAGTCGTATGGACCTCATACGCTGCCCTTTGGGAGCGTAGCTTGACCTGAGCGTAGCCTGACCTGAGCGTATGATTTTTGTACTGAGCGTATGGGCTTTGACAAACTTGGTCTTATGTCCGCATGTCAATTTGGTTTTGTTTCCCTTAAAAACTTGGCTCTTCTATAGCCCTGTATATTGATATTTTATTAGATATTTTATGCCCATTTTATATCCTTACGCCTTTTGTCCTGAACTTGATAATCTTGAATTTACTTGATATGTTTGGAATTGATAATTGAGCCTGACACGATAGTGACCCGTAGTGGTGCACTCCTGACATGAGTAACCTGACATGACCTGACAGTGGCCCGTCGTGGCGCACTCCTGACTAGTGCACTTGACCTGATAACCTGACATGTTATATGTGGATAAGCTGTTGCGACGGCTACCTGACATGACCTGACTTGACCAGAATGAACATCCTAGACACCGTGGGTGATTATGTTTGAATAAATAGACCAATCCTGTCTTGCATCATGTCTAGGATGGGACTCCTGAGTACCACGGTCAGGAGTACCTACTAAAATTGACTAAGGCTAATAACTAGATTAATATATTAGTCATGAAGAGACATCCCAGCTATAGGCAATCCCGTTACCTGGGCGCACCTGTGATCTGTAGCCTGCCGTCGAGTAAGGCATATTTCCAGCACACTGTCATGTGTTGCACCCATTAAGCTACTTAAGGGTACATGCGTTTCCTGGACGATGTACCCACCTGAATTCAACCCCTAATTTCGACCTGGGTAACCTGGATGGTCTGCAGGGCTTGTGGCTGTGGAATAATCTCGTTGCATCTTGTTAGTAATGAGGCTTGTGACAACCCTAGTTAGTTAAAGTATCAAGCCGTAATTCTTGCTTGGCCGTGAAATGATTGGATGGAGTCTGACCAGTCTAGTCTTGCCCTGATCCTGTTCCAGATTACTGTATGATCAGAATGCTTGTATTTATTTTACCGATAAATGGTGAGAATTCTAAGTTCTGTTCAGACGAAGGGTTACAACCCCGGTCCTTGTTTGGTTTACGGGTTGTAACCTGGTTATCTGAACGGTTCTATGGTTATCTCATCGTATATCATCCTGGTGTATTTTCTTTATTCCAGTTCTTACTTTTATTTATATCTTATGTTGATTGCTGGTTTTAGCTCTTAAGTGAAGCCTCCTTTGTGGTACTTGCTCTTTCTGGGGTCTGACCCAGCTGGTTTTGTATGGCCAGATTTCGGAGCAGCTACCGAGGATCCCCCAACCTTCCAGCCAGATGGTGCACACTAGAAGGAACCCTGGCAACGAGTGGGTTATTTTAGGCTCTCCCACTCTATTGTAAAAATTATTCTTTTGAGGCGTTTAGCCGACGAGCACCTGTTTAGCTCGATTGCACTTTTACTTACTGTCTGCCTACGGCCTGTAACATGATTAACAGATCCTAGGGTTGATCATGTATGACTAAAACTCTTGCTAGTCCTGACATTTTGTATGACTAGCTTCACGATCAGCTGAATATGTAATATTTGGGACGCCTTATTATTGTATATTTAATGATCATACATCTTGTAACTTTTACTTACTTGCTTGTGATTGAGACAATAGGCTTGCTCATGACCTTAGGAGACTGCTGGCTTGTAGTTAAACCCTCATGTATCCTAGACAGCCGTGACCGTGTAGCGAGGTGGGTTGCACTTCAATATACGTAGCTGGCTATGTCTGCCCCTGCTCTCCAGTATTCTAGTTCTGGGGCGTGACATTCATCCATTCTCCTATTTTTCTTGGAAGACAACTTAGGTGCCATAGAAAAATTGATGAAGGGAAGAGATTATACCTCAAGGATGAAAATTGGAAGGGAATTCCGAAGTAGACACAAAACCTTGATCTTGGAGAAGGAAACCTTGAAATAGATGAAATCTAGGGTTAGGGTTCAAAGATCTAGGGATTGGAAGGTGTTTTTAGAGGAGGAAGGTGGGGTTCGGTTGCTCTCGGGTTAGATGTAGGGTTTTGAAAAAAAAGGGCAACCTAAAAAGTGGGGCCTGCTATCGGTTTAACCTGATAGCCCGAGTTTGGTTTCCTTATATCTCGGTTAGCATATGTTAAATCATGTACATAAAATGAAAGATAAAATTCATACTAATTTTAATATATCTCTATTATCTTGGGTTAGCTGTAGGGGTCGGATCCCAACTAGTAGTAGTTCGAAAACTAGTGCACTGTGTCGCTTCAGGCTATTTACACCTGTATGACAGAAGGGCCCTTTCGGCTTGTACCCAAAATAATTTTGTTTAATAAAATTATTTTAATTAATATCAAGTAACTTATCGGAAATAATTTACTATGCTTTCGAGACGATATCAAGAACACCTAACTCACGACGAATAAAATTAAAGCGGTGCTCAGCTAATGATTTTGTAAAAATATCTGCTAGTTGATGACTTGTGTCAATAAATTCTAGGCAAATATCTCCGTGTTGTTGAAGATCACGAAGAAAATGATGACATATTTCTATATGCTTAGTGCGTAAATGACAAACTAGGTTCTTAGTCAAATTAATCGCGCTAGTGTTGTTACAGAAAATAGGAATATTATGAAAATATAGATTGTAGTCTTCTAGGCTTTGCTTCATCCACAAAATTTTAGCATAACAACGACCGTCAGCGATATACTCAACTTCAGTCGCTGATACTGGGATAAAATTTTGTTGTTTGCTAAACCAAGAGACTAAAGCTTTTTCTTGGAAATAACACGTACCGCTGGTACTTTTATGATCTACTTTGCATCCAACAAAATCAGCATCCGATCAACCAATTAGGTAAAAGGATGTGGTTTTGGGATACCGCAAGCCGACAATAGAAGTAGCCTTAAGGTATCAAAATATACGCTTAACTGCGCACATGTGTGATTCCTTAGGATTGGCTTGATATTTAGCACATATACAAACACTGAACATTATATCAGGATGACTATAAGTTAAGTACAATAAACGGCCAATTTTACTTGGATACTTACATTGGTCGACAGGTTTGCCACTCTTATCAATGTCAAGCTTGGTTGCGGTAGCCATTAGAGTTCTAATAGGCTTTTCATTATCGAAGTCGAACTTCTTTAGCAACTCCTTCGTATATTTTGCTTGATTGATAAAGGTCCCTTGTGAAGTTTGTCCGATTTGTAGTCCGAAAAAGTAGTTGAGCTCTTCCATCATGCTTATTTCGAACTCATTTTGTATACACTTAGCAAACTCTTGTCACAGTACCTCATTAGTTAAACCAAAGATAATGTCATTTACATATAATAGTACTAACAGAATATCATCATTAAGGGATTTGATAAATAAAGTAGTATCTACTTTCCCTTTAGAAAAAAATATTTTCCAGTAGAAAGGTACTCAGACGATCATACCAAGCACTAGGTGCTTGTTTAAGTCCATACAGTGCCTTTCTTAACTTGAAAATGTGATCAGAAATTTAAAATCTTCAAAACCAGGAGGTTATTTTACAAAAACTTCTTTTATAAAGTCATTCAAAAAAGCACTTTTAACATCCATTTGAAATAATTTAAAATTATGAAAAATATACATATGCATAAAGCATGCAAATGGATTCTAGTCTAGCAACAGGAGCATAGGTCTCGTCATAATCAATTCCTTCTTCTTGATTATAACTATGAGAAACTATACATTCTTTGTTGCGAACGACTTGTCCATCTTTACTTATTTTATTTCGGAATACCCATTTGGTACTAATTACAGAGTGGCCAATAGGCTTGGGAACGAGTTCTCAAACATGATTCCTTTCAAATTAGTTTAATTCCTCTTGCTTGGCATAAATCCAAAATTTATCATCTGCTACTGACTTAGGTTCTATTTGTGAAATAAATGCAATACTTGCCGCTACATCCTTAGCAGAAGAACGAGCACTTACACCTTTTGATGCATCACCTATTATCAAAGTTTCTGGATGGTCAAACATGAACCTCATCTTCTTTGGCAGACTGTCCAGATAATGGGCTCCTGTGTCAGAATCTTCAGGTGCTTTGCTGGATATTTTTTCTGAGTCCTCGTCGTTATTGTTACTTGGCAGTTGATTCTTAAATTCATCAAAAGTAACATTTTATTGATTCTTCAACAACCAATGACCTCTTATTGAAAATCGTATAGCCTTTACTCTTAGAAGCATATCTAAGAAATATTCCTTCATTTGCTTTAGAGTCAAACTTTTCTAAGTTCTCCTTGGTGTTCAAAATAAAACAGCAACATCCAAAAACTTTAAAATATGAAATAATACGATCAAACCATAGTTCATAGAGAGTCTTAGGACAGGAAATCTCATAAAAATAACCATTCAAATCGCAAAACTTTTTGAAATCAAAATTTTTTCCATTCTCCTTCATGGTCACTTCAGATGCGAGTATCATGAAGCCCTTTTCGTTTTGAACATTTTTACAAAAAAATTCAAATTCAAAAAGTGTATTATTTTTATTTGATAAAAAGAAAACCCAAGTGTAACGAGAAAAATTATCAACGATAACAAAAGCACAGAGTTTTCCACCAAGGCTGGCGACTCAACTTGGTCCAAACAAATCCATATATAATAATTGTAAAGGTCGTAAAGTACTTACAGCGTTTATGGATTTAAATGATGACCTAGTTTCTTTGTTTTTCTCGTAATAAGAACATATCATGTCTTTTTTGAATAAAATTTTAGGTAATTCTTTTACCAATTTTTTCGTTGATAGCCTTAATATGGTATCAATATTTGCATGTCCTACTCTCATGTGACATAGCCAGTTTTTTCTTCGTTAGCTATAAGTTACTTGCCTGCATTGTTAGTACTATCTGATAGAAAATATATATTTATTTCTCCCTTATACCTTCATAAACTAAATCTCCAGTAGTCATATCATATATAGAGCATTTGTCTTTCATGAAGTTAATACCATAATCATTATCAGCAAGATGACTTATGCTTAGCAAGTTATGTATTAACTCAGTAACCAGACAACGTCTTTAATAACTGGTAATGAGGCATACCAACAATACCATTACCTATTATATAACCTCTTATATTATTTTTGGAGGAGACATATCCTTCTTTTTTCATCGATAGCATAGCGAACAAAGATTTATCACCCGTCGTATACCGCAAAAATCCCATATCGAAGATCTATTTACTTCTAACATGAGAGGGTTGGCCCACCTACAAAACAAGTAGATATGACCTTTGGTAACCATTTCATTAAGGTCCAAAAATGTTAGTCTTTCGCATTCGGGCATATATATTTATGTCAACTAGCTTTCTAACTCTACAAAACTTAGAGATGTCACTACACCAAATAAGGTCTTTTACGGCCTACAATTTGCGCCGTAAAACTAATTTTACGGCTAACATGGTAGTGCCGTAAAAGCTCCATCCGTAAAAGGGTACGAGTATTTATGGCGTGTGATAGTAGGCTATAACTTAGGTAATTTTACGCCGTAAAAGAAGTTGCTGAAAAACTATGGATCTTATTTACGTCCCATAATGCATGTCGTAAATACTAATCTTTTACGACTCGAAGTGATGGCCGTTAATAAATTCAATTCATTCAATTTAAGGCACACATGGCAAGTCGTGAATACTTAAAAATAAACACCTACTATCTCACATTTACGGCCCAAAAATGTCGGTCGTAAATGTTATGTGTTTATGACTCAAACTGAGGGCCGTTAAAAGGTTGATGAGTTTTATTTTTGTGGCTCGCAAGGCGCGCCGTAATTATGGTTTTTTTAAATATCCACATTTGAATAGCTACAAATATAATTAATTAATAAACCAAAATCAAATATGACTATAATATGGTTCTCACAGTTTTTCCAACCAAAATCAAACTAATTGCACATCTATATTGAGAGTATTTACTTCCAACAAGTTGCACTAAATCCATACACATTAATAAGATGACACAAACATGATAGAAGCTTAACACAAAGCAAAAGTGTTTAAACTGAATTTCCAATAGAAAAGTCATTTTCTTAGTCATTAAGCTCAAACCAAAATTAATGTCTTACAACAAAAACAAAGTCACTTTGTCTTACTACAAAAGCAAAATTCACTCTCACTATAGTTGGACACTTCAAGACCTTCGAAAATTTTAAAGTCCTTGAGCTCAAAATATGAAACTTTGTAGAAGCATGCCTCCCCTCTTCTTTAAGCTTAATTACCTGAATAAAAATAAAAAAATAATATTGACAAATATCCAATAAAATGAATGCGTGAAAGAGACTTATATACATGTTTAATGAGGAGACTTATACACAAGACAAGTTCCATGAATATGGATAATTTTACACCCATCACCAATGTGCTGGATGACAACAAATTTCCTAATGTCAACTTATTATGGTGGTCTTCTACGCTAAGAGTTCATCTGATGCACCTCTGAACTCCCTTTTATACGTCACAAGGAGTAAAGGAATAAGTAACTTTGGTGATTAGCATAAGGTGGACCTGTCACCAAATAATAACCTTAATATCTCAATCTAGTAGAGGTTCCTTCTAAAAGTACTGGAAGGATAGAAGACTTTGAAATGAAAGAGTAAATTACACTGCTCATTGGTCAAGAATATTTCTAAGAACTATACCAACTCAACTAGAATTGTATTTGAACATTCTGAAGATACTAATGTAAGGAGAATATGGATATTTCACAAGACAAGTTCCATGTGGCATGTCTCTGGAAACTGAACAGTAAGGGAAGTTAATATGATGTGAGCCAACCCAAAAACATGAGGGGATGGAAAACTCGTTCACATTACCCAAATATATAGGTGAACCTATATTTTAGGTAATCCTCTACCTAACCATGTTGTTCTCTATTTCCTAACTCCATGCATCACCCCATATATATACCTACATATCCATACATAACAAGACGTGCACCCACATATCCACAAGACACTCTCCTAATCCTGATACCAGGTTTAGGATCCCCCCTGCACAATCACCCCTACGATGGGATATGCCCCTTACTCATACTGCTATATAGCCTACATGGCTGCCAAGCCCTATGTAAGTCATATATAGCTCCATAATGATTAGAAAGTTACAGGAAGACTTACCTAAGAATCATGCCCATACTTTAGGAGAGACTATTATAACTATTCTTTCCTTTTATTACTGTACACTGATGTACTACATGTGCATTGGCTAATTCCCCTATACTAACCATCTGCCCCTACCCTAACTCTCACTAACAAACACTACCATAGCCCCTGCCATAGAGCCAAACATGACAGGCACATAGGCCAGCCCTGTCGAGGGGATGGCTCCCAGGTTGCCTATGCCTTCTTCCAACCTGGCCAATTGGCCTGCTGCCAAAGGACACTCCCACTGCAGTGGCCTATTGCCCTGCCTACTCTGCCACACATACAGACCAACAAACTTCCTTACCTCTCATATCTGCTATATATGTATATAGCTACAAACAAATAAATTGACACTCCCTCTCAATTTCTAAACACTCATTAACCTATCACTAAACTCATACACATACACTCTAATCCTTAACTCATAACACACAACCAAAGACATTCACCACTACAAATACATACTAAGGAAGTTAAATGGAACTTGAACAAAAAGGAGGGTGACTGAAATATGTATATATTATATTTTATATATATATATCTATATATATATATATAAAATATATATATATATATATATATATATATATATATATATATATATATATATATATATATATATATATATATATATATATAAGTAAAGTCTGACAATAAAAAGGGGACTGAATGTGAGAGTCATAAGTTGACACAAAATGGGGTATAAGGACTGTATCAAGTGAAAATGTGGTTGTGAAACTTAAGCCATTATCCCTTGCTAACTAACCTATATATAAACCATTCACCCCATCATTTATTTGGACTGCTCAAAGAATTATAGGACATTCGATTAAGGTTGCAATGCTCAAAGTATATGGTCTGACATGACTAGATATGCAGGATAACGAGGTTCAATGATCCAACAATACTCCTACTCCTATTCTGTCACCCTCATTTCTCGTATTTCGTATTTGTACTCGTAATTTAATTTTGGCACGTATTTTATTTTATCGACTTACGGATTTTGGTTTATTATTAATGGAACACCTTAACCTACACTCCTTCCTCAACACATCACAACCACCCTCATTAAAACCCACCAACTTTTTCTCTCTCCTCCATAACTCCATTAATTTCTTACAACTTCTTCTTCTTCTTCCTTCTTCCACACAACACCACACCATAGACAAGTGCACCTTGCCATCAAATAAGCACCACTTTTTATTTGACCATTAACTAGATTAGGCCATGGAGAACAACTTTAGAACTTGACATTTTGTGATTTGGAGCTTTCATTCTTCTAGATCTAGGTTTTAACCATTTTCGAAAATCCTAGGTTTTGATCTATTAAACTTCGATTTTTGCATGTTTTGATGCTTCCATGTGGAAGAGAATTCAATTTTACTCAAGTTAAAACTTTGAAAATTTAGATTTGGTTTCGATTTGGCTAAGTTATGAAGATTTGAAGTTTTTGGTGTTCTTGAGGAGTTCATCTCAGCCTTGGTGAAGGCTTTCGACCAGTGCTCTTTAGCACTTGACCGTTTGCGCACCCCGGCCTGTGCTCTTTAGCGCATGGCCGATTGTGCATAGGATTAGCCAGTACTTTGTGCTGTGCTGGATTGTGCTGGCACAAGCCAGCCATGCGCAATCCACTCTGCACAATTTACTCATGCGCAATCCACTCTGCATAATTTACTCATGCGTAATCCACTCTGCGCAACCAACTCCTGCGCAATTTACTCCTGCGCAGTTCACTCCTGCGACTTTACTCATGCGCCATCTGCCCCTGCACAACTGACACCCTGCACAATCCAACCCCTGACCCCTTGCACAAACCATTAGCTCTTGGAGTTTTAGTTTTATTTCTTTAAGCTTGGCTCTTCTATAGCCCTGTATATTGGTATTTTATTAGATATTTTACGTCCATTTTATATCCTTATGCCTTTTGTCATGAACTTGATTTTACTTAATATACTTGGAATGACTATTGTACATGGCCTAGTATGACAAGGAACTAGCATAACATGACAGTGACCCGTAGTGGTGCACTCCTGACGTGACCAACCTGGCATGAATTATCTTGATAACTTGATAGTGACCGTGGCGGCGCACTCCTGACTTGACTTGACTTGATAACTTAACTTGACCTGCCTTGATACCGTGGGTGCTCCTGCTTGCTTGCTTGTACAATCCACTTGTCTTGTCTTGCATCATGTCTAGGACGTGACTTCCTGGGTACCACGGCCAGGGACTCGCGCTAAATTGGATTAGGCTAATGATTAGATCAAACTAGAACATGGAGAATTTCCAGTCATAGGCAATCTCGTTATCTGGGCGCTTTAATAGACTTGTAGCTTGCCGACGAGTAGAGCACATTTCCAGCATACTGTCATGTGTTGCACCATCTAAGTCACCTAAGGGTACATTTGTCTCCCAGGCAATGTACCCACCTATAACTCTCAACCCGCGGAAGGATAACTGGATAGTCTGCAGGGCTTAGGACTGGGAGTTTCTCACTTGCATCTTGTTAGTAATTAGGCTTGTGATAACCCTAGTTAGTTAAAGTAGTAAGCCGTAGTACTTGCTTGGCCGATTGTGAATGAATGGTGTCCAGCCCTGTCTAAGTCTTGTCTAGCCCTTGTACCTGGAACTCTTGATCATGATTGTTTTACTTATCTCTAACGATAAATAGGTAGAGACAGTGAGCTATTCAGGCGAAGGGGTACAATCTCGGTCCTTGTTTGGTTTAAGGATTATAACCTGGCTCCCGGAATGGTTCCACGTCCCTAGTCGTTTATCGCTCTGTGTACTTTTATTACTTGTACTTCCTTTATTTCTTTATGTTCTGATATGCTGGCTTTTGTTCTTATTTGTGGCCTCTTTGTGGCACTTGCTCTTTCTGGGGTTTGACCCAGCTGGTTTTGTGTGGCCAGATTTCGGAGCAGCTCCCGAGGATCTACCAAGCTTCCAGCCCAATGGTGAACACTAGACGGAACCCGGGCTACGAGTGGGTTTTCCCTTTTTGTTTTCACCCACTTATATGTAAATTTATTCTTTTGAGGTGTTTAGCCGACGAGCACCTGTTAGCTCGATGCACATTTACTTACTATCTGCCTATGGGCTGTAAATATGATTAACAAATCCTATGGTTGATCATGTATGACCGAACTCTTGCTAGTCCTATCATTTTGTACGACTAGCTTTATGATCATCCGATATGTAATATTTGGGACGCCTTATATATATATTTGATGCTCTAACATCTTGTAACTCTGTTAATTGCTTGAGATTGAGACAATAGGCTTGACCTTAAGAGACTGCTGGCTTGTAGTAAACCCTCATATCTAGACAGCCGTGACCGTATAGTTGAGATGTATTCTATTTCAATATACGTAGCTGGCTATGTCTGCCCCCGCTCTCCAGTATTCTGGTTCTGGGGCGTGACATGGTTTAAGTGGTGGCCCATACAGGTCTTGTCAATCAAGAAATGTGAGGGTTTACCGAATAGATGTCTCAATCAATATTCGTCCTTGATCCCTGCTCGTATCTTCAAATCCCTGAGATTCTTTACCTGATCACATGCTTGTATCATTGATCTGTCCTGGTCCTTTCCTTACTGTTCCCTATGTCGTCTTCTTCAGCGGCACTATACCTGACCCTGCTGATCAGCAAGGTGGAGCACTTCATGTGGACCAGCAACCAGGAGATCAAGCCCAGCACTCCGGAGTAGCCTCCCGAGTCGTGCCAACTGGAGGAGAGCCCCCAGTTCAGCCCGTTCAGCCTGTCGAGCCGGATGATGGCACCTTGGTAGGTCTCATCACGACCTTGATAGCTTCTCAAGATCGCAGAGGAGACGCCTTGCACCAGACTGTGGCAGATGCTTTGACCAGAGGCGGTCATCCAGGGAACAGCGCGGCCAACAGCTTCAAGCGCTTGAACCCTCCCTTCTTTGACGGCAGTGAAGATGCGATTGTCGCGGACGCTTGGCTTCAAGATACCGAGGTGGTTCTAGAAGCAGCTAGGACACCTGAAAATGAGAAGGTGGCGGTGGTACGGCTACAGTTGTTAGACTTGGCTCGCAATTGGTGGGCAGCTCAGGCCATGGGATTAGCAGCACCAGTCACTTGGACGACGTTCAGAGAGAGGTTCCAAACGAAGTACTTCGATGCGGTGGCACGGTACGACCTGCATACCAGGTTCACCAACTTGAAGCAAGGAGGCAGGACGGTCGATGGCTATGCGACCGAGTTTTCCAGGCTGAGTAGGTTCGCCCCCACCTTGGTGGCAACCGAATTCGATAGGGCCCAACGGTTCCAGCAGGGGCTGTATTTAGAGATATTATTAGCTGTGGAGCAGTTCGAGCACCAGACGTTCGATGCAGTGTTGAAGGCAGCAATGAGGCATGAGTATACCTCCCAGAGAATTGTGGACAGGACCGGAGGCAGGAAGCGGTCCCACAACCAGATGTACCAATCTTCAACTCCAGCCCCGGCAGCTAGGGGTATAACCATTAGAACCCCGAGGCGGGCGGCCTCAGTGACGTCGATTCAGCATTCAACCCCGACGTATCCGCAGCAGCAGAAGCAGCCTTCCGCGGTAGGATGTTCTTATTGCGGGAAGCCGGGCCATGTAGTGGTAGAGTGTCGTAGGGCACAGGGATTGTGCCTGGCATGCGGAGGAGCAGATCACAAGATAGGGACCTGCCCGAATAGGGGTGGCTCGACATTATCCAACCTTTCTAGTTCTTCGGTGAGAGGACCAGCCCCAGCTCCAGTCCAGCAGCAACAGCAGTACCTGAGGCCATTAGCGCCTCAGGCCCAGGCCTTCCAGCAGCAGTTCATCCAGGCTCCAGCACAGAGTCGGCAGAGGGGTTCCCAGCAGAGAGGACCCGCAGCTAGAGGTCAGGCTATGATGATGTCCATGGAAGAAGAAGTTGCTCTAGGTGAGGTAGTGGCAGGTACTATTCTCGTCAACACCTTTCCAGCATCTGTATTATTTGATTCTGGTGCATCGTATTCATTCATGGCTGCACGATTCGCGACACGGATAGGATTGGGGCCCGAGTCATTATCAGTGAAGCTCAATATACTTACTGGTAATGGTCTTGTGGGAGTAGATCGAGTGTTTTCCTCGTGTCGGATCGTAGTTAGCGGTAGAGAGTTCCCCGCTAGGCTCATAGAGTTCCCTATGGCAGACTATGATGTAGTCCTAGGCATGGATTGGTTGAGGAACCATTATGCTAGGATAGACTGCCATGTTGGCAGAGTTATCTTTAGTATTCCCGGAGGGCCAGAGTTTTTATTTTCCAGAGGCACAGTAGAGCCATCTCCTCCAGTATTGTGGATGGCAGTAGCAGCAGTGCAGTTGCCCTGGATAGTTGAAGAGTTTCCAGATGTCTTCCCAGAGGAACTTTCAGGGATGCCGCCAGAGCGGGAGATTGAGTTCACCATAGACTTGATCCCCGGGACAGCACCAGTATCAGAGCGAGTCTACAGAATGACACCTTCAGAGTTGGAGATTTTGTACAAGATGATTGAAGAACACAGGACCAAGGAATTCATTCGTACAAGTGGAACACCTTGGGGAGCCCCGATGCTTCTTGTGAAAAAGAAGGATGGTACGTCTAGGCTATGTCTAGATTATCGTACCTTGAACTCAGTGACAATCAAGAACAGATACCCTCTCCCGAGGATAGATGACTTGTTTGATCAACTCAAGGGGGCTTCAGTTTTCTCGAAGATAGACTTGCGGTCAGGATACCACCAGATCAGAGTCAGAGAGCAGGACATCCCGAAGACGGCGTTCAGATCTAGGTACGGGCATTGGGAGTTTCTAGTTATGCCCTTTGGAGCAACCAATGCGCCGGCAGTATTCATGGACCTCATGAACCGTATTTTCATGCCTTACTTGGATCAGTTTGTGATAGTATTCCTTAATGACATCCTGGTCTACAGCAAGAGTGAAGCAGAGCACGAGCAGCATCTCAGAGTTGTCCTCCAGATTCTCAGAGAGCACTAGTTGTACGCCAAGTTCAGTAAATGTGAGTTCTGGCTCGATCGTATTTCTTACTTGGGTCACATCATTACCAGAGGAGGAGTGGAAGTGGATCCCCAGAAGATTGTGGCCATCGAGTCATGGCCAGTACCCAGCTCAGTGGCAGAGGTTCGCAGCTTCCTTGGATTGGCCAGCTACTACCGACGGTTCGTCTCAGATTTTGCAAGGATTTCAGCGCCGATGACCCAGTTGACCCGCAAGGATGTGCCGTTCGTTTGGACAGCAGAATGTCAGGAATCATTTGAGAAGTTGAAGCGAGGTTTGATAACGGCTCCCATTCTCACCCTTCCAGATGAGACCGGAGGATTCACAGTTTACTGCGATGCTTCAGACAGAGGATTGGGATGTGTTTTGATGTAGCATGGGAAGGTAATTGCTTATGCATCACGTCAACTCCGTGATCATGAGAAGAATTACTCGACCCACGACTTGGAGCTAGCAGCAGTAGTGTTTGCACTTAAGTTGTGGATGCACTACTTGTACGGAGACAGAGTGGAGATATTTACTGATCACAAGAGCTTGAAGTATTTTTTCACCTAGAAGGATCTTAATATGCGGCAGAGAAGATGGCTCGAGCTACTGGTGGACTACGATGTAGATTTGCAGTATTATCCAGGGAAGGCCAACGTTGTAGCAGATGCGTTGAGCCGGAGAGCCGGAGTTTATTTTCTGACGGCGCAACCAGAGCTATTGGCAGATCTTCAGAAGATGGGAATTGAAGTGATTCTTCCTTCCAATGTGGCCTTGATGGCCAGCCTACAGATTCAGTCCACCATAGTTGAGAGGATCCGGACTGCACAGTTAACAGATTCTAAGATTCAGCAGCTCAGAGCCGAGTGCGAGGCAGGGAGAAGGCCAGAGTTATGCATCCATGAAGATGGTACACTTCGACACGGCACTCGTCTTTGTGTACCCAGTGGATATATCAGACAGGAAGTCATTACGGAGGCTCACAGTTCGCAGTACTCCATTTACCCAGGCGGCACGAAGATGTACCGAGATATTCGTCAGCACTTTTGGTGGAATGGTATGAAGAGGGAGATAGCCCGGTATGTCTCTCGATGTTTGGTTTGCCAACAGGTCAAGGCTGAACATCAGAGGCCAGCTGGACTTTTTCAACCCTTGTCGATCTCAGAATGGAAATGGGAGCACATTACCATGGATTTCGTGACTGGGTTACCCAGATCTCCGGCAGGCAGAGATGCTATTTGGGTCATTGTAGACAGGCTTACCAAAGTGGCACACTTTCTTCCATTTAGAGTTGGACAGTCAACGGCACAGCTGGCAGAGATGTATCTCAGGCAGATCGTCAGACTTCACGGAGTGCCAGTCAGCATAGTATCAGACAGGGATACGAGATTCACATCGCACTTCTGGCGCAGTCTTCATCAAAGTTTGGGGACTCGTCTCAAGTTCAGCTCAGCGTATCATCCGCAGACAGATGGGCAGTCAGAGCGTACTATACAAACTCTCGAGGATATGTTGAGGTCATGTACCCTCGACTTCGGTGGTTCGTGGGAGGATCACCTGCACCTGGTGGAATTCTCGTACAACAATAGTTTCCAGGCCAGTATCCAGATGGCACCCTTCGAGGGTCTGTATGGTAGGAAGTGCAGATCCCCGTTAGCATGGGACGATGTCGGAAAGAGGCAGATGCTCGATCCAGAACTAATTTTTCAGACGGTTGAAGTGGTCAGGAGAGTCAGAGATCACCTCCGAGTTGCTCAGGATCGCCAGCGCCATTGGGCCGATGCTCATCGGCGTCCCTTAGAATTTGCTGTCGACGACCATGTATTCCTTAGGATCTCGCCTACCCATGGCGTCATTCATTTTGGCGTACGGGGAAAGCTTAGTCCTAGGTATATAGGGCCGTTCGATATTCTAGAGCGAGTAGGTGATGTGTCCTATCGTCTCGCTCTTCCGCCGTCGCTAAGTGAGGTACATGATGTATTCTATGTATCCCAATTAAGACGGTACATCCCGAACCCGAGCCATATCCTAGATCATTCGAAATTGGTTGTTGGTACCAACCTTTCGTATGAGGAGAGGCCCGTGTCTATATTGGACCGGAGAGAAAAGACGCTCAAGAACAAGACTATTAACTTAGTCCGTGTTGCTTGGGGTCATCACTCTCTAGATGAGTCAACGTAGGAGCGTGAGGACGACATCCGATCGCGATATCCCTACCTGTTTGACTCGTGAGGTATAATGTCTTTCTTATGCCTTACGCTTTTCCTTCCTTGCTTGCATTGTATGATTGTATGATTAAACTGCTTAGTGTAGCTTGCCTGTGTTTAGTATAGCTTGTCGTGGCAATCTCTAGCTCCTTAATTTAATTCCGAGGACGGAATTCTTTAAAGGTGGGTAGAGTTGTCACCCTCATTTCCCGTATTTCGTATTTGTACTCGTAATTTGATTTTGGCACGTATTTTATTTTCTCGACTTGCGGATTTTGGTTTATTATTAATGGAACACCTTAACCTACACTCCTCCCTCAACACATCACAACCACCCTCATTAAAACCTACCAACTTTTTCTCTCTCCTCCATAACTCCATTAATTTCTTACAACTTCTTCTTCTTCTTCCTTCTTCCACACAACACCACACCATAGGCAAGTGCACCTTGCCATCAAATAAGCACCACTTTTTATTTGACCATTAACTAGATTAGGCCATGGAGAACAACTTTAGAACTTGACATTTTGTGATTTGGAGCTTTTATTCTTCTAGATCTAGGTTTTAACCATTTTTAAAAATCCTTGGTTTTGATCTATTAAACTTCGATTTTTGTATGTTTTGATGCTTCTATGTGGAAGAGAATTCGATTTTACTCAAGTTAGAACTTTGAAAATCTAGATTTGGTTTCGATTTGGCTAAGTTATGAAGATTTGAAGTTTTTGGTGTTCTTGAGGAGTTCATCTCAGCCTTGGTGAAGGCTCTCGGCCAGTGCTCTTTAGCACTTGACCGTTTGTGCACCCCGGCCTGTGCTCTTTAGCGCATGGCCGATTGTGCATAGGATCAGCCAGTGCTTTGTGCTGCGCTGGATTGCAATGGCACAAGCCAGCCATGCGCAATCCACTCTGCGCAATTTACTCATGCGCAATCCACTCTGCGCAACCAACTCCTGCACAATTTACTCCTGCACAGTTCACTCCTGTGATTTCACTCATGCTCCATCTGCCCCTGCGCAACTGACACCCTACACAATCCAACCCCTGACCCCTTGCACAAAACATTGGCTCTTGGAGTTTTGGTTTTATTTCTTTAAGCTTGGCTCTTCTATAGCCCTGTATATTAATATTTTATTAGATATTTTACATCCATTTTAAATCCTTATGCCTTTTGTCATGAACTTGATTTTACATAATATACTTGGAATGACTATTGTACATGGCCTAGTATGACAAGGAACTAGCATAACATGACAGTGACCCGTAGTGGTGCACTCCTGACGTGACCAACCTGGCATGAATTATCTTGATAACTTGATAGTGGCCGTGGCGGCGCACTCCTGACTTGACTTGACTTGATAACTTAACTTGACCTGCCTTGACACCGTGGGTGCTCCTGCTTGCTTGCTTGTACAATCCACTTGTCTTGTCTTGTATCATGTCTAGGACGTGACTTCCTGGGTACCACGGCCAGGGACTCGCGCTAAATTGGATTAGGCTAATGATTAGATCAAACTAGAACATGGAGAATTCCCAGTCACAGGCAATCTCGTTATCTGGGCGCTTTAATGGACTTGTAGCTTGCCGATGAGTAGAGCACATTTCCAGCACACTGTCATGTGTTGCACCATCTAAGTCACCTAAGGGTACATTTGTCTCCCGGGCAATGTACCCACCTATAACTCTCAACCCGCGGAAGGATAACTGGATAGTCTGCAGGGCTTGGGACTGGGAGTTTCTCACTTGCATCTTGTTAGTAATTAGGCTTGTGATAACCCTAGTTAGTTAAAGTAGTAAGCCGTAGTACTTGCTTGGCCGATTGTGAATGAATGGTGTCCAGCCCTGTCTAAGTCTTGTCTAGCCCTTGTACCTGGAACTCTTGATCATGATTGTTTTACTTATCTCTAACGATAAATGGGTAGAGACAGTGAGCTATTCAGGCGAAGGGGTACAATCCCGATCCTTGTTTGGTTTAAGGATTGTAACCTGGCTCCTGGAATGGTTCCACGTCCCTAGTCGTTTATCGCTCTGTGTACTTTTATTACTTATACTTCCTTTATTTCTTTATGTTCTGATATGCTGGCTTTTGTTCTTATTTGTGGCCTCCTTGTGGCACTTGCTCTTTCTGGGGTTTGACCCAGCTGGTTTTGTGTGGCCAGATTTTGGAGCAGCTCCCGAGGATCTACCAAGCTTCCCGCCCAATGGTGAACACTAGACGGAACCCGGGCTACGAGTGGGTTTTCCCTTTTTGTTTTCACCCACTTATATGTAAATTTATTCTTTTGAGGCGTTTAGCCGACGAGCACCTGTTAGCTCGATGCACATTTACTTACTATCTGCCTACGGGCTGTAAACATGATTAACAAATCCTAGGGTTGATCATGTATGACCTAAATCTTGCTAGTCCTATCATTTTGTACGACTAGCTTCATGATCATCCGATATGTAATATTTGGGACGCCTTATATATATTTGATGCTCTAACATCTTGTAACTCTGTTAATTGCTTGAGATTGAGACAATAGGCTTGACCTTAAGAGACTGCTGGCTTGTAGTAAACCCTCATATCTAGACAACCGTGACCGTATAGTTGAGATGTATTCTATTTCAATAAACGTAGCTGGCTATGTCTGCCCCCGCTCTCCAGTATTCTGGTTCTGGGGCGTGACATATTCTAACTGATACAACATCAATAATAACAATGATGTGGCAAACAAAATGAAATGCGTTGACATTTAACGGCCCTAAAAATGCATGCCGTAATAAAAAGCAAAAAAAGAAAATTCATGGCCTACATTCTCGGTGTGCCGTAATATTATACAATTTATGGCCTGCATCCAACGTATGTCGTAAATGAAAGGCCGTAAAAGCCCTAATTTGATGTAGTGTGTGTCCATGTGTTACGACACGCTTCTGCTTTTCGGGATACGAGTTCGTGGCCAAGTCCAGCATTCGTCGCAGTATCGGCAGTAGTACGCTGTCTATGATAACAATGGTCTACAACAAGCACACGCGCACATATCGTCCGTAACTAAGCCATCAATAATAACGAAAAATAATATCCAATAGTCTCAATAATAACTAAAGATAATCATCAAATAATCTACTACAACTCAAATAGTCTCGGGAACAAACCCGGTAGCAGAAAATAAAATAGATAAACTAGAATCCATAACTATAACTGCTAATTAATGAGAATGCTTAAGAAAGGAAATATGCTAATTTGCATCAGTGCTGGAATCGGGTACGCTAGTGACGTCAATGTCTCCAACATACTCACCGTACACCTCAAGACAGATCACGTTGTCTAAAGCTAAAAAATAGTTATCCAGTCGATCAAGATCACCATAATACTTCATTACAATATAGTTTACCTGCATGAAGAAATAATAGCACGAAAGATATACTATAGGCATGACATAATATGGTAAGAAGAGTACTACTACGACATGATAACAATTTGAAATAGACTCGATGGGAGACCAACAAAAAATAATATAAAAATAATGATCAAGTCACGTGTACTGATTATTTTAGAATACTAATTTCTGTATGTAGACGGTTCGGGATATCCGTCAGTCATACGTATGGTGCATGAATGATATTATGTAATCAATGTATAGGGAATCTGTAATTCGTTGACCACATGCTCACTTGTTGTATTCTCCCACCCGACTCACTCATAATACATGTCCAATACGATGTAACATTAGCAGTACGATAAACATTAAACAGGGGAAACAAGGAGTAAGACATGAACATGTATATATATATATATATATATATATATATATATATCCTAACAATTCTAACTCTCATGCACAATAGTAATCATAAACAATGACAACATGAATTATAAAGAAGTAATAGTGAAAAGACGACATGAAGATGCATGCAATACAAATAAAGGCAAGAAAGGTCATAGTGATACTTGCCTGCTCCAATAGATAATGAAGTCATAAACTCAAGATGTCGTAACTCGATCTACCCCATCACATAAATAGCAACAAGTTAGATCTATAATTCCCACTCTAGAAATCCTTGAAAGTGGCTAATGGGTTAACCTAATTAATTCTATTTTAATTCTAACATAAATCATCTAAAAACTTAATTTAACCTAATATAATTTTGAAATATAAATTAAACACAAGTTTTTGGCCCAGAAAAGTCACAGCTACCAATTCAGGAACCGTAGCACACAAATCGAGGCATAATTATTGACTAAGTAGTCAAATTATGATACAAACTCTATGACTTAAGTATGCACACTAGTAGATTTCAGTGCCACAAGTGCACTGAAATCGACCATGCCACAAAATCATGATTTGGTCAAAAGATATCGCCATTATGGCAAACCGTGACCAAATCAATAATTCTTCGACCAAAACTGAGTTCTATAAATTAATTAAAATAATAGATGAATGTATTAATTTCTGGAAACATTATATGTCATAGATATTTGTGTTATATTTCCAAAACATCAAACGGTTCATAATTTTGATTCATGGTTCTTCCGAAATCTCGAAAACACCCAACCAATGCAGGCAGTACAGGTAATAGAAGAGAAGGAAATTCAAGTGTATGCAGTCAGGGTACTGCCTGTGCATGGGGGCTTAAGGGTTAGCTGCAGGATTTTAGGGGATATCTCAGGTCACTGCAGGTAATGGGGGAATTCATGTGTGTGTAGAAAAGGAAGAAGAGGAAGAGAGCAGTACCAAATAAGGCAGCAGGGCATTCACAGGTTATACAAACCTGTGTACACAGGTAGCAGAGGGTTCGAAGGAGGGGGTGCCAAATGTAGCAGCATATGTAGAAATGTAGGGGCAGATATGGGCAGGTGCAGGAGAAAGAATTACCGTGCAGTTGGGGGCTTTAATGGAAGGGTTTAACAGGATTTAGCAGCAGGCAGTTCAGGTGTTAAGGGGAGAGTCCATGCTAGTGTACATGTAGCCTGTGATGGAGTGATTGGCATGTAAAGGTATTGGATATTGGTTAGATATGTAGGTATTGAGTTTAACACTCATATAGATAACTATATAGTAATACATAAATAGATAAGTAACTTGATAGATAGAGAGTTAGATGGTGGATAGATGCATAGAGAGGGGGAAATATTACTACTGTACAAGCAGGGAAGAGAAAGCCTCATGTGCATATGTGCGACAGTATACAACTATTGTAGGTGTTAGCAGTTGAATGAAGGAGGGATGTTGAGAATAGTATAAAGAAGGTAACAGTAGCTGTTGACTTGGTTGCAACAGTAGTTACTACTTGTCAGGACTGCACAGGTAGGGAAACATAGAGCAAGAACAGTAGTTGCTGCTCTTAGCAAGCAGTAGGTGAGTTAGGCAAGGCTTGTTATCAACAGTGGGGAACCTGTGCAGGGGATTGCCCTGTGCAGTTACTGCAGTGTATTGGAATGTGAAAAGTGTGGGTGAAATTCAGGTATTGATTGTGTGTCTTACATTGTAGTGTAGTGAACTGAACTGTAGTAACTTGTGTCACTGACCTAAGTGTCTTAATGTGTCTTTTGTGTGGATAGTTGCAGGGAAAAGGGCAGTTAACCAAGTGAGTTGGTTGTGCATAGCGATATGCATATGTTGTGCAAATGCCCATAGGGTAGGACATGTTATGGTATCAATTAAGGGGTAATTAGAAAGGGTAAAAAAGGGTTATGGGTATTGGTATACAAGTATATAACATAGTATATAGGTTCAAAAGAGTATTCCTATATATGCATTATAGGATCATATGGGATGAGTAGGTAAAGTATAGGTAATGGGGTAAAGGTTAAGGTATTTCATATTATAGCCTATGTGCATACAATATAGGTAGTTAAATAGGGTATAGACCCAATAGCCTAGAGATAGACCCAAACAACCTAGAAATAGCTAGTTTGACTAGTTTAACCTAGAGTTGACCTAGTTTGACTATTTTGACCTAGAAATGACTTTATGACCTAGATTTGGGTTAGTTTGACTTATTTTCATTCCAAAACTTGGTATTGATATAATATTCCATATTTAGGTCTTCGAGGCACCGTATCGGATACTGTTGATATTCTACACCGAATCTCAAGCAAATATATTCTCTGATAGTTTCCATTATCTGATACGTGTTATGATTCATGTATTTAGTGGTGTTCTACTTGATTTCTGACATGATGGTCGCACGAGTTAGTTGTTATAGTTTCTATTTTGATATACATATTGTTCTCATATCTCATTGTACATTTCGATCTCCATGCTCATGTGTTGACACCATATTATGATATTGTGGATAAACAATCCTATTGGGTTGAGTCGTACTCTTGTACTATTGTGGATAGCCAATCATACGTTACCCGCATGATTGAGCCGTACTATTGTGATATTGTGGATAGCCAATCCTATTGGATTGAGTCGTACTATTGTGATATTGTGGATAGCCAATCCTATTGGGTTGAGCCGTACTATTATAATATTTTAGATAGCCAATCCTATTAGATTGAGCCACACTATTGTGGATAGCCAATCATACGTTATCTGTATAATTTAGCCGTACTATGGTGGACGTTGTTATTGATAGAACACCTATTGTAAATGATGAATCAGATATATGTAATTGAGCCATATAATTTGTTGACCCAAACTGGATCACTGTCAACCTAATTTAGAGAATTAGCAAAATGATAACTGATATGATCCAATACGACACATCAAGTACAAGGCAGAACATCATCTATGATCCAATACAACGTATCAAGTTCAAGATAGACGTCATTGACAAAGCTGTTATATTGCAAATATACTTGTACTCAGTCTATAATTTTTTAATTTATTGAGTTTAGGAACATGTACATTGAGTCGCACTGAGTCATATCAACCCCTAGACTTATTTCTCCAAGCTCTACCATATAGAACAAAACAATCCATGAACCAAACCAAACCAATCTAGCCTATATAGACTTTCTGGCCCAAGGTAGACAAAATTCGGGCTGAACTCTGCCTTTGGCAAAACTCGGGCCGAACTCTGCCACCTAAATTTTAGGAACCTAATTGTAGAAGCATAAAAAATCTCAACTAAAGGCATCCCTTCGCCAAAGCGCAGAAGATGCAAAAGACTGAGGCTCAGTGCTAAAAAGATAAAACATAAGATATGGAGAGAAGTCCGTTCATTGTCATGTCTGCCAAAGTCTAGTACAGACACATCAAGACCACACATAAGGGACTAATTCTGTTCTTCTATAAAAGATCTAGTATAGATTCGATAGAAGCCTAGAAGGATCTACAAGGGATGCAATCTTCATCGAAGTGCAGCCTTCCTTCTTCTCGATACACACGCTGGAGGATTGACTTCCACCGAAGCATGTTCTGATATTCTAGTGGGCGCAGCCTCTCAGAAGTATATTATTAACTCAGCACTTTGAAGAAGCCAGAGTCTTCAAGCCAGAGTCTTCATGCCAGAGGCGCAGCCACCTGCCTGTGCCAACCTCAGGAACAAGATGGTGGTAGGGCCCTCCTCTCCTTCTTTTATTCTAGAAGCCAGTGTCTTCACTGCAAAGGCGCACCTATCTGCCTGTGCCAATCTCAGATGTGCAAGGGTTTCATACCCTTTTTTTCGAAGCCAACGTCTCCATTGTTAAGAGGCGCAACAACTTACTTGCGTCCGTATGAGGCACATGATGGTGATATGCTTACGCCATCTCCATTCCCACGGTGCAGTCATCTACTCCGGATTAGAAGCTTAAGTCACTTCTCTACAAGAGACTTGGAAACTCCCTATCGCAACTAATGCAAGTCAACCTGTCGCTCCAAAAGCACAGTAACCTTGCCAACCTAAAGCACAAGCCTACTTGTCGCCTACAGCATAGTGACTCTGGTTGCCCGAAACACAGCTTCGTAAGTTGCTCTATACGCACAAAAGTTTCGTCGTTATTCAAAGCTAAGTCTACGCATCGCTTGAAAGCACAGAGGTTCCATCGTCTCCAGAAACACGGTCTACTCGTCACCACTGAAGCGCAGTAGCACTTAGTCCTCACCAGAGGCGCAGGAAGCATGGGTCCACCCCAATTGGATTGCTTAAACCGTCTCTTGCAGAGAAGATTGGGATTAAATCATGATTGATATCTTATCAGATAGATTTAATTCTTAGACGAGGATCAATTAGACTCCAATTCTAAGATGAAATTCCAAGATTTACTTGGTTGTATCCGAGGAAGCAAATTAGCATGTGCCACATGTCACCTCCTTCGGCTATGTTTATAACCTCTAGAGATCTCATTTGAGGGAAATCTCGATGTCCGCCATGTGTCAGCGCTGTAGAAGCCCGTACCTTGCAATGATGGCAGATTCTTTTATATCTCAGAAACCCTAATGCACATCGCATATGTGCTCGGTTGTCTATAAATAGAAGGAGTTCTTCTTCCACCAAAGGATCAAAATTGGCAGAGGGAACATCGACAATCAACAATCTTCAAAGGAGCAGCAATCTCCATCCACGAAGAGTCGACCACCCTCATCCACCTATCAACCAAAGATCCAGCCAACCAACCAACCATCTTCAAGGGATCTTCTCATCCAGACAGCCTCTTGATCGGTGACCCCAGAGTCCCATCAAAGGTGCTAGAGAGCCATAGCAAGGTTCATTCATCGTCAGATCATCAACGGAGTAAAGAAGCCGTTGCAGTGCTCGATCTCCACCGTCATACTTTTCCAGAAACCTCTTCTCCCTGTACTTAGAATATCCTACTTAGGACTTCCTTCTTTGTACATAGATACCTTATACGTTCAATAAAATAAAAAGTTCATTCAACCTTATGTTATGTCGAACAAGATTGTAACACCCAGTTTTCCAGGAGAGGGTAATTTTGAAATTTTGTAATTATAATTATTATTTAATGGTATTTATTTCATGTTATGATTTTTAGTAATTTCTAATTATTTTTAAACTATTTAAATTCATGACTTATGATTTGGTGTCTTGCTAGTGTTCATTTCCAGACTGAGGGGTATTTTAGTCATTTTTATAATTTTAAGAATTATTTGGGATTATTATTTATTATTTGAATTTATTAGAATTTATGGGAATTTTTAGGAATTTATTTGAAATTGTTTGATTATGTTGACTTTTGACTAGTTTCGACTTTGTAGACCTACCTAAAAGCTAACCCTAGTTAGTGGGCCATGGTTAGGTCAAGTGACTCTAGTCTAACCTAGCCTAGCAATAGGTTTAAGTCATTTTAGCAAATAGGATTAGAAGTCATAAGTCATGACTTGTGGTTTTAGAACCTTGTTTAAGTTAATCTACATTTAGCTTTGTAGCTTGGCCCAAGGCCCAACCATTTACTAAACCCTAAACCCAAGCCCTAGTGGTCGGCCACACTATCAACCTAGGGATTCCCACCATATAAAACCCCTCCCAAATCTAGGGTTGCCTCTTTTCTTTAGGAAGAGCCCTATTTTCAAGGAGGTGAGTTCTTGTCTTAATAAATTCATTATAATTCCATTATAGGTCCTAAAATCCCCAAATTAGTTGTATTAGTTTCTAAATCTATCATTCTTGCTGTTGTGAATGTTTTGGTTCAGTTTGGCATTGATTAGAAGTGATTGGGATACCAAGGAAGGAGCTAGAAAGAGGCTTTTTCCATTGAAAGTTCACAAGGAGGTAATTTCTTCAAATCTCCATGAAATTTCATGTAGTCTTCACCAATAGGAAGCCCTAAGGGTCACCCTAATGCCTGGATAAGTTTCGAGTCCAGTGTCGGATGATTCGTGTCCGTTCTGGACACGTATCAGTACACTGGCTAGGTGTTCGATATAATGCCACAGAGGGCCTGTCGATCTAGATAACCCTTTGTTTTTGAATAGGAATTTGGTTTTTGTTCTTGTTTGTTGATTTCTGTCTTCATGTCATAGTTTTTGTGTCTTCCTTTGTCGCTTTGTTGTTGTGGACACGCGCGCACACACGGTCGCGCGCTGCTACAGGGATCCCCTGCCTATCGGGCCCTGTAGCGGACACGACACGAGTCGTTTGGATACGAAACTCGACACGAGGCTAGGGGCATGGACTGACACGCCATGTGTCAAGTCTCACATGTCCCTGAGTCGTGTCGAGAGAGATATTGATCCTACACGGGGATTGGCCTATGGCAGTGCACTGTGGGTTTCCCCCACTGACACGGGTCTCGTGTCCGACCCTGACACGTCGTGGACACTGGCCAGTGGGCCCATGAGGTAGCCCTATAGGTGGGCTACCCATGTGTGTCACCACGAGATTCATTCGTGTCCTGTGTCGTGCACACGACACAAGTGCACGTGTGCACGTGACAGTGCACTGACAGTACACTGTATGTGTATCACTCTGTGTTTTCTTGCTGTGGACACGCCGTGTCGGCCTATGGGTGACACGAGATGATGTGTGGGGTTGTGCACGAGGGGTGTTTACATTTCCAAAGCTTTAGATTCATGATTAATTGATTTTGCTATTTCTTTTCCCATTAAATCAATGTCCTGTCTGATACTAAGTTCCTGTACATTCCAGTTTTCTAATATGAATTTGTCTAATGTTTTAGTCCTAGTATTGATGACTTAATGCTGAGTTTAGACTCTAAATTATGTTCTCCTATGTGTTATCTTGCCATGGTCATGAGTTGGTGTTAAATGATGTGTGTGGGCCGTTATGAGTATTGATGTGTGATAAGGGTATCATGAACTGGTTTTTACTGCTGTCATTGATTCAAATGGTTCCCTAAATTGCTAAGATGAATCTGAGAAATTCCTCTAGACTAAAAACTGAGTTTTGAATTCAGTTTTATATAACCTAATTTAGTATAAACCATTCCAGTTTTGGCTCTTGATAAGTTTTAAATAAAATATATTATGTTATGGTTCAGTTCATTGTTTTATGTTAAATCTGTGTTTACAAAACCTGAGATTAATTCCCTATGTACAGTTGTGCAAAACCTGAGAATAGTAAGGGGGGAAACTGTCTTTAATTTCTGAATTGATTTCCTATCCTTTCTTCTAACTGGGACTTGTTCTCAAAATCTGAGATTTCAAACATGAGTTGGTTGATTCATGATACACTGTTCTTTTAACTGAGTTCCTGTCCTTAAACCTGAGAATACTAGAATGGTTATTGGCAGGTTATTAAATGATAATGGATTGCCTTTCCTTTTTTCCTTACTGTTTTCCTGTGAACACTGAATACACACACACACAGTATCTTCTTTCACTGCTGCTAATTCCTGCACATCTATACACTTTTGTTTCCCTTAATTCCTGCACTTGGACATATTACACACACAGTATTTGCCTTCACTGCTCACTGTTGGAGTATTTTCCTGCACACTTATTAGCCAATGTACACACACACAACTCTTCATATTGTTCACTGTCACATAATTAATTCCTGCACACATTTAATTAGAGCACACCCTCACTGTTATTACATTGCCTGTCTGCCAGTTTTTAGCACTGTTGACACTGTTTTCCTGTATACCTGATCACCCACACACACATAGCCCATTGTATTGTCCTGATCCCACACACACACTCTTTCCTCTTCTTTCACTATTGTTTTCCTGAACACATATTCACACACCATATGGTTCCCCTCTATATGTATGCATAGCACATATATATATATACCTATGTCTAATCTAAGGTGATGTAATGTGCCTATATATATAGGTGTGAATGTATATCTATATGAATACATGTAGTATTTAGCCTAGGTATACATAGTGTTAATCCAAATATTTGTATCTATATATATAATGTTGTATATGCATAGGTGTATGGGTACTTGGAATGTTGTGTGTGTCTAGTATAGACTTGTTAGAGCCTAGCATGACTGGATAGACCTAGATAGTTGAGTTTAGACTTGATTAGACTAGATTGACCTAGTTTGACTTCTAGGGTTGACCAAAGTTGACCAAGAGTTGACTTTGGCCTAGATTGACCTAGAATCATGTAGAATGCATGGTAGGATTTCACTTTATCATTTTTGGACTCTTAGTGACTTGTACTGTTCTATAGGAGACAGATACCACTCCTCGGACAGTATATTCTCTTTAGACACTCAGGATATCAGGCGAGTACATTCTCTGACCGTTTCATACTTGTATGGATTTACATTCTTGCTCTAGATTACTGTACTTTATGCTGACACGATCATTATCACGGATTGGTACTATATGGATCTTCTTCTGAGATGTTATCTCCTTGTATTCACTAAGTACATATTGTGATGTGTATTTCACTTACATGTTGTATTTATTGAATACCCTTACCATTGTACACTCATTGTGCATATTGTACTCTCAGTATCACATTGAGCCATTGTACAAGCCATTGTACAAGCCATTGTACAAGTCATTATACAAGTCATTGTATAAGGTAACGTAACTGAATTGGATCCTTGTGTATTGATTGGGGAGGGGGAGTAGAAAATGGTTATGTGATCAATCGTATTGTATAAGAAATTGTATATGTCCATTGTACACCCACGTACAAAGGAGCCCCATTTTATTGTATAACCTAACCCGTTTACATAACCATATTGTGCTCTAAATCACATGTTCCTTACAGTCTTACTTATAATATTTAGATATTTCCTGTTATCAAATCTCTACCATTTTTCATATATATTCTTTTAGCATTTCATGTACTTTACTCTATTGCATGCTTTATATTTCCTAACTCGTTATGAACTGCGTGAGATGTTTTGTGCTCGTTCCCGTCCTGACTGGACCTGTTGAAAATTTTACAGAGGATGAGGAGGAGGCCTGCATAGATACCTACTATGGGGCAGCTGTGGATGCCATGTGTGACCCAGATTTCCAGCCTGATCCACTAGTTTAGAGACTGAGGCTCCCTAGTCTAGGTTTTCTATTTTCTGTCTTTGAGATCTAGATTGTATATACTCTTTCTTTTCAGTACTAGAGTCTTGTTTGAGCTGGATGTTCTGATTTGTTATGTCAGTAGACACTTAGACTCTCTGGTTGTATTTATGTGGTTTTTCCTTCATTCCAGTATTTATCTATCCATCTTTCTATCTTTCATTCTGCTTTAGATGTGATTGAGACTATATATTGCTATGTCACCTCCATTCGGAGTGTATATACTGTACAGGTACCTTTATATTGTTAGATGATTGACCTCGGACAGCGTTCTACCGCCGACACTGCGGCGTAGGCTGGGCGTTGTTACGTTCTCGTGCCCTTACTCTAGGGTGCGGGTCATGACAAAAATGGTGACTCTGCTGGGGACTACCTTCTCCTCCAACAAAAAGGCGATGACGCAATCTGATGACAACTTGTTGGGAGTTTCTCAAGACATGTTGGTCGTACACTTCGACCGACAGGCTTTTGAAGATCTTCTCTCTAATAAAAAGTCGAAGACTTCGAAGTGGTTCCTACAACTGAAGAAGTCTCGACGTGTCTGGAGGCCTAAGGCGGCTGCAGCCAGTAGTACGACGACGGGAACTACGTCTCAGGACCCCCTCAACGTTGAAGCCACAGAGAAGATCCTGACTGCTATAGCCTTATCCCCTCGCCCGATTCCCATCCCAGGAAAGCATGGCAAAGAAGATGGTGGTTCCATGGTTGATCTGACGAAGGAACGACGTCGAAGGAAGCGCGCATCGGTCTAACCCCTCACGATGGGAGTATTAATGGCAAGGAGATCTGTCTACGACAAAATCACTTTTCCTTCAAGTAAACCTTCGACGGACTCTGAATACTACTTACCCGCTGGGAGTAGTAGGAATAGATCCCAGGTGGCTCGCGCTTCATGCAACAAGTGTGCGGCACCAGCGGCAGACCAGAAGCCTGTGTTGAGAGTAACACGTACAGCCGACAGAAAGCTATACAAGAGTGGCTCTCGCTTTCCGATGCCTCAACCAGTCGAATCTCCTTTCCACTGGGGTACTCCTCTGCGTAAGCCAAGCCAGTGGGTACATCCCACGAAGAGAGAGTTACGCGAGCAACATTCCCGCTGGAGCGACAAGAGGCTTCCTCGCCAGACCCGCTCTGACCGTGCTTACATGCAGCTTCCCTGCATGTACAATAGGAGTGCTGCGACAGAAGAGCCAACCATTTCCCAAGCAGAAGAAGAATCTGTAGCACAAGACGTACCTAAATCAAGTCACCCTTGTACCCAGATTACTATCAACTCCCATTATCAGCAGACGGCTGCGCCATCGCCAGGCAGGCGCTCCGCCTTCCAGAGACTCTACTCCACGCTAGAGGCCTAATAAAGGGTCGGTGAGACATAGAGAAGATGAGCCCCACATTGCCACATGCTACGTGGCATACGGTTCCAGAGCTTTCAAAGAGCCTTCCCAGAATTCCCCCATATCAGTTGCTAAATTGAAGAGGAAGTCAGAGAACAACATAGCTAAGGTACCCGATGCGGGTGTGTTCTAAGACACTCGTTCCAAATCTGTATTGGGTGTCTTGTCATAAAACTAGGGGTAGCCAGCCTCCTACCACGCACAACAACCCTGTGTTCCAATCTGACTAGGCACAATACGACACGAATGTCTCCATTGGCGCAGCCAGTCACCTGACCGGGGGTAGCAACCTTACTGAGTCCGAAGAAGATTATAATCTTACGGTATATCCTCAGGGAAGCGAGACTCAGGCGTCTGAGCCAGAAAGTAAAAGATCTACGGCTCCCTCGAGTTACCCTCACACTCGGTCTATCTTCATGGTCGATGGCAATGAAGAAGACAATAATGAAGCTCTCAGGCGTATCTAAGTCGTTGAGATAAAATTGGATATGCTGACGGACACTATGAAGACCCTGTCTTCGGTCATAATCGACCTCAATAGTAGCATGGCCCTCGTTGCCCCTATATCTGCACGTGATCTGCCAACCAATAACGAATCCAGCAGGTTGCCTACTCCAAATCAGGCAGGACCATCTTCGTATACTCCATCGGCTACAGGCTCCGTAATGCCGGTCGAGATACAGTAGGCCGTCAAGGAGCTATATGCTCGTACATCGAGCACTTTCGTCAGGCAGCCCTCAGATTATCACCCGGTATGCCCGAGCCCATGCTTATGGACTCCTGTTGTATGAACATGCTGCCCACTATTAAATTGTGGCACGGTGCTCCCTGCACGGAGTGGACGCCTTTCATTACAGAAGCGGATGCCGCACAAAGGAAAGCCCAGGACGCGCATCTCCTGGGGCTACACTTTCCTATACCTAAAGACAAGGGAAGACGCTCGTACAACAACAACCCTAAAGGCAAAAAAGGCAAGCAAGCCATGAACGTCAACATCTTCAAAGGTTCAGCAGCTGTGAACCCTAAGTCTGTAAAAACGCAGAGGCCAAGGGAGACTTACTCCTTTAATGACGAGGATACGCTGGAGCTCTTCGAGATGCTTACGAAGAGTGTCAAACTGTCCATCCCGCCACCCAGGCATCCCAAGGAAGTAGAAAAGGTGGACCATCCCAAGTACTGCCATTATCCCTAGTACGTCTATCATTTAACATAGGCCTACTATGTGTGGAAGGGGCAAATTTAGAGCCTCTTTAATGCCAATATCATATCGTTGGATTACGAGGAGAAGACCATCACAGCCAATATAGTTACTCTCCAGTTCAGGAGTTTTCCAGCCACAAAGGCATAAGATGGCATCATCCCTACTCCAAAGGCGACGATGGAGGTAGTCAACCTTCCGCCAGCATGGGACAACACTCAAGGACTCATCCCGTTCTCCACGTCTCGAGACGAAGTCATGTGGATACATCCTAACTTGGTTCCCGATATGATGACATCTACGACCCTTTCTGCCAAAGGGAAGAAAAGCAAGACATGCCGCATGGTCTCGATGTCGATCGACGATGCTTTGGTGACCACCCGTTCGGTACAGAGGCAAGGGGACAGCCAGGCTCCTGTCATGACCCGCACCCACTTTTAGGGTACGACAACGTAACAACGCCCAGCCTACGCCGCAGTGTCGGCGGTAGAACGCTGTCCTAGGTCTCAATGCATCTAAAGTATAAGACTAAACAGTTTATACTTCCCGAATGGGGGTGACATAGCAAAATGTAAACTCAATCACATCTAAGGTAGAGCATAATGGAAGATAGATAAAACAAGAAATCGAAAAGAGATACAACAGATAGAAGTCTAAGTGCCTAAGATACAAACTCAGAATACATCTCAAAACTCAAATACAGTAATCCATAAATACAACTCAAGACGACTGAAAATAAACTATAAACAAAACCCTAGCTATCTATGCAACCTCTACTGTCTCCTCTAGGCTAGCAGGCAACCTCCAAGCTATCTGTAAAATTTATCAACGGGTCCAGTCAGGACTGGAGCGAGCACAGTACATCTCAACAGATCATAGCAGGTTAGAAAATATAATCATGCAGTAAAATAAGATACATGATCTGAAGGAAATACAGTATGTAAACAGAAAAAGAGAACTGTAATAGAAATATCTACTATAAGTAGAGAGCTAACAGTGGCTAGTGAGTCAGAGTACAATATAAACATGTGAATGGCATAGGAGATTCTGGAAACTATACTATGGAGTGATTCTGGGAACTACACTACTTGGATATTATTCACATGTCTACTTCTACTCTCCCGTACCCCCAATCAATACACAAGGATCCAACCAGGTTATGTTACGATTCCGTGCAAAGGCCCACAAGGGGTGATACATGGATAGCCCATAAATGGGTGATTCTGGGAATGCTCACAATGGGGTGATTCTGGGAATGCCCATAAATGGATGATTCTGGGAAGACTCTGTGATCATGAGAGTACATGTCACAAGTGATCGAAGAATCGTGAAGCATAGTGATACACCATGTAAGTGAAATGCACAGAACATGTAGTATACGATGCTCCCTGAGGGGATAACATCTCAAGAATGGATCTATATAGTACTAATCCGTGTTACCAATGTGACATCATCAAGTAAAGTAATTTAAAGCAGAAAAATAATTCTAACAGGATATGAAATAATCAGAGAATGTACTCGCCTGATAACCTGAATAGCTGATAAGTATGGGGGTGTAACTGAAGCCACAGAGTCCTATTTAAAGCAACACAGGTTACAAGGTGTTCAAGTTGTAATAAATAAATCTCTACCAGCAATCTATTTTATTCTAGGTTCTTCTAAGTCAAAACTACTAGATGAATGGTAAGGTTGATAATCTTATTATAGTTATCCACATGTTCATCTGTGTCAATTTCAGCGATGTGAGATCACTGGAATTGACTGATCTCAGTTTCGTTGTACTAATCCCGAAATACGAACATTATAAGAATTAATTATTAATAAATTATAAAAAGGTTAAACTCAGAAAAACTATCAACAAACATTGTCGGACGATGAAATAAACATTGTCAACGTGTCCAGAATGGTCAAATTAGCTAGGATAGCCTACCCATTGGTCCAATTTGGACACAAGGACAAAAAGGTAATTTCGGGTCAAAACGGTGTCCGTGTCGGAGCCGTTTTGTACTGAAAAACATGCAAGAAAATAAGTCTATAAAATATAACAAATTATATGTCCACGAAACCATGATGATACGAACCCAATGGTATCTCCAGAATTGGATTCCGTTGACCCGATCTCAATTTGGTCCGTTGACCAGAACTTGGAATTCCGGTTTGCACGGAAATGCGTACCAGAGCCAAAGTTCACAAAACTCAGCAAACTACATGTCAACGAGTCCAGAATGATGATACGAACTCAACGGTGTATCCGGAATTGGATTCCGATGAGCCGATCTCAAAATGACCCGTTGACCCGGATATTGATATTCGACTTGTATCGAAATGCGTGCCAGATCCAATATCCACCAAAACCTAGCAAATTATATGTCAACGAGTCTAGAATGATGATACAAACTTAACGGTATATCCAGAATTGGATTCTGATGAGCCGGCGTTAAAAAGTCCCGTTGACCCAGAATGTGGGAACCCACTTTGCACCGAAAAACGTGCCAGGGCCCACGTTCTCCAAATCTAACAAATTTTATATGAAGACATGCCAGAACGACGCCATCTGTCTAATGGTGGTGTCAGAAATAAAATCTGGAGTCCCGTGTTCAAAAATGGAATTTTACAAGTTGGAAATTACGAATTCGGACGACCAACTTTGGTGTCGAATTCAACCAATCAAACAAGCTCACAATGAAACGAAACTGGAGGGGTAGCAAGAGGGTTATAACAGCTTCGCACAGGAACTAGTAGCATGCTAAACGGAGCTGCGGTGGAGGAGGTACAAGCTGACGAAGATGGCCCCGCAAAACTGTCCAAATTTAATACAATTTAAACGGTCAACTTGGTGGCCGCTTTTGGTGTATCAAACGATAAGATCAATGGACAAAAATTGACATGAGCGAAGGTGGATATACCAAGATTGTGACGGAGCGAAGAAATCGCCGATCTAACTATCAGATTTTCGATAAAACGTGTGCGAAGTTGCTGCGATGGAACGTGATTTCAGTCTCGTTCCCGAGCTCGTCACGACGGGACGTCGTGCAAAACGCACGAATCGCCTCGACGGCGCATCCCGGAGGACGGGGGCCACCATGGAAGGATAGCCTAGGGTACGCCCGACAATGTAGGGGTCGGCCACGCCGACCACGGCGGCGGTGGCGCCGACGGTGGCCGCCTGCACGCGCCCATAGGGCTGAACCTGGCGCGTTGCTGCCACTTGCTGCTGTTGCAGTAGCTGCTGGGCGGCGCCGGCCCAGCCTGGCCTGGCGGAGACGGGTGGCGCACGTCCCAGCGCGGCGGGGGGCGGTGGCTCGCAGAGTTGGTCGGGGTGTGGTGGCGGTTTAGTGTTGATGGTAGTGGCTAAGGAGGTGGTGGTGGTGTTTATTCAATGGAGAGGAGAAGGAAGGGATGAGTGGTGGAGCTCGGGATGGCCTGGAGGGTGGCCGGCGACGAGGCTGGGCCAGGAGGGAGGTCGAGTGAAGGAGAAGGGGGTGGTCGGCAATGGTGGTGGTGTTCGGGTTAGTGTTGGTGTTGAAGAGTTGGTTTGTTGCTGTTGTTGTGTAGGAATTAATAGAAAGAGAGATGAATAATAATAATTGGAGAGAGAGAAAGAGAGAGGGAAAGGAGTTTCTAAAAAGCTAGGGCCGGCCAAAGTATTGGAGGGGGGTGTGTGTGAGTGTGAGGGAAATAAATGGGGATGATTGAATGAGGGAAAATCAAGGGTGGAGATTAATTAGGGGGATTGGATTTATTTTTTGTGATTTAAATCAAAGGAATTTACACTCAATACTTGGGATAGAAACTAGGTATTGAATATTATTTTTTTGGACACGAAAAATGAGAGTGTCACGATGGAGGGTAGCACGAAGCTGGGCTGGACTCGGTGGAGCCGGATTGGGTCAAAACCAGATACTACGAAATAATCGAATTAAAAAAAAAGGTGTTGATGATCATGGGTAAATAAGTAGCACATGGGAATTCTAATAAATGGGACACAAGTGTCGGACGGGTAGTAGGCTCAATGTGGGCCATGTCCATAATTGGGGCTGACAGGTTTTGGTCGACACGGTACCCACAAATCAAGTTGGAAAATGAATACGACACCGTGGGATGAAATAAAATTGGGTCACGTGTCAGGAAAGTTGTACAAAGCAATTGGAGTACAAAATGGCGTGTCTGAGTGGGACATGAAGGTCATGGGTGACGAGCGTCTCGAGTAGATCATGCATGAGAAGTTGGTTTCAAGAAACTGACTGGTCTTGCGCTCCCAAATTAAAAGTCACGGTAACGCGCTGAAAATGATCAAGGAAAAGAGTGGGAAAAATAATTAATAATCAAATGGTCTAAATCGACCCGAAGTTCTGTGAAGCAAAAAGAGCACAAGGAAACAAGTCTGAGTGGGACACTATATACCATCATGAAGGTAATCCTGTCCACTCCAAAACTCGTGAAGAAGATTTCCGAAGTTGAACATCCCTGACACTCCAAATATCAATGGCACGGGAAAGTACACTTAAAGATAAATAAACAGAAAAATTATTTATTGAAACTAAATCAATCAGAAAAAAAAAAATCAACCCGAAATTCAGGGTGCTCACATCCTACCCACCTTATAAAAATTTCGTCCTCGAAATTAAAATGTCCATACTCCTTCTAGGTCAAACCCCCACAATGAAGTCCCAGAACTTAAATAAAACGTACCATCAAAAGGACGACATACAAGGTCATGGCATACGGTGGTAGTAAAAGTCTCATCTAGGTATACTAGTCATGCTAACCGAAACGGTCATAGGGTATCAAAACACACAAGCAGTCTAGGGTGTCAAACCAGAAAGACACAGAATAACAATCATCAAAACTGCAAGACAGCCTACCATCCTCTGTGAAAACTGGTACTCATAAGAAAAAAAAGTAAAGATAACTACCAATTATCCATAAAGGGTTCAGAAAAATCAAAATCAAAGTTAAAGAATGAAGTCACTTGCATGGGAATCAAATCACAATATATATATTAAGAATATTTAGTTTCGATACGATCTAAGTTGATCAAATTGGGAATATCAAGATTTAGGCAATATGGAGGACAGTTCAACAAAGTCTAAGAATGAGCATACAAGGATGGAGATTCAGGTCGTAATCAAATTTAAGTCAATTGAGTACAACCCAAGTTATAAATATGATAAGAAAAGGTGATCGAAGTCGATTTGGTCGTGATTAAGGAAACTATGATTCAATGATATTGAAAAACCCTTTTTAGAGAAAAACAAGAAAGATTTCATACGAAAGTCAGTAAATCATCTCTCTCTGATACTATCAGTTTTCCATTTGCTGATCATATTTTCTCACAAACCCCAATATAAAATCAACCTTCATATGACTACCCTCAAAAATTCTATAACCTTCAGTCATCTAAATTTTTACCATGATCACCATTAGACAAAATTTTAAACTTCTAAAAATATTTTCCAAGAAAAATACCCCTCTTATTTAGGAGTCAACACTTATTCATTTAATCAAATTTCCAAATTCCTTCACCTTGTCCTAAATTAAATCCGAAACCTCTAAATCCAGTTTATGAAATCCTTGTACTTTTTTAAGTCAAGTCTCGTAATTACTAAACTCCAATACCACCATGTCACACAAAATTTATTCTTGTTTATAAATCAACCTTCATATTTTCTTCAACATTCATCTTCAAATATTATCCTTTTGAATTCTACAATTTTCTCCAACCATCTAAAAATAATTCATATAGCTTAAAATTCTTGTGTTCTCTCTGTCTCTAGTTACCCTCTTACAATATCTAGTTCAACTTCGCATGATCATAGAATACAATTAAATTCTCCTTTCCATCTCTAAATTTCTACATAGCCTTGTAATAGTTCCCAAGAACAAATAACCAAGATTTTCTAAGTTCTCAAAACTAGGTTGACCTCTGATATCCTCATTATTATTATTTTTAAAATATATCCCTGAATTACTCATAACCAAAATTTTCTACGATTGTTTCTAAATTGATAACATTTATCACTTGATTCCATTCTAAACCTTTACCACATCTCCCTGTCAATTTTTTTCATAATTGACATCCAACATTCTGATTCCTACAAATCATTCTATGATAACCATTTACGTCATTTCTGCACTAGATGATTTACGTTATTTCCTCAATATTTCTCGGGCAAAAATGATATGAAGATTCAAGAGTTTCAAAGTACAGCTGACATAATATGATACGAGACGGAATTGATATAATCAAGACAGTTATATAAGACAAGGAATGATGGAAATAAAAATATTAGCAGAAAAAGAATGATAATAGAATCTGTTTTGCTTATCTGTTTAAAAATGGAACCCATTTTGAAATCAGAGCTATAATATCAAATCCAAATAAGGTCTAGCAAAATCATTGATTCATTGTATTAAGAAGAAATTCATAGTAAGAAGTTACACAAGGGTCTATAAAACAGCTAAAGCTACTCCTAAGTTAAATAATGAGAAGCAAACAAACAAAACAATTAATAATTCTCTTCTTTTTTTTGAAGGACTGAAACAAAAGTAGAGAAAACATGTTCGAAAATATTTAAGGTACAATCTGATAATCATATGCGTCTATCCAAATCATGGTGCTCTAAATCCTCGTCATACTAGTAAGCAAGGCTACGATAATCACAAAGACCTGGACTTAGGCACATACCTCTAGAATCATGGTATTTAACAATTTCGTGATACCGCTAGCTTGGCTGCGAAAACCTTAAATTCCCACACCCAAGAAATATATCCAAAGTCAGACTATGTGTCCTCTCCATGCTGGCTAATGTGACTATAGAAGACTAGATTCCAAACTTAGATGACCTAGCACATATAATTTCATCTTGACAAAATTTAAGTTAAATAAAAAATGAATACCCAGAAATCAAATTTATCAACGAACATCAAGATTCAAAAATGAACAAAATCCTTCAAATCATATAAATACAAACTCGGATGCTACAACTAACATCAAGATTCAAATTCAACAATCTTCAATCAAAATCAATAAATACGAACTCAAATTCAACAATAATCCATCAAAATCAAATTCAACAACAAAAAATAAAGATAAATCAAATCAAGGAAAAGAGAGTTTTCAAATCGAAGTTAAATAAGATTCTCAAGGGTCGTCCCAGGAATCTCTCAAGGGATCCTAACTGTGATTGAGTACCTTCAAAATATATGTTAATCCTACTGCAGGCTGTAGTGATACTCTAGTTCGAATACCACTACATAATCTTGACCTGCATGGGCCACCACACTACTACAAAAATGGTTAACAATGACACCTTATAGATGACACTCATAAGAAAATGTTATTAATAATTCTTTTAATGTCAGCTCGGTAGATGATCGTCATTAATAACTGAATTAATGACAGTAAAAAAAAAGGATGTCATGAAATGTGTATTAAGATGACATTTAAGAAAATAAGGGTCGTAAAAAAATTTATCGATGTCATCTTTTGTGTATGAAAGAAAAGATGTGGGGCTAACAATGACATAATAATATTAAGAGTCATATTTAGTTTAAACAATGATAAAGGCATGTTGTGTGTCATAGAATATTGATTAAAGATTGATACTATTGGATTGAATCCAAATTGGACAAAGAAAGTATATGTTAGGAATAGAGTTATGATTAGTTCTTTAAATTTTAATCTGAATATAATTAATTATTATAATTTGGGTTATAATATTTTGATCTTTCTAAACTTATGTTTATCAGACAAAAAAATGTAAAAGTTTAAGAGAAAATAAAATATTAAGTATGATTTTATTAATAAAAATATTACTATATATTAAAGAGCCAAAATTAAATAATTGATATATTTAAATATAATTTAGTCTATTTTAACTAAAAAAATTATGTATTTTTAGTTGGCCATAGTCCAGTACGAAGGTCATGTACAAATATCGTATGTACATCGGATAATATCTTTTAAAAAATACTTTCTACATTTTTTGTGATTAAGATAAAATATTAATTAGAAAATATGTATAGCAAGAAATAATTAAAATAAAAATAATTTTTTTTTATTCTTTTGATTTTTATTACTTATCAAAATTAAAACCACTACTTATGCTAGCAGGAATAACCAAACCCCCATCCCCGCTCTCTCTCCCCTCTTCCTCCCTCTCTCTCTCTCTCTCTCTCCCCTTTCACGAATTCCTTATTCTAGGGCTGGGTTTTTTCTCAAAATTTCACATCTAGATTTTTTCCTAACCTTCCTCTTCTCCTAGTCAAACCCACATCCCCCTTCTTCATCTTTACCGAACCCTCTCCTGGATCTAGCAACTGCAACTACGACACCATCGACAGCCTTTTTACGAGCTTCTTCGACTGTCACCGAGTCCTCCAGTCGAGCTTCGTCGTTGAGTCCTTTCGTGGAAACTCCCCAAATCAGCGTCGAATTCTCCAACCGACAACAATGCCATCAACGCCTCCTCGCCTCTGCATCGATAGCCCCCTTCCATCTCAGCCGATCTGACTCCGACTCGTGGCCTCCGCCCCAACGCCTTCTTCCTGATCTGATTTTTTCTAGATTCCGTAGGAGATCCCGACACATCCCCTCAGGGCATAGCGCACACCTTGCCTGACTCATTCCCTTGCCACCAGCCACTTCGTCGACAACCGGAGGTAAATATGTATTTTCGAATTTTATCGTTTTAATGAAGATGATCTTGGTGATACAATTTTCGATTGTCAAGGTGCTACGAAAAGATTGCCGTCTATCGAAACATTTGATGTCATGGGTGAAAACGATCAAGCTAACTATGCACGAGTGGATTGTCAGGACGAGGGTATATGGATTGATAGCACTTGATGTCAGATAACAAAGAATCAAAAGATTTGTAAGTAATCTTATCTTTTTTGTGATATTTTTTTAAAATACTCCATGTTGTGATTTTTTTTAGGTCATTATTTATTCATCAGAATATCGTATGCTCAATGTCCATTCTTGTAACGTCTGTCCTTACACTATCATTCTTTCTTTTTGCAGGGCGTAAGTAAACTCTACATTTTCTAAATTTATTTTGGAAGCTGAAACACATTCCTCATTTAAGAATGATAAAAATTCCAGCCTATTTTTCACGACGGTATGAAAGAATGTAGCTGTTGCAAGCAAAGAAGCCATGACTTCATCTTATTTTTGGCAATACCCGGGTAAGTTTCTCTCTCTCACTCTCTCAATCTCATATCACAGAGTGTTGGAGAACTTCTGTTGATAACAGTCTGGAGTGACCTTCAGCAGCACAAATTTCAACCTACATAATTACTTTCCCTTGGTTTTCAAATAATAGATAACGTGAAGAAAGATGTAGCCTTGACAAAGGGCGACGAATTTGTACAAGTGGGCATAGTAATATTTAGGTGGATACTCATGGTTCTTTTCTATTAGTACATTCCCAGAAGTTATGTTTTGATTATGCAGTTGGAGTATGGTTTGGTACCGTAGGTTGCTTAACCTTTATCTGCAGATATCTTCAATCTAAAGTTTCTTGATTTTGGGCAACATCCTGGGGCTAATCTTAATGTTAAGTAAATTCGAAATTCTCAACTCTTCTGAGGGGTTTCATGCTTAGTATTGCATCCATCTATCCATGAAATGGTGCTTACTCTGGTGCTGGTGTCCTGACCTTTCTCTTGAGGAACATTTTGAGGAATTACTGTAAGCACTTCGCAACATAGGTGCACCACTGCATCTATTATCTTTATTAGACTCTTTCCTGACCTCTGTAGTTGTATAATCTTCAGTTGGGCTGACAAGAAAAAGAAACTTCAGTTGGGCATAGCCATCTTTCCTGACCTCTGTATGTGTATTCAGACAATTAACAAAATCAGACTTGAAAGTTTTTTCCCCATATAGATCACTTGTTTAGTCGTTTAACAAATATATTTGAGGCCAGTGGAAGTGATGTTTCTGTTCATTCCACATCATGTATCCCAGTGAGAAGCATTTTGATGATAAACGAGCAAGAGGTCATCTTCTACACGCCAATGTTTTCTTCATGCTTCTATTTCTCAAAGCATATTCTATTTTCTTCCCTCAATATTGATATTATCCCTTTTGAATGTGATTTTTTGACTAATTTTGCTTTTTGTTTACCTTGTTACATTATATCATACGAGGGACTTATGCTGAAAGTACTAACATCTTATATAATTTTGGGGGTGTGCCATTGTTCTAGCATTAGTCAGATCAGTAGTAAGAATGGTAGACTTGGCCACTTGGCCATGAGCAGGTGATGACCTGCTGTGGGCAGGCCATCCTGGCCTTGGCTTGGCCATTTGGTTGCTGCCAGGGAGCAGTGCACAGCAAGGTGAGTAAGTGGGGGCTCGGGCATAGCCATCTTGGCTTGACACTTGGCCATAGGGCTGTATCAGACGTAAATCCATGGAGCAGTGCACAGCAAGGTGAGTAAGTGGTGGCTCGAGCATAGCCATCTTAGCTTGACACTTGGCCATAGGGCTGTATCAGACGTAAATCCATGTATCAGTGATTTAGCCAGCCCAGATTTTGGCAACAGAAGAATAGAAGATTAGGGAATTAGGCCACTTGGCCATGGCCTATGTGAGCAGGCCAGTGCCCCCTTTGGCGGCAAAGGATTAACCCCTTAGCTGTAGGGTTGCTACCAGGGGATATTGATCTCTAATTTAGCACTGTCTATGAGTACCAGTGAGTTAAGTGTGTGAGATGTTGCATTTGATATGTGGAATGCCATATTGCCAGGAATACAATATTCCTTGGTATGCCATATTGCCAGGAATATTATGTTGCATTGATATATAGAATGCTAACAGATTATGTTGCCAGGAATATTATGTTGCCAGGAATACAATATTCCTTGGTATGCCATATCTGAAGTCCTTGATTCCTTCTGATTTGCTGAATGATGAAATGTGAAGTCCTGTTTGTTTTTTTGCTGGTTATCTTGCCAGAAGTACATGAATTTAAAGTAAAGGATAGGATGTCACCAAAAAGTTTGAGGACCAACAGCACTTTTACGAGAATCTTCAATCAATATTGTTTATCCTAGCAGCTATAAAGCTTTCATCTTAATTCCATTGAAACAGCTAATTATGTAGTTTATATTTGGATTATCCATTGCAAGTTATCAAAATTTAACACAGGAAAGTAGCCTTGTCAATTATCACACAGGGAGGGGCGGGGCAGGGCAGGGTGATTGCTATTATCAGTTGATATCCATCAGCAAGTCAACCCAAATCGTTTTGATGATCACCTTTTCTTTTCTCCCATTTAACACTTCTGCCTACATTTGAGTCCTCATGGGTTCTTCTGTGTAGATGTACATAATAATTCTTCACATCATTCTTCCTCATTAGAGAGCAAATATTATCCCGTCTTTGAATACAATGCTATGCATATGTAAAATTGAAAGAAGCACACTGGTGCCAACTTTTCCACGAGAGTACCTTGGACCCTTGCAGATATCCTCATATAGCACTTTGTACTGGCTTTATTTCTTGAGTTATCATTAGAATTATTACATGATCTTGTTTTGTTAACCTCTTGGAAGACATTGTATCATCATCATCATGTAGTCAAATTCTTTTTGTTAACCTTGTACAATTCCTTTGAAATTTTTCGTTTCTTTAAATTTATTCCTAAACTTGTAGCAAAGAATTTTTGTCGTTTTCAATTTTCTTGTAATTTCTGTCATTTCACTTTTCTTGTTGATTGATGTATATTTTGGTCGCAGTTGCAGAATGGGCTACTGATGCTCTTCTGGGAATTGAGAAAGGTGCTCCTTTTTCTCTCTGCTTGACCAAGAAGCATTTTTCTGAAGTTGCTTCTGCACATGGAAAAAATTATCATCATCTGTCAAAAGTAAGACACCAAAATTTCAAGCTGAATCTGTCTTATATACTATTACAATACATGAAAGTCAACCCCTTTGAAAATTATGACTAATTACTATAATATTATTCTACATTCAGCTACATGGTGTAATGAAGGCTGAGTATCGAATTGCACTGAGGTCTTCGCTACGGAATGATTTTGCTGAAGGTGTACGAGCAGTCTTGGTGGACAAGGACCAGGTATTTTTCTCCCTTCAGTGCCTCCTGTTTGGATTATAAATAGAAAACACGTTTGTATTTTCTTGTTATTGGGTGAATTTAAAGTTTGAGGGGTTCTTGTTTTTATTTTTCCTGACAATCGGTTGGATGACTGATTTATCAATTATCATCTATTAGTGAAAGAGAAGAACCTCGTTATTGCATCAATTTTGGTTTCTTAGCACCATGTTTTGGGTGAAGTGATATTTATGCCAAGTTCATAAAGGGCATTTGGCATTATGTAACAGATGTAAGTGTTTAGCTAATATATATAATAGAATTATTTACCATTTAGGAACCTTTATATGACACATTTTTTATTGTAGGGCTTTTAAGATATGGCTCGCTCAAAAGGGGATGAAGTCGAAAAACCTAACATGGAACTGTGTAAATGTAAGTTTAAATTTACATTCCATTTTTTTTTTGATTAATTATTCGTGCTAACTCCTTTAATTTTTTACTTTCTAATGCAGTGTCCTAAACAACCAAACAATAGTGAAAGTGGTTACTATGTAATGAAATATATGAAGGATATATTCCAACATTCTACTACCAAATTAGACAAAGTGGTAAGTTAGATGTTAAGATAATTCTATAAATATAATATTTGTTTTATTGGTATAAAATGAAGTCATTAATGTAATAATTAATTTTGTGTTTTTTTTGTAGTTTGCTGGGAGAAAGGATTACTCCATCAAAGAAATTGATGAAATGAGAGGGAAGCTGGCCAAGTTTATAATGGACATTATTAATGAAGAAAATTTGTATTAAAATTTTTTTGAAGTATTATTAATTTATGATTTGAAGTATGTGAGAATAATGAATATTGTTTAGTTCAATGTCATGATTAATAAAATATATTTGTTTGGTGTTACATATTAGTTTTCTTCTTTGTTTTCTTCAATGGGATATTATATGTACATTTTATTGTCTTGAGCCGTCATTGTTGTGTAATTAATAAAAGTCATCTTTTTATAACAATGATGTGTGTTGTTTTTCAATGTTAAAAGTCATCTTTTATAAATAATAATGACACATGTAAGTCATCTTTTGTAAATAATGATGACGCATAAAAGTCATATTTTATAAATAATAATGACACATGTAAGTCATCTTTTGTAAATATAGATGACGCATATGTCATCTTTTGTAAATAACAATGACATATATAAGTCATCATTTGTAAATAATAATGACGTGTGTTGAGCCGTCATTGTATTTCCACGATAAATGTCATATTTTATAAATAACGATGACGCATGTAAGTCATCATTAGTAAATAAAGATGACGTCTAAAAGTCATCATTTATATAAAAAGATGACGTGTGTAATCTGTCATTGTTGTCTCACGATAGAAGTCATCTTTCGTAAATAAAGATGACACACATAAGTCATCTTTTATATATAAAGATGACACACATAAGTCATCTTTCATTGATAAAGATGACGTGTGTAATCTGTCATTGTTGTCTCACGATAGAAGTCATCTTTCATAAATAAAGATGACATATATAAGTCATCTTTTATAAATAAAGATGACACACATAAGTCATCTTTCATTGATAAAGATGACGTGTGTCGAGTTGTCATTGTTTTCTTACGATAAAGATGACGGTAACGTAGATGACGGTCAAACAAATATCATCAATGACCATTTTTGGCCGTCATTGTTAACCATTTTTGTAGTAGTGCCACTAAAAACGTGTCACGATCCGCACCCACTGTTAGGGTACGAGAACGTAACTACGCCCAGCCTACGCCGCAGTGTCGGCGGTAGAACGCTGTCCTAGGTCTCAATGCATCTAACAGTATAAGTGTCACTCCCCGTTCCCAGAATGCGTATTTTTATACATGTACAACTCATATATATATTTATTTAATATTTATCATGTATCATCCTGTATTTAAATTCCTTTAATTTCATGTTAATTAATTATCTGTATTTTATTTCCTACAATTTTATTCCTACATTTTATTTCTATATTTTATTTTCTGCTTTTAACTTCTCTGCTTTAGTCTTATTGTGGTTCGGCCATGGTTGGTTATTTGGGGGTTCATGATGGTTCACATGAACCGAACCCCCACAAACCCCTACTTACCACCACCCTTCCTATTTAAAGCCCCCATCTCCTTCTCTCTCCTCATAACTCTCCTTCACCATTACTTCTTCTTCTTCCTCACCACTCTCTTCCACCAACCAACAGCAGGCAAGTACATCTTGCTTCTTGCTTCCACTTGGAGAACCATTTTTATGGTTCATTATTCTTCCTCTCATGATCCTGAGAGAGTTTAGTACTTAGCATTTTTGATTTCTTTGGCTTGTTTCTTCTAGATCTAAGCTGTTGTATTCTCGGTTGTCCATGGGTTTTGATCTCCCAACTTGGCGTGCTTTTCGGAATAGATAGTTCTTGTGGTGGAGCTTCTCATTCTTCACCATTCTGAACCATGGGAACTTCATTTCTGGCTTGGAACGAAGGTTCAGTCACGCTCACGTTCTTACGTGCCAGCGTGAATTTTTAGTCACGCACACGTCTTTACGTGTTAGCATGAATTTTTAGTCACGCTCACGTTCTTACGTGCGTGCGTGAATTTTTAGTCACGCACATGTCTTTACGTGTTAGCGTGAATTTTTAGTCACGCTCACGTTCTTACGTGCGTGCGTGAATTTTTAGTCACGCACACGTCTTTACGTATTAGCGTGAATTTTCAGTCAAGCTCACGTTCTTACGTGCCAGCGTGAATTTTTAGTCACGCACACGTTCTTACGTGCGTGCGTGAATTTTTAGTCACGCTCACGCTGTGCGTGCATGAATTTCTTATCACGTTCACGCTATGCGTGCGTGAATTTTTTGTCACGCTTTTTACGCTCATACGCTCACGTTGTGCGTGCGTGAGTTACTTTTCACGCTCACGTTATGAGTGCGTGAATTACCCTTCACGTTCACGCTGTGCGTGCCAACGTGAACCACTTTTCACGCTCATGCTGTTTATACGCTCACTCCTACCTACTAGACTTGGCGTGACTTGTTGGCCTTAGCATAGACTTGTTGGCGTGACTTTCTGACCTGGGTGTTTTTATTTGTTCTATAATTTATTCCTTTAATGGTGGCATGATAATTCTTCTATTATATCCTTACGCCCTTTTTATGAACTCGATAATCTTGGCATGTTAATATTTTTAATATACATGGTTATGTAGAACGTGCCCTGTGTCTTGATTGGTTTATGGATACCCAGTGAGACTGGAATTTAACTATGAGAGTTATAGACTCGACCCCATTTAATACTAATTGACTTTCATGCCTTGTTACCATTGATAATAATGGTTATCTTGACTAAAATTGATCATGCGTTCCTAGTTGGAACTAAGAGACTGGCTAGTCGTCTTATTGAATTAAATGAATGAGACACGTTCATGTAATAAACTATTGTACTCGACTAGCCGATCCCGAATATTGGTATACAGGCACATGTAGGCTTCAAATTATTTATTTATTTATTTAGTTATTTATTTATCTTACAAAAACAGCATGTGTACTTTATGGTCAAGGTATGATTACTCTGTGGTTAGATTTGACTGTTGCATTACGCTATATAAGACCTACAACCTAGCCGTACGGGTATCGTTGTAGAGTTGCGCATATCGTACCCCGTACGAAAGTACTCATTTGAATGACCATGATCCACGGCATGGGATTTTACTCAACGTAGAGACTATTAAGTTAAATAAAATAATGATGGCATATAGAGAATGGATTTCCGAGTTCTTACATGGCAGCCCTATTGGGACTAGTAGTGCCCGATAGGCCGGCTGGTTCCCACAGATACTGTAAATTTGTCATACGGGCAGGGAACGGTATCTGCTTATATTATTAAATTGTATATGGTATATTAACGGCGGGCGTCCCGCTGGGACTCGTCTAATTACATGATTGGCACAATTGATTGACTAGATAGACTAGCCTTGCTCGTACATAGTAAGAACTAAGGAATCCTTATTTGCATAATTCTAGGATAACTTGGGACTCACAATAGCAAGCCATAGGAGTTGATTGGCCGTTCAAGACGATTTGTTTGTGTACTGTACCTACTCTGTTTTCTAACTGAGATGATCAGAATGTCAAGACATGACGGGCCAACTTCTGTCCTTGTTTGGTTGGGAGGTTGGTTCAAAGTGTCGTGATGTTATGTGAATCCTAGTGGAAAGCAGAGACCTATTATCATATTCTCTTATTACTGGTTTAATCTTTCATATCGTACTTCCTTGCGGTACTTGCTATTAGAGGTCTAACCTCTCTGGTTTTGCGTGGCCAGATTTAGAGCCAGTTCCCGAGGATCCAGCTTACTTCTACCGCCAAGATGGTCAATACTAGGGGAATGATCGCAGGATGACTCGAGTGGGTTCCTTACTTCACCGTTCGTTTTGCTATTTCTTCATACTTAGCTGTTTGGCACCGACATGTTAGTCGGATTGTCTTGCACTTACTTTTACATAATTGTAATTAAGTCAGACTGCAGCTGATAACAATTGTGTATATGTTACTATACCATCTGGCTATATTTTGTAAAGCCAGATCTCAAGAACATTTTGACTAAGCGTTTGGGATGCCTTACTGCTTTATCTCACATGTTCTCTATTACTGTTTCTTGTTTGAATGATTGAGACAATAGATGTGAAGTGACCATAGTAAGACTTTCATGTAGTATGCACCCCCTCGTCTGGTTAGACAGCATTGATCGTATTATACGGTATTCATCTACCTGTAATACGTAGTTGGCTGAGTCATTCCCCCGCTCTCCAGTATTCTGGTTCTGGGGCGTGACAAGGTTTTAGTGGTGGCCCATGCAGGTCTGATTTCAGACTTGTGGGGTGTTTTGATTTATAGGATGTCTCAATCACACGTGTTCCCCCCTTGATCTCATGATTCATTATTCTCAACCCTTGCTTGACATTCCGGTATCCTTTGACTTCATTGATCCTTCATGTCCGATTGTTTGATTGTTCTCTTGTCCTTTTTCTTAGGGGCACTTCATCCGCATCGGTCAGAGCTGGACAACAACAGGGGCAACATGGACAACCTGACTACGCTGGTCAGCAACAAGGGCCAGTACTAACTCCAGAGGCTATTCAAGAAGAAGTGATAGTGAAAACAGCAGCTGTATCGCAGTATCCGGAAGTTCCACTACCACCAACAGTTCCACCTACCCAAGTGGATACACCAGATGTTGGCCCAGTAACGCATGCACACTCAGCTACAAGAGCAGAATGTGTTGCTCAACCAAGGATTGCAGATGGCTTTGGAAAGAGGAGTGAGGACTGATTCAGGAGTATCAGCCAGGTTTTGCAAGTACAACCCCCGCTGTTTCGATGGCACGGAGGATGCCATCTCAGCGGATGCACAGCTTAAGGATATTGAGGCTATTCTGACAGCAGCTAAGGTATCGGCAGAAGAACGTGTGGATCTAGTGAAGTTGTTACTTCAGAATCTCGTACGTGATTGGTGGGAATCAGAGGAAGTGGGCATCAGACGTCCTGTGGCTTGGGACGATTTCACTGCAAGATTCAAGACAAAGTACTATAGAGTTGTGGCACGGTTTGAGCTACAACAGAAGTTTATCAACCTCAGGCAGGCCGAAAAGACTGTAGATGCTTATACATCGGAGTTCTACAGATTGAGTAGATTCACCCCAGAGACGGTAGCAACAGAGAGCCAGAGGGCCATGAGGTTTCAGCAAGGGTTTCATCTTGAACTCTTACAATTGATAGAGGGGCACAATTACCAAACTTTTGATGAAGTATTGACGGCAACTCGAAGGAATGAGATCACCATTCAGAGGCTTGCGACAAGGACTGGGGGACAGAAGAGATCCCACAGTCAGATTGAAGGAGGCGGGAGAGCAGCGCCCCGAACAACAGCACCATCCACTGGCATTCGTATCCATGATGTGGCGATACGAGGACCAGCACCACCACCCAGGCAGCAGCAACAGCAACAGAGGAAGAACCAGCAACCCCCGACGGGCTGCACTTTTTGTGGAAAGATGGGGCACACTAGAGATGTGTGTCGGACATTGAATGGACTGTGTCTGATATGTGGAAATCCAGACCATCGGGTTACTACATGTCCCATGAATTCGAGGTCAGGAGGACCAGGGCAGCAGTTTTTTGCTCTGCCAGCACCAGGGGCAGGCCAGTATCGAGGACCAGCGGTGGCAGTAAGGCCATTAGCACAGCGTCCGTTAATGCCGTAGGCTCAGATGTTTCGGCAGCAGGGGCCGCCGATGCAGCAACACCAGCATAGACCACCCCAGAATCATCAAAGAAGGGGCCAGCAACAACATCAGGCTAGGCCGCAGCATGGAAACCAGCAAGGAGGTCGAGGGCAAGCATTCACTCTGTCCTTGGAGGAGGCATTGGCATCGGGAGATGTTGTGGCAGGTAACATTCTCGTCGCCTCATATCCCGCAGTAGCATTATTTGATTCGGGAGCATCCCATTCATTTATATCTGCACAATTTGTGACACGACTATGAATGGAGTTCGAGGCATTGCCAGGGAGGTTGAATATACTCTCTGGTAATGGGCTTGTAGGAGTTAGTAGAGTTATTTTAGCATGTAGCGTTGTAGTTTGCTGGCATTCCTTACCCGCCCGGTTGTTAGAATTTTCTGTTGGAAATTTCGACGTTATCTTAGGCATAGACTGGCTGAAAGACAGTCATGCGACAATAGATTATCGTAGAGGGAGTGTATCTTTTGATATTCTAGGCATGAAGCGGTTCACCTTAGTTAGATCAGGAGCAACTCAACAAGAGCAGGAAGTAGTAACGGCATTGGAAGAAGTTCAGCTTCCGAAGGTAGTTGAAGAGTTTCTAGACGTATTTCTTGAAGAACTTCCAGGTCTACCACCGGTTAGGGATATTGAGTTCAGTATAGAATTGGCACCAGGAACTAAACCGATATCAGATCGAGTTATAGAATGGCGGATTCAGAGCAGGCCAAGGTATATCAGCATATAGAGGAACTGAAGAAGAAGAAGTTCATCCAAGCTAGTGTGTCACCATGGGCAGCACTAGTGGTACTTGTGGGAAAGAAGGATGGGTCATCCAGATTGTGCATTGACTACAGGAAGCTTAACACGGCGACAGTGAAGAACAAGTACCCATTACCCAGGATCGACGACTTATTTGATCAGTTGAGCAAAGCTAGAGTTTTCTCCAAGATAGATCTTTGTTCAGGGTACCATCAGGTGAGGGTTCGGAAGGAGGATATTCCCAAGACAGCATTCAGGTCGAAGTATGGGCATTATGAATTCTTAGTAATACCGTTTGGTTTGACCAATGCTCCAGCAATATTCATGGATTTAATGAATCACATCTTTATGCCATACTTAGACCAGTTTGTCGTTGTGTTTCTTGACGACATTCTCGTATACTCTGCTAGTGAAGAGGAGCATGAAGACCACCTCAGGAAAGTGTTACAGGTTCTGAGAGAGAACCAGTTGTATGCCAAGCTCAGCAAGTTTGAGTTTTGGTCGGATCATATTTCATTTTTGGGTCACATCATATCAGGAGCTGGAGTAGCAGTAGATCCCAAGAAGGTAGAAGCAGTAGAAAGTTGGCCAGTACCCAAGACCGTAGCAGATGTGCGGAGCTTCTTGGGATTGGCAAGATATTACAGAAGGTTTGTGTCAGACTTTGCAAGGCTTTCAGTACCCATGACCCGCTTGACCCGGAAGGATGTACCATTCGTTTGGTCGGCAAAATTTCAGGCATCATTCTAGACTTTGAAGCAGAAGTTGATATCAGCACCTATTCTTATATTGCCAGTTGGACCCGGAGGTTTTACAGTATATTATGATGCGTCAGGTAAAGGACTTGGATGTGTCCTTATGCAACATGGGAAGGTGATAGCATATGCATCTAGGCAGCTTCGGGACCACGAGAAGAATTACCCAACTCATGATTTGGAGTTAGCGGCAGTAGTGTTTGCTCTGAAGCTATGGAGGCATTACTTATATGGTGACCGAGTGGACAAGTACACAGACCATAAAAGTCTAAAGTACATCTTTACTCAGAAGGAACTAAACATGAGGCAGAGAAGATGGCTGGAGTTGATCAAGGATTATGACGTGGAGCTTCAGTATCATCCAGGCAAGGCTAATGTGGTAGCAGACGCTCTTAGCAGGAGAGGCGACACATTTATGTTGACAACACAGAGACATATCTTAGAAGACCTTCAGGAGATGGGCATCAAAGTTATACTTCCTAGTGATGTAGGAGTTCTAACAAGTCTACAAGTTTAATCCGACTTGGTAGGCAGGATCAAGGCAGCTCAGGCACAAGACCCAAGGATTCAGAAGCTTAGGGCAGAATATGAGTCAGGACTCAGGAAGGAGATGAGAATTCATGAAGATGGTACACTTAGGTTTGGATCACGTCTATGTGTGCCTAGTGGAGATATCAGACACGAGGTTATGGCAGAAGCTCACAGTTTCCAATATTCTATTCAGCCTGGAGGGACCAAGATATACCAAGATATCAAGCAGCATTTCTGGTGGAACGGGATGAAGAGGGAGATAGCTATATTTGTTTCCCGTTGCTTGGTATGTCAGCAAGTGAAGGCAGAACAGCAGAGGCCAGCTGGGTTATTGCAACCGCTTCCTATTCCGGAATAGAAATAGGAGCATATTACAATTGACTTTGTGACCGGTTTACCGAGATCACCAAGTAGTAAGGACGCTATTTGGGTAATAGTGGACCGACTTACGAAGGTAGCACACTTTCTTCCTTTCAGAGTAGGGCAATCTACAGAAAAGTTGGCAGAGTTGTATATGCAACAGATAGTCAGGCAGCATGGAGTCCCTGTCAGTATTGTGTCGGATCGAGATACCCGCTTCACATCACATTTCTGGAAGAGCTTATATCATAGTCTGGGTACCAAGTTAAGATTTAGCACGGCTTACCATCCGCAGACGGATGGGCAATTAGAAAGAACGATTCAGACTTTAGAAGACATGTTGCGAGCTTGCACTCTAGATTTTGGAGGGTCTTGGAAGAGTCACCTGTACTTAGGCGAGTTCTCATATAATAATAGTTATCAAGCCAGTATCCAGATGGCGCCATTTGAAGCACTATATGGTAAGAAGTGCAGGTCACCACTTGCATGGGATGATATCGGGTAGAGGAAGATGTTAGGCCCAGAAATGATTATTCAGACGGTTGAAGTGGTTAAGGGAATTAGAGAGCGACTTCGAGTTGTGCAGGACCGGCATCGTCATTGGGCGGACCAGCATCGTAGGCCGTTAGAGTTCTCTGTTGGGGACTACGTATTCTTGCGGATCTCACCTACTCGTAGGATCATTAGATTTGGCGTTCGCGGGAAATTGAGTCCGCGGTACGTGGGCCCATTTGTTATCCTTGATCGGATATGCGATGTTGCTTATCGTTTATCCCTCCTATCTTCGTTACGAGAGGTACATGACGTGTTTCATGTATCTCAATTACGTAGGTATGTATCATACCCAAGCCATATCCTCAATCATTCTGAGCTGGTTGTCGGTACCAACCTGTCTTACGAGGAACAGCCTGTGTCCATTTTGGGCCGAAGAGAGAAGATAATCAAGAACCGAATAATTAGTCTTGTCCGTGTTGCTTGGGGTCATCACTCATTGGGAGAGTCAACGTGGGAACGTAAGGATGATATCCGATCACGGTATCCACACCTGTTTGACTCACAAGGTATATCTCTTTCTGTATACCTTGATTGTCCTGATTCTTCATGCTTATCAACTTATGGGTAGAGCTACTTGATATCGTGGATTGATGAATTTACGTATATAGTACTTGCTTTTGATATGGTAAACAATGATTGCTTGCTCACTAGAATTGCTTGTATTAGTTTAGCTCCGATATTTCTACCTGCTTGGATTTGAAATTCCGAGGACGGAATTTTTCTAAGGTGGGTAGAGATGTCATTCCCCGTTCCCAAAATGCGTATTTTTATACATGTACAACTCATATATATATTTATTTAATATTTATCATGTATCATCCTGTATTTAGATTCCTTTAATTTTATGTTAATTAATTATCTGCATTTTATTTCCTGCAATTTTATTCCTGTATTTTATTTCTGCATTTTATTTTCTGCTTTTAACTTCTCTGCTTTAGTCTTATTGTGGTTCGGCCATGGTTGGTTATTTTTGGGTTCATGATGGTTCACATGAACCGAACCCCCACAAACCCCCACATACCACCACCCTTCCTATTTAAAGCCCCCATCTCCTTCTCTCTCCTCATAACTCTCCTTCACCATTACTTCTTCTTCTTCCTCACCACTCTCTTCCACCAACCAACAGCAAGCAAGTACATCTTGCTTCTTGCTTCCACTTGGAGAACCATTTTTATGGTTCATTATTCTTTCTCTCATGATCCTGAGAGAGTTTAGTACTTAGCATTTTTGATTTCTTTGGCTTGTTTCTTCTAGATCTAAGCTGTTGTATTCTCGGTTGTCCATGGGTTTTGATCTTCCAACTTGGCTGCTTTTCGGAATAGATAGTTCTTGTGGTGGAGCTTCTCATTCTTCACCATTCTGAACCATGGGAACTTCATTTCTGGCTTGGAACGAAGGTTCAGTCACGCTCACGTTCTTAAGTGCCAGCGTAAATTTTTAATCACGTACACGTCTTTACGTGTTAGCGTGAATTTTTAGTCACGCTCACGTTCTTACGTGTGTGCGTGAATTTTTAGTCATGCACACGTCTTTACGTGTTAGCGTGAATTTTTAGTCACGCTCACGTTCTTACGTGCGTGCGTGAATTTTTAGTCACGCACACGTCTTTACGTGTTAGCATGAATTTTCAGTCACGCTCACGATCTTACGTGCCAGCGTGAATTTTTAGTCACGCACACATTCTTACGTGCGTGCGTGAATTTTTAGTCACGCTCACACTGTGCGTGCGTGAATTTCTTATCACGCTCACGCTATACGTGCGTTAATTTCTTGTCACGCTTTTCATGCTCATATGCTCACTTGTGCGTGCGTGAGTTACTTTTCACGCTCACTTATGAGTGCGTGAATTACCCTTCACATTCACGCTGTGCATGCCAACGTGAACCACTTTTCACGCTCACGCTGTTTATACGCTCACTCCTACCTACTAGACTTGGCGTGACTTGTTGGCCTTAGCATAGACTTGTTGGCGTGACTTCCTGACCTGGGTGTTTTTATTTGTTCTATAATTTATTCCTTTAATGGTGGCATGATAATTCTTCTATTATATTCTTACGCCCTTTTTATGAACTCGATAATCTTGGCATGTTAATATTTTTAATATACATGGTTATGTAGAACGTGCCCTGTGTCTTGATTGGTTTATGGATACCCGTGAGACTGGAATTTAACCATGAGAGTTATAGACTCGACCCCATTTAATACTAATTGACTTGCATGCCTTGTTACCATTGATAATAATGGTTATCTTGACTAAAATTGATCATGTGTTCCTAGTTGGAACTAAGAGACTGGCTAGTCGTCTTATTGAATTAAATGAATGAGACACGTTCATGTAATGAACTATTGTATTCGATTAGCCGATCCCGAATATTGGCATACAGGCACATGCAGGCTTCAAATTATTTATTTATTTATTTAGTTATTTATTTATCTTACAAAAATAGCATGTGTACTTTATGGTCAAGGCATGATTACTCCGTGGTTAGATTTGACTGTTGCATTACGCTATGTAAGACCTACAACCTAGCCGCACGGGTATCATTGTAGAGTTGCGCATATCGTACCCCGTACGAAAGTACTCATTTGAATGACCATGATCTACGGCATAGGATTTCACTCAACGTAGAGACTATTAAGTAAAATAAAATAATGATGGCATGGAGAGAATGGATTCTCGAGTTCTTACATGGCAGCCCTCTTGGGACTAGTAGTGCCCGACAGGCCGGCTGGTTTCCACAGATACTGTAAATCTGTCACACGGGCAGGGAACGGTATCTGCTTATATTATTAAATTGTACATAGTATATTAACGGCGGGCGTCCCACTGGGACTCATCTAATTACATGATTGGCGCAATTGATTGACTGGATAGACTAGCCGTGCTCGCACATAGTAAGAACTGAGGAATCCCTATTTGCATAATTCCAGGATAACTTGGGACTCACAATAGCAAGCAGTAGGAGTTGATTGGCCGTTCAAGATAATTTGTTTGTGTACTGTAGCTACTCTGTTGCCTAACTGAGATGATCAGAATGTCAGGACATGACGGGCCAACTTCTGTCCTTTTTTGGTTGGGAGGTTGGTTCGAAGTGTCGTGATGTTATGTGAATCCTAGTGGAAAGCAGAGACCTATTATCATATTCTCTTATTACTGGTTTAATCCTTCATATCGTACTTCCTTGCGGTACTTGCTATTAGAGGTCTAACCTCTCTGGTTTTGCATGGCGAGATTTAGAGCCAGTTCCCGAGGATCCAGCTTACTTCTACCTCCAAGATGGTAAATACTAGGGGAATGATCGCAGGAGGACTCGAGTGGGTTCCTTACTTCACCGCTCGTTTTGCTATTTACTTCATACTTAGCCGTTTGGCACCGACATGTTAGTCGGATTGTCTTGTACTTACTTTTACATAATTATAATTAAGTCAGACTGCAGCTGATAATAATTGTGTATATGTTACTATACCATCTGGCTATGTTTTGTAAAGCCAGATCTCAAGAACATTTTGACTAAGCGTTTGGGACGCCTTACTGCTTTATCTCACATGTTCTCTATTACTGTTTCTTGTTTGAATGATTGAGACAATAGATGTGAAGTGACCATAGTAAGACTTTCATGTAGTATGCACCCCCTCGTCTGGTTAGACAGCATTGATCGTATTATACGATATTCATCTACCCGTAATACGTAGCTGGCTGAGTCATTTCCCCGCTCTCCAGTATTCTGGTTCTGGGGCATGACAATAAGACTAAACAGTTTATACTCCCCAAATGGGGATGACATAGCAAAATGTAAACTCAATCACATCTAAGGTAGACCATAATGGAAGATAGATAAAACAAAAAATCGAAAAGAGATACAACAGATAGAAGTATAAGTGTCTAAGATACAAACTCAGAATACATCTCAAAACTCAAATACAGTAATCCATAAATACAACTCAAGACGACTGAAAATAAACTATAAACAAAACCCTAGCTATCTATGCAACCTCTACTGTCTCCTCTAGGCTAGCAGGCAACCTCTAGGCTATCTGAAAATTTATCAACGGGTCCAGTCAAGACAGGAGCGAGCACAGTACATCTCAACTGATCATAGCAGGTTAGAAAATATAAACATGCAGTAAAGTAAGATACAGAATCTGAAGGAAATACAGTATGTAAACAGAGAAAGAGAACTGTAATAGAAATATCTACTATAAGTAGAGATCTAACAGTGGCTAGTGAGTCAGAGTACAATATAAACATGTGAATGGCATAGGAGATTCTGGGAACTATACTATGGAGTGATTCTGGGAACTACACTACTTGGATATTATTCACATGTCTACTTCTACTCCTCCGTACCCCCAATCAATACACAAGGATCCAACCAGGTTATGTTATGATTCCATGCAAAGGCCGACAAGGGGGTGATACATGGATAGCCAATAAATGGGTGATTCTGGGAATACCTACAATGGGGTGATTCTGGAAATGCCCATAAATGGGTGATTCTGGGAAGACTCTGTGATCATGAGAGTACATGTCACAAGTGATCAAAGAATCGTGAAGCATAGTGATACACCATGTAAGTGAAACGCACAGAACATGTAGTATACGATGCTCCCTGAGGGGATAATATCTCAAGAATGGATCCATATAGTACTAATCCGTGTTACCAATGTGACAGCATCAAGTAAAGTAATTTAAAGCAGGAAAATAATTCTAATAGGATATGAAATGATCAGAGAATGTACTCGCCTGATAACCTGAACAGCTGATAAGTATGGGGGTCCAACTGAAGCCGCAGAGTCCTATTTAAAGCAACACAGGTTACAAGGTATTCAAGTTGTAATAAATAAATCTCTACCAGCAATCTATTTTATTCTAGGTTTTCCTAAGTCAAAACAACTCTAGGTCAACTCCGGTCAATAATCTAGTCAAACTAGGTCAAATGTTGACTTACAGTTGACTTTGGGTCAACTGGTCAACTCTGGTCAAACAGGGTCAATTCTAGTCTAATTATTAAAGATATAAAGTGTACTTCGTTATTTGTACGTCGAAACTTACGACACGTAAATCGAGATAAAAAGATCAATGGTAAGGTTGATAATCTTATTATAGTGATCCACGTGTTCATCTTTGTCAATTTCAGCGATGTGAGATCACTGGAATTGACTGATCTCAGTTTCGTTGTGCTAATCCCGAAATACGAATATTATAAGAATTAATTATTAATAAATTATAAAAAGGTTAAACTCAGAGAAACTATCAACAAACATTGTCGGACGATGAAATAAACATCGCCAACGTGTCCAGAATGGTCAAATTAGCTAGGATAGCCTACCCATTGGTCCAATTTGGACACAAGGGCAAAAAGGTAATTTCGGGTCAAAACGGTGTCCGTGTCGGAGCCATTTTTCACCGAAAAATGTGCAAGAAAATAAGTCTATAAAATAAAACAAGTTATATGTCCACGAAACCAGAATGATGATACGAACCCAACGGTATCTCCAGAATTGGATTCCGTTGACCCGATCTCAATTTGGTCCGTTGACCAGAACTTGGAATTCCGGTTTGCACAGAAATGCGTGCCGGAGCCAAAGTTCTCAAAACTCAGCAAACTACAATTCAGCGAGTCTAGAATGACGATACGAACTCAACGGTGTATCCGGAATTGGATTCCGATGAGCCGATCTCAAAATGACCCGTTGACCCGGATATTGGTATCCGACTTGCACCGAAATGCGTGCCAGATCCAATGTCCACCAAAACCTAGCAAATTATATGTCAACGAGTCCATAATGACGATACGAACTCAACGGTATATTCGGAATTGGATTCCGATAAGCCGGCGTCAAAAAGTCCCGTTGACCCAGAATATAGGACCCACTTTGCTCCGAAAAATGTGCCAGGGCCCACGTTCTCCAAATCTAACAAATTTTATATAAAAACATGCCAGAATGAGGACACGAGTCTAATGGTGGTGTTAGAAATGAAATCTGGAATCCCGTGTTCAAAAATGGAATTTTACAAGTTGGAAATTATGAATTTGGACGACCAATTTGGCGTTGAATTCAACCAATCAAACATGCTCACAATGAAACGAAACTGGAGGGGTAGTAAGTGGGTTATACCAGCTTCTCACAGGAACTGGTAGGACGCCAAATGGAGCTACGGTGGAGGAGGTACAAGCTGACGAAGTTGGCCCCGCGAAACTGTCTAAATTTAATACAATTTAAACGGTCAACTTGGTGGCCGGTTTTGATGTATCAAACGATAAGATCAACGGACGAAAATTAACATGAGCGAAGGTGGATATACCGAGATTGTGACGGCACAAAGAAATTGCCGATCCAACGGTCGAATTTCTGGAAAAATGCGTACGAAGTTGCTACGACGGAACGCGATTTCAGTCTCGTTCCCGAGCTCGTCACGACAGGACGTCGTGCAAAACGCACGAATCGCCTCGACGGCGCATCCCGGAGGACCGTGGCCGCTATGGGAGGACAGCCTACGGTGCGCCCGGCCATGTGGGAGTCGGCCACGCCGACTACGGCGACGGTGGCGCCGACGGTGGCCGCCTGCACGCGCCCATAGGGCTGAACCTGGCGCGCATTGCTGCCACTTGCTGCTGTTGCAGTAGCTGCTGGGCGACGCCGGCCCAGCCTGGCCCGGCGGAGACGGGCAGTGCACGTCCCAGCACGGCGGGGGGCGGTGGCTCACGGAGTTGGTCGGGGTGTGGTGGCGGTTTGGTGTTGATGGTAGTGGCTAAGGAGGAGGTGGTGGTGTTTATTCAATGGAGAGGAGAAGGAAGGGCTGAGTGGTGGAGCTCAAGATGGCATGGAGGTTGGCCGGTAGCAAGGCTGGGCCCGGAGGGAGGTTGAGTGAAGGAGGAGGGGGTGGTCGGCAATGGTGGTGGTGTTCGGGTTAGTGTTGGTGTTGAAGAGTTGGTTTGTTGTTGTTGTTGTGTAGAAATTAATAGAAAGAGAAAGATGAATAATAATAATTGGAGAGAGAGAAAGAGAAAGGGAAAGGAGTTTCTAAAAAGCTAGGGCCGGCCAAAGTATTGGAGGGGGTGTGTGTGAGTGTGAGGGAAATAAATGGGGATGATTGAATGAGGAAAAATCAAGGGTAGAGATTAATTAGGGGGATTAAATTTATTTTTTGGGATTTAAATCAAAGGAATTTACACTCAATACTTGGAATAGAAACTAGGTATTGAATATTATTTTTTTGGACACAGAAAATGAGAGTGTCACGATGGAGGGTATCACGAAGCTGGGCTGGACTCGGTGGAGCCGGATTGGGTCAAAACCAGATACTACGAAATAATCGAATTAAAAAAAGGTGTTGATGATCATGGGTAAATAAGTAGCACATGGGGATTCCAATAAATGGGACATAAGTGTCGGACGGGTAGTAGGCTCAATGTGGGCCATGTCCATAATTGGGGCTGACAGATTTTGGTCGACAGGGTACCCACAAATCAAGTTGGAAAGTAAATGCGACACCGTGGGGTAAAACAAAATTGGGTCACGTGTCAGAAAAGTTGTACGAAGTAATTGGAGCACAAAATGGCGCGTCTGAGTGGGACACGAAGGTCATGGGTGACGAGCGTCTCGAGTATATCATGCATGAGAAGTTGGTTTCAAGAAACTGACTGGTCTTGCGCTCCCAAATTAAAAGTCACGGTAACGCGCTGAAAATGATCAAGGAAAAGAGTGGAAAAAATAATTAATAATCAAATGGTCTAAATCGATCCGAAGTTCTGCGAAGCAAAAAGAGCACAAGGGAACAAGTCTGAGTGGGACACTATATACCATCATGAAGGTAATCCTGTCCACTCCAAAACTCGTGAAGAAGATTTCCAAAGTTGAACATCCCTGACACTCCAAATATCAATGGCACGGGAAAGTACACTTAAAGATAAATAAACAGAAAAATTATTTATTGAAACTAAATCAATCAGAAAAAAAAATCAACCCAAAATTCAGGGTGCTCACAGCTCCAGACCCGGAGGAGTCTCCACCAAATACTCCCCCTGTCACAGATATATCAGGAGCAGGTCCACATCAGATCCCTGAGGCACCAGAGGTGGGTCCATCCTGGGCCCCTACCGTGGACAAGCAAAAACAGAAGGAGGTTCGCTTTGACAAACCCCTCAGAAAGGATCCAGCAATCGGGCCTATCAAGCACTACAACTTTAATATTCTAGCGCAGTTGGCTAATACTCCGTCTAGATTGTCACTTTTTGAGCTCCTCCGCCTCTCTAAAGAGATTCGAGATGCACTCAGTAAAACTTTACAGAACGCCGAGTCCTTTCTCACCCAGGTTTAGCTACCGAAAGTGGATCCCGCAGCATGCCCACATAGCCACAACATGGTCGAAGTGATTCATAATATTACTTTTACCCAGCAAGACATGTTGCTAAAGAATAACCGACACAACCGCCCCATGTACTATACGGGGTATATTGGTGCCATTAAGGTCGATCGCATCCACATAGACCCAGGTTCCTCTTTAAGCATTATCCCAAGAAGACTACTTCAAACTTTAGGGGTTCTAATGCACCGGTTGACAGCCTCAAACGCAATAATCAGTGGCTTCAACACAGGAAAGAGCGAACCCTTGGGCAAAATTTTCCTGAAATGTCAGATCGGCGACCTTCATACTAAAGTGACTTGCTACGTCATTGATGCAAACATAAATTATAACATACTGTTGGGGCGACCATGGATCCTTGAGTAAATGATTATCCCTTCCACCCTACATCAATGTGTGAAATATGTGGCTAGCGATGGGACTATCAAAACGGAGTTTGCTGATATCGACCCATTCCGGGGACTTGAAGCTTACTGTTTGGATGTCGATCTATACAAGTAAGTCCCCTGGGATGACGACAACAATGATGCTGACGACGAGGCAGAGGCAGCTTCAAAAAGCACAGTAGTGGCCGAAGAACCTTTAAAGGTTCGACTGAAAGGGAGGCCCCCAAGGTGTCAGCACCATTTGTTATTAAGCTTCAGGGCAAAGCTCCACCTTCACCTCCAGTGATGAGGAAGATGGTCAGAAGACTATAAGAATGAAGTTAATCCGGAGGCCCCCAAGGCCGACCATGAAGTTACAGGAGCATCCGACCACTATTCCCTTGTTGATCAAGCTGAAAGGAAGGCGTCCTCCTTCTCCTCCGACGGTAACTCTAGCCCTCACTGATGAAGAGCCAGAAGATTATGTCTGTGCCGATACGGAGGCCTATTATTTCAATAATGTAATCCTTCGGGACAAGATATCACACTTCATCAATAGAAAGTTGTTATCGAACTACTCTGGCACGTGCTGGAACACCAAGTATTTCCTGGACAATTTTCTGTGTAAACTACAGACGCAAGTGACAACTGCCAACCATATGAGCCGGGTTGTCCCTAACCGAGGTACCTACTTCGTGTTTGCCATTGATTGTGAAAGTACAAAACAATTTATATAGGAGGACTGAACTTAAACTCATAATACAAACTCGCTCGTACAAAGAAAGCCTAGGGACGAAAACCTAGGTACAACAATCTAAGTACAATTGTTTAGTTTTTTCTGGAGGGTGACGAAAGAGGCTCGAAAAAGCGCCAGCAGCTCTGCTTTACTCCTTGGACGATCGGGTGCAGCCTTGGCTCTGGTGAAGAAATGCTCTTGGACGTGTGGGGAGACTCCCTTGCGCCTTTGGTTGTTAGATCTCTGGATGTCTCTGTAGTGCTCTCTCCTTTTTTTTACTCTGCTCTCCTCTCTTTCTCACTCCTCTTCTGCCTCTTGCAAGGGAATGGCACCTTGCTATTTATAGGAATGGGGTTTACTCATTAGGGTTTGCAAATGATTGCCTCCTTCAGAAGTTGGCGGTTAAGGATCACTTAATCTAGGCCATTCATCTTGAATATAATAAATTTGAGCAATTAATGTGATTGCGTTAAATCTCTGTAGACAATAAAAATTGATTGCCATGAATATTTATGATTTGTGATAGCCTGCCACGTGTCCAATTTGCTTGATTTGATTTGATCTGGACAATTATGACGATCGCAACAAATCTGATTTTGTTGGGATTTGTTAGCACCCATAGTTCCAGGAAAGATAAGACTGCCACGTGTCTCAATTGTCGCGAAGAGCACCACGTGTCTCAACTGGACCGTCCTGGCAGAGCCGCATATGGGTGGTCCTTTTGGCCGTATGAAGCATACAGCCATATGAGGATAGGCAGCCGCATGAGGATAGGCAGCCGCAGGGGATGGGCAGCCGCATGGGGATAGGCAGCCGCATACAGATAGGCAGCCACATGGAGATGGGCAGCCGCATGGAGATAGGCAGCCGCATATAAATAGGCAGCTGCGTGGAGATGGGCAGCCATATGGAGATAGGCAGCCGCATGCAGATAGGCAGCCGCATGCAGATGGGCAGCCGTATGGGGATGGACAGCCGCATGGAGTGGCCTCGGGACTTGGTTGATTTTGCCAGCTGTAAGAAGATTTTTTTCTCTTTTCTAGGATCACTCCACCATGTCTAAGTCATTGTTACGTCCTTATGTCATAGCTGTCATAGCTGTTATTTGTCAAAGCAGCCGTCAGGGCATTAAATGCAGTCGAATGTAGAGAAGAACTGTTGAAGGCCACGTAGCTTCTTTTCTGAGCCGTATGGATCCTTGAGCCGCATGGACTCCTGAGCAGCATGGATTTCTGAGCCGCATGGGAATCCTGAGCCGCATGGAGATCCTTCTGTCGGAGTCGCATAGGCCTTTCTTTATTCTTTTCTATGCTTCTACAAGACCCCCTTCAAAGTTTACAATTTGTAAAATTAAAATTCTTGAATAAGAAGTATGGCCATGTAAAAACTCTTCGGGCCGCATAGGATGTTCTGGCCGCATGGATGTCTCAGTCGCATGGCCTCCTCAGCCGCATGGCTATCTGAGCCGCATGGACGTTCCAGCCGCATAGGCTGCTTGGCCCTTAGGCCCCTTGCCACGTCTTTATGCCACGTGTGCAAATCTTTGCATTGATTGTCTTTGATTTGCTGTCAGATTTAAACCCGCTTTTTGGGGTAGAAACCCAAGAGTTTAGCCTTGAATAGTCGGATCGCTTTGATAACCGAAGAGTCGGTTACGCTGCACATGGATCGATGCATCGGTCTACGGGCTCTGCCTATAAATAGAAGCATGTTTGGGACGAAGAGAATTCTTTACTCTCTCTTTCAATTCAAGTCTTTCCTGCCCTAACTGTCATCCTCTTCTTCGATCACCGATGGCTCCCAAGAAGACTGTTGCGGCGAAGGATAAAAAGGCGGCGTCCTCGTCGGTTGCGGTGGTGAAGGGAAAGAAACTGCTTCTACTTCGACTGCAATGATGAATGATAATATGGCAGCTCCTCCGCCAGCCGACGTGCCCGCAGTTCACCCCGACGTCCACCCCACTATTGCTGGTAAGGACGCTGTGTGAGCTTGAAACCCTAACTATTGTGGCTACGTTGCATGCTTTATACACGAGCCTTCATCTTCATGTGTGCCGCATGTACGTCTCATGTTTGAACCGCATGAGAATTGTTACTGTGGCCGCATAAGTACTTCGCCAACGGGGTCGCATAAGTTGCGCTGGGCCACAAGGGTTCACACGAATTTGTTCGTCGCCTGAGCCGCATAAACTCATCCGACCTCTTCACTGGATGGAGCTACATAAATGTTTTCTGAGTTAGATCGCATAAGACTCCATTGAATTGGAGCCGCATAAGCTTCGAAAACACCAATCAGTTCTCATTGTCCATCTTTCTAACTTATTTCTTTTGTCATCTTTTCAGTGAATTTTCCAGTTAATGCTGCGGGAGAACCTCTGGTCGGTCAGGCCCAGTTTGCCATAGGAGTTCGGCTTGACCAAATAGTTCGGCAGGTGGTAGAACAACTGCCCCAGAACGAGCCTGATGAGAGGCTGATCCTTATCAATAACCAGTCCTTTCGTTTTCTCTGTGCCATGCTAAACTCAGGGCGATTGGAGGAAAAGTACCTGAAGCCGACGTTCTTCTTCGGGGATGCCCTAACTGTGAAGAACTCTCGAGTATTGGATATATCCAAGAATTGGAACTTTATTTCTGCTGGAAGGGCGATCCACATCCCCCAGATGGAGCGTTATTTCCTATTGGTGTGGTTCAATATGTTACCGGTGGACAGGATGATGCAGGAATCCTTGACCCCGAGCCGGTTGGGAATGATTGTAGGTAACATCCACTACAATAAATATGTTAGATCAGCATACGCGGGCAGGGAACCGGTCAGCTGCTCCGTGATAGGGCTAGCCCAGGTACCTTCTTAAATGTGCAAGGTCCCAATTTCTTATTCTCTCAAGCCGACACTTTCTTGAATCAACATGCTCAAAAAGGATCTTATCCCGTTGGCTGGCTCTCGCTTTTGAACTGGATACGCCCCCTCCCTTCGTGGGCTAATTTGACCGGGTAGATTTTACGAGAATATGGGACTTTTCGGCGTGAGGTTGATCTTTACCACGCCATCTGGGGTACATGTCATGGACTGCCCATCAATAAGGAGTTGTTTATGGCTCTCTTAGAGATGTACAACCGGCGGACGGGGACCTTCTTCGCGCCAGGAGGGGAGATGGGTCTCGCTCTTCATGAGATGCATGCCGTCTCTAGGCTGCCTTGGGGCAATGAAGTGTTTGATGTATATACTCCGACGAACGAAGAGTTCGAAGATTTGGAGCAACGTTATCCGGGTTTCGTTGCTGTCTATCAGGAGTTACTGTGTCATCACAGTTACTGTCAGCAGACGACCAAGAAGGATTGTAACTCGGAAGGGATTCTTCCGTATACTAGAGCTTGGCTCTTCCACTTTTTTCAGCAAGGTGCCTCAGGCCGGGTTACTCCCCGGAATCCTCTGACCCAAGAGCAAGTACAGGATCTGGGGTTAACTGCCAAGAAATCGAAGGCCTTGAGCGACACGTTTGGGAGTCAAACTGATTTCTTTGATTATTTTTATCAGGATACCCAGCCGCTGTTGGAGAAGGCAATCCTGACAGGGTTCTTGATGGTATGGCTACGAAATTATGTGGTCTCAGGAGGAGCTGGTTCTATTGAGAGGATCAGCCGTAATTTTATCCTTCCTGCCGTGAAGCTGGCCTTCGGGGTCAGACTGGCTCTTTTTCGGCTATGGTATGCAGTATACACCGTGGCCTCCATACTTTTTCATCCAAGGTTATTGCACGTGACACAGCAATGAACTTTGAGCTAATCGAGTTACCTTATCACTATCTGATGGGGTGGCTATTAATGTACTGCCAGTCTTTGATGAGACCTGGCCCAGAAGATGGTGTAACTGATGATGATGCTTTTATCTTCCAGTACCGTCGGATGCCCTGGGAGTATAACACTATGCCCGTCTGTCGGAAGGCGCTGGCGAGGGTGGATGGATATAACTTCTTCGTGTCTGTTCCCTATTTTTCTGCTGAGGAGGTAGAGAGTGTACATGTTGATCGTACCGAGCCTCCTCTCCTTTTACCTGGGAAGATGCTTCTTTGGTTGCGTAACATCCGTCCCTCGCACTTAGTATATTGAAACCGTAATACAGTCTACCTGGAACCTTATTTGCCCAGTCGGTTCTCCCGCCAGTTTGGGTACAACTAGCAGTTCCTAGAGAGTCCCAGCTCTTGTCTGGGCTTTGAAGGCAGTGTTCTAGATGGAATTAGAGCCTGGCTTTATTATAATATTTTTTATACCCGTGCTAGTTTCTCGGTCCCTGATATTGAGACGCAAGGGAAGATTTTGTACTTAGCAGCTCTCTACCACGTCACTGCGAGCCGGTTTCCGGTTAACTTTAACCAGCATACCAGTTTTATTGTTGGTACCGGCTTGGCAGAGAAGCCCCCGGGGTCGATAACGAGGAAGCAGAGGGCGAACACAGTTCCTGTGTCGGACTCAGAGTCCACCACTGCAGATAAGGAAGATGGCGAGCAGGGTACCGATGATTCTCTCCCTCCTCTAGACGAGGTGGCGGCAGAAAAACCGTCCATTACTTTCGAAGAAGTGGTGGCGGATCAGCCACCTGATGTGCCTAGCTCTTCACGTAAGCGGAGCATGAGTGAGCCTGCTGATATCAACATGACTTATTCCACGAAACGAGCTACTCTCAGATCCCATCGGCTACTTATCGAGGATGTTGACGCTGTTTCTGAGGTGACTCGAATTGTAGTCGTCTTCTCCTTTTTTTTCCTGTACTATGGCCTAATTATTTTCTTTTACTCTTGTAGGCATCCGAGGAGTCGGTTTCTCGAGAATCGGCCGCTGAGGTCGATCCGTCCCTGACCACTTTGGTCAATGACATGTGCACCGCTATCATTTCTGCTGGGGCTCTTTCGGAGGCGGCCGAGGAGTCCCACCTTGCTGAGGACTCAACCCATGGTGACGGGGACTCTGCTGCACCTGTCCCTGAGACAGTTGAATTTCAATGGGGTGATGCCGAACTAGCTGGATCCCTTTCTGGGGTGGCTGGGGCAGAAGAACCAGCTGAACTTAACTTGGAGTTCGCGGGTGAGGAGACCACGGCAGCTACGAGCGAACTGCAGCCTCCATGCTCCTCCCTTGGCAAGATAAGCTAAATCTTAACTTGTAAGGAGGCCTATCTGCTCTATCATCATATCCTTCGGGTTAGACTGATTGATGGTTGCTCTGGACATACAGGTCCTGCCTCTCCAGTTCCGATGATGGACATTGTTGAGACAGGCTCTGCTGAAGGGGAACTGGCGGAGAGGAGCGTACCCCTTCCTCTTCTGACTCATATTGTAGGACGTCCCGCTGGCTCGAGTTCGGGGAGTCAGGTGGCAGCACAGCCGGGGCAGAGGATAATGGTCATTGCGTCCTCTTCTGCTCAGGCGGCTCCGAAAGTCGACCTTTCTGCTCTGCCAAGTGTCCAGACTCTTCGGGTAGCGGAGGAGGAGCTAGCTGCTATCCGTGCATCTTTTCGCTCGAAGTTTGTCTCTCTGGTGGCAAGTTCTAGCGTGCCTCCTTCGGTATTGTCGGCCACGCTTCCTTTGACGCCGTCCTCTACGAAAGTTCTGGACGAGGCGTCACAGGACGTGGTTGACAACTTCTATTGCCACTTGAAGAGAGGGGCAGCGGCTGCTGTGGAACGAGGGACCCCTTTTGCCTTGGCCCGGTAATGCGCCCAAGGTCATATTGATATTCTTAAGACTCTTTCCGGTGGGGCGGGGGTAGCTGTGCTTTTGGAGGCGAAATTGCTGTAGGCTGATCAGCTGGTGGCCCAACTTCAGGTGCTGCGGCAAGCTGATCTTCCCGCTGTAATAGATCAAGAGCACATTTTCCTTATAACGGCCGTAGAGAAGATAAGGGCAGCTCGGGATAAGACCAAGCCGGTCATACAGAAGGACCTTCGCGATCTGTCTGAGCTATATGATCAGTTGAGCCGTGAGAGTGATGATATTACGGCTCGGGAAGCGACTGCCTCCCGTGGGGTCATTGACACGCAGGAGCAGATCCTTGAGCTTCAGAGGAAGTTAGCTTTCCTGGAGTCTGAGCTTGAAGCTGCCCGCACCGAAAGGGGGCTGATTATCCAGGAGGCTGACAAAGTTAATCGAGCTTCTGCTGGCCTGGAACTTGTCCTGAAGAAGCTGGAGGATGGCTGGCTGGCATACATGTACTTGGATGATGCGGAGCGGTTGTCACAGGAGGCCGAGCGTCGAGCTAAGCAGCGGCTTGAACGGGGGACCACCTTGGTAAAGAACCGTCTCCTGGAATTATGTATCGCCGAACCATAGACTGCTTTTTTCCTTCTTTTTGTTTTCGTTCTTTTCCTTTCTTTATATAGTACTTTCGCCTTCTAAATAAAAGAGTATGCTTTATTCTACCCTTTATTTGTACTGCTTGTTGTGCTTGTGGTGTTATGGTGGTGTTTGTCCCGCTTGGGGGACTGTTTGTGGACCTGTTACCCTTGGCATACCTGGGTTTTAGGTACGGATAACAAGTTTGATGGGGATACCTAGAACAATTCCCTGGTAAGGTGGTCGTGGATGTTCCTAGCATCGGAAGAAAGAATGCCATAGAGCAGCTGGGCTCCCGGGGCATGATGAGAAATGATGTGCATGTACTAGGAAACTTAGTACAACATTTATGGTCAACAGAGGACATTTGTGGGCCTATTATCCTTGGCGTATCCTGGTTCAGGATACAAATAATAGGACGAGACATAGCCAACATACTTACTCAGAGGTAATGAGGACGTGGCAAGTATGAGGGTTTTTTACCGCAGAATCTTCCTACTCAGAGGTAATGAGGACATGGCAGGAGTGGACTCAGGGGAGGATACTTGTGGTCAACAGAGGACATTTGTGGACCTATTATCCTTGGCGTACTCTGGTTTTGGGTACGGATAATAAGTCGAAAGGGAACCAGCATACTTACTCAGAGGTAATGAGGACATGGCAAGCATGAGGGTTTCTTCGATGGAGCCTTCCCACTCAGAGATAATGAGGACATGGCAGGAGTGGGCTCCATGAAGGGGTACATAGAACGACTCAGAGGTAATGAGGTCATGGAAGTTCTATATAGAGGGGTGATTTATTTTGGGCGGAAGTAAGATGACTCAGAGGTAACATCGACGTGGTCGTTTTGAGAATTTTGTGGATCTGTTACCCTTTTTGTGCACTGAGAGTGCGGGTAGTGGATCATGAGGGAGGAGCTCTTTCAGAAGAATAAGTTCAGAGGTATAGTTATACATGACTTACTACCTAAAAGAGTGACCGGAATGTGAGTTCAAAGGCACCTGCGGGTACATAACTCAGCAATCTGGGATATTTGGAGGAAAAGCGTAAGTTCAGGGGTACCGGAGGGTACATAACTCAGCAATCTGGGATATATGGGGGAAGAACGTGAGTTCAGTGGTATTGGAGGGTACATAACTCAATAATCTGGGATTTTATGAATGTGAGTTCAGCGGTACCGGCCGGTACATAACTCAATAATCTGGGATTTAGAGAATGTGAGTTCAGCGATACCGGCGGGTACATAACTCAACACTCTAGGATTTAGAGAATGTCATTTAGACATAATATTTCTTTAGGAACTTGTCGTTGACGGGCAACATGAGCAAGTCTTCGTTTTGTTTTACGAGGCGGTAAGCACCGTTGGAGAATACAGCCTCAATAATAAATGGCCCTTCCCACTTTGGCTGGAATTTGCCGGCAGTTTTGTGAGTCATAACCATCGGCCTCCGAACAGCCAGAACAAAATTGCCCACTTGGAATGTCCTAATTTTAACCTTCTTATTGAATTCTCCGAAAATGCGTGCTTGATATAGCTCGATCCGTTGCTGAGCCAAGAGCCGCTTTTCATCTAAGGCCTCCAACTCTTGTAGCCGACAACGGTAGTTATCATCCATCGTCAATTGGTAAGTGAGAGCGACGCGGAGCGAGGGTATTTGAGTCTCTAATGGGAGATCTGCCTCACCCCCGTACACCAGGGAGAATGATGTGTTCCCAGTGGCCGTTCGGACTGTAGTACGGTACGCCCATAAGAATTCACCAAGCTTCTCATTCCAGTCGCGTTTGTTGGATGATACGAACTTCTTGAGCAACTTGATGATGGTTTTGTTGAATGCTTCTGCCAATCCATTCGCTGCCGTATTGTATGGCATCGAAGCAATATTCTGAATTTGATGCTTGTCACAGAATCGATAGAAGGCGTGGCTTGCGAACTGCGGACCATTATCGTGGATGATCCTTCGGGAAAGTCCAAAGAGATAGATGACGTGATGCTTGAGGAAGCTGATCACGTTTGAAGTCTTCACTTCTGCAAGCGGAACAACTTTTGCCCATTTGGAGAAGTAATCTTTAATGGCAAGTATGAAGCGATGTCCTCGGGAAGAAGGTGGAGTGATCGGACCGATGATATCCATTCCCCATGCTTCGAATGGCCAAGATGCCACTGTCCGATGTAGAAATTCGGAGGGCTGGTGGATGAAGTCCGCGTGGACTTGGCAAGCTTTGCACTTTCGTGCATAGTCTATCGCATCTGCTACCATCGTGGGCCAGTAGTAGCCCATTCGTCGAAGACGGTCTTACAATTTTGGGCCAGGCTGATGGGCCCCGCCGACACCGTCATGAGCTTTACGTACGGCTTTCTTGGCTTCTGCATTTGACAGACATCGAAGCAGTAATCCATCGTAGGATGAGCGATACAGCATTTTTGTCTCTGTATCGTAGAAGAATCTGAGAGAACGCCTTCTGATAGAGGTGGCTTCCTTCGGATTCTCCGACAGAATGTCGTAGACTATGAAGTCAATGATTGGTTGTTTCCAGTCTGGTACTTCGTCGATCGTCTGAGCGGAATAACTCGCCATGAATTGAACGTTATTCTTGGGACAGACCAGTTCATGGCCTATCACGTCCACCAAATGATGAATATTGTTTGGCACTGCTAGGGAAGTGACAAGGCCTGCTAGGACATCGGCCTCGATATTTTGGAGTCTGGGAACGTGTTCGATGAAGAACCCTTCAAATGACGAGATGATGTTGATCGCTTTTAGGTGATAGAGGATCATGTCTTCATGGCGGACTTCGTATGAACCCCGGATCTGATTGACGATTAACTGTGAATTGTCGTATGCTTCAAGGTATTCTACCTCCAGCTCTCTCATAAGTTGGAGGCCAATGACTAAAGAGTTGTACTCGGCCACATTGTTAGAACAGGGTTCTGTAAGGGAGTAGGCACGATTGATCACCAGTCCGGAAGGAGAAACCAACACCACCCCGACTCCGACGACGATGTTGTCCTTGGGTCCGGTCCTTGAAGCACCGTCGAAGAACATTCGCCATATATCATCGTGAGAGGCCGCATGTGAGTCGGCGGTCTCATCTGGGATTTTTTTATATATTCTGGCCGACTCCGAGCCTGGGTAGGCTGCTAAAAAGTCTGCCAGTGCTTGACCTTTAACAGCCTTTTGTGGGACGAAGATTATATGGTAGGGGGACAGTAATATTGCTCATGCAGCGAGGCGAGAGCTGAGTGCCCCTGGTTTTGTCATGAGGACCCTGAGGGTGTTGACTCGTGATATCACATGTATGGTTTGCCCCGTGACATAGTGTCGCATCTTTTGAATGGCGAACACCAGGGCGAGGCATTCCTTCTCCACGGTGGTATATCGGTGCTCTGGCCCGATCATCATTCGGCTGAGGTAATATATAGCTTGCTCATGGCCTGCATCATTGTTTTGTGCTAGCAGAGCGTCGAGGGAATGCTCTATTGCTCGTATATAGAGCAAAAGTGGTTTTCCAGCAACCGGGGCCACCAGGACAGGAGGATTCGATAAATATTCTTTGATGCTGTCAAAGGCACGCTAGTATTTTTCATTCCATACGAATGAGACGCCCTTCTTCATGAGATGGGTGAATGGCTGACAACGCCCGAAGAGGTTGGAAATGAACTTCCTGATGTAAGCTAACCTCCCTTGAAGGCCTCGGAGTTCTCGAAGATTCTTCGGATGACTCATCTCCATGATTGCCTTTGTCTTCTTCGGATCTATATGGATTCCCTGGGCGGTAATGATAAAATACAGGAATTTTCCACTGGATACACCCAAGAAAGATTTGGTAGGATTCATTTTTAAGTTGTGCACCCGCATGAGGTCGAATACCGTCCTCAGATCCTGCAGATGGTCTCCCTTATAGCGAATCTTGACGACGATGTCATCAATATAGCACTCCACGGTCTTGCGCAAGTGGTCCCTGAAGATGATACTCATGGCTCTTTGATATGTGGCGCCAGTATTCTTTAAACCGAAAGGCATGACTGTGTAGCAAAACGTGCCTATTGGTGTTCGGAATGATGTATGCTTTTCATCGTCGGGACATCTTGATTTGGTTGTACCTCGAGAAGCCATCCATGAATGACATACTTTCGAAGCCATAGGTGTTGTCAATCATGATGTCTGTGATAGGAAGGGGGAACTCATCTTTGGGACACGCCTCGTTCAGATTGTGGAAGTCGATGCAGATTCGAATCTTTCCCTTCTTCTTGAGAACCGGTACTATGTTGGCGATCCAGTCCGGATGTTGTTCCTCACGAATGAAGCCGTTGGCTATCAGTTTGTTGACTTCGGCTTCGATCGCATCCATGATGCCTGGACGGAAGCGTCGTTGCTGTTGTTCGACTAGTTTTGCATCTGGCCGAATGTTGAGCTTGTGAAGAGCAACATCGAGGTTTTGCCCTGGCATGTCTTCATAGCTCCAAGCGAACACATCAATATATTCTTTGACAAGTTCTAGTAGTGATTCTCGCTCTTCTCTGTCAAGCTTTTACTAACAAAGATTAGTTTTGGAGAAGAGTCGCTGCCGAGATCCACATGCATGACCTCATCTTCAGTAGGAGGCTCTCTTTGTTCAAAACGCTTCTCCCATTGCGCATCCAGCTGTTGGGCCCATGGCTCTAATTCGAGGAGTTCAGAAAAGTCTTCATCTTCTTCGTAAGCATCGACGAATGCCATATAGACAGACATGACTTGCCTGAATATGTCCACGATACTGATATCCGAATCGGAAGTGGATGATCCGGTTGAGTGTGAGTGCCAGTCGTATTCTTCGTCTGAGCTTTCGGGTATCGTCACGGGTGTGACATAACCTAGTCCACGTCTGGTCTTGTTATAGTAATCTCGTGGTTTCCCAGCCGAGATTGGTGATTGTAGGGGTAACCGCCATCCAGTGCCGTAGTTCAAGCCTGGTGTAGTTCCCAGATCATATCCTTGTTTTTGCATAAGGTACTTGGATTGGGAATTATACAGATAAAGGGGCAATCTCCCGGTGTCGGGTTCGAGCTCAACTTATTCCATCTTGAAGGGCTGTGGATTATTCTTCTGGGCGACGATGATTAGGTGATCCCCTTCCTCGATTATGCGGTAGACATCTTCCACGGGAGTGAGTTGATTTGCGGTGTAAACATTTGTCACATGTGTGTGTAGGTGAGTGCCTATACCGTGCTCCATAGTATACATTGTACAAAGCTTATTAAGCTCGATGTAGTTCAAAGGTAGCCCTTGATTGATGAAGTAAGGTATCTTTTCTAACGGTATTACATCATCTGCGAATGGAACATCAGTATGAGCAGCCACATACTTGGCCAGTTTCGGTTCTTCTTCGGCCGCCCCCTATATAAATGAAGACTGAGAGGATGACTTGGGCAACATAATCATCAGGGTTTCCGCTGGTGGAGCAGAACGTGGAGTCGTTGGCAAACTAGCGACCCCCAGTTTGGTATTCGATACTGGAAAGGGAGTGGTTGGCTCGCTAGAAGCCCAAGATTTTGCATCGGGCTGACGATTCTTTTTGGGAAGACGTATCGTCATTGGCTTGTCGGAGGGATTGAGCTTCTCCGTTTGTTGTTGGCCGACTCTAGGCAGTCTGATTGTCAATGGTTCTGCTGTAGGTCTTGGCGCTTGGCCGGACCTTGGCAGCCGAATTATCATTTGCCCCTCTTGTGCCGAGAGGCTGATTGCGTTCTTACGCAGAGCGGCCGTAAGGGGTGCAGACTTGCCAGGTTTGCGAGCTTGGAGGTAGATCGTTAGAGGTTCTTCTGATCCTGTGGTTGTCTCAGTTCGAGCTTGTACCTCGCCTTTGCCAAGGTGCCTCTTCGATTTCTCGTATAAGCAGGAGTCTGAGTAGTAGGATTCGACCCCTTTAAAGGGATCGATGTCGGCAAATTCTGTCCTCAGAAAGCCTTGTTTGTCGGCATACTTGAAGTACTGGTGCAGCATGGAAGACACGATCATGTAATCGTGTATCCAAGGGCACTCCAGGAGGATATTGTAGAAAGTGTCCGTATCTATGACGTAACAGGTCACTTCTGACTGAAGATCGCCAATTTGGCACTTCAAGCGAATCTTTCCAATCGGGTAGCTCCTGTCCGAATTGAAACCGCTGATGGCAGTGCTTGTAGGCATCAGGCGATGCATAGGAATACAGAGATGATGTAACAGACCCTTCGAGATGATGCTTATGGAAGAACCAGGATCAATATGCATCCGATCCACCTTTACGTCACCGATGTATCCAATGTAGTATAACGGACGATCATGCAGATTGGTTTTGATGAGCATATCCTGCAGCATGAAGACAATATTGGGCATCGCTCCTGTGTAAGCGCTGTCTTGGAGATTTGTAGGCGGGCTCTCTCCCGTGAGGTTGACCTGAGCCAGATATACATCGGTATTCTGGAGTGCATCACTCAAAGCCACGCGAACATCCTTGGAGAGTCTCAGGAGCTCATATAATGACAATTTGGCCGGTGTGTTGGCCAATTGTGCCAAGATGTCAAAGTTTTAGGGCCTCTCTAACCCATGAGATTCCTCTTTTCGGAGGGATTTGTCAAAGCGAGTCTCCTTCGGCCTAGGCTTGTCCATCGTTGGAGGTTGAGAAGGTCCCGGAGCGTCAGCAGTAGCCGGCTGATGTTCTTCAGTCGAGTTATCTGGTGTAGGTTGGGATTGAGCACCAGACCGAGTAACGACAGCTGTGACTTCCTCGACATCTGTCGAGATTGTGTGGCAGGATCTGACGTTTCCATTCTTTTTCTTGCCAATGGAGGGTGGTGTGGACTGAGTCACTTCAGGTACCAAGTCTGGATGGACCCACATGACCTCTCCTCTTGACTTGGTAAGGGGTACTAGACCAGTAGCCTGCTCTCGAGGAGGTGGAAGATTAGCAATCTCCATTGTCGCCAGAGGGACGGGTATCACGCCGTCTTGAGTCTCTGTTGGAGGGAAGCTGCCAAATTATACTGATACCATATTGGCTGCCACGGTCATCTCTTCGAAATCAATAGCCAGAGCCTTTGAATCGATGAGATGTTGGATGTATCGCTTCAGTTGGTAGCAGTCATGTGTAGCATGGTGGACGTAGTGATGGTAATGGCAGTAGTTCGGGGTCTACATTTCTGTCGGCCGAGGTTTCCGTCTTAGTAGAGGGAGCTGAATTCTATCTCCTTGTATGAGCATGTCCAAGATGGGCTTGACATGGCCGTCTTCGAAGGAGTAGGTCATTTGCGGCCATTGCTTGTCTGCCTGTTTTGACTCAGGCTTCTGGGCTGTGTCGGCCACCATAGCCTGCTTGCCCTTGTTGTTTCGATTGTTGGAGGCGTTTCCACCATTGTTGTTGTTGGTATTAGGGCGCTTTCCCTTGTTCTCTCCCTCCGAGATGTGCAATCCCAGTTGGCGAGCCTTCTTCAATCTGTCCTCGGTGCTAGTTGTACTAATGATAAATGTCTTCCAGTCCTTAAATTGACTTTCGCCCATCCAGAGGCTGATTGTTGGGAGCAGTCTCTTTTGGCAAATTTCAATTAAGGAGGAATCTGGATTACCAGACGGCAACTTTATTGCGGTTTGGCAAAACCGCTCAATACAATTCCTTATCAGCTCCTTCTCCCCTTGAACGACGTCCATGAGGATGGACATTGTGACGTCCTGTCCTACTTCGTAGAATCTCTCCAAGAACATGCGCTTGAAGCTGGCGAAGGAGTAGATGTAGTTGTTTGGCAGGTTACGGTACCAGTCGAAACGACCCTTCCAATGCCCCGATGAATAATCGTGTAAGGATGGCATCGTCATGGGGCAGATGGTCGGTGTTGACCTCGAAGTAAGTGATGTACCGACTTGCGGAGGTCTTTCCATCATATGGATTGATGTGGAATGGTTTATATTTTGGTGGAAAGGGAACATCTCTCCATGCAGCGGGATACGGTTGTCGTATCCTGAGGTCTTGGCAGTTTTCTCGGGCATGGAACATAGCCCGGAGCTCCTGGACCTTTCTTCTTGCCTTCCTGGCCTCGTCTGCAGCGGTAGGAGCCGATATTTCAGGAGGATTATTGCCCGGGTTTGGTGCCACTGAGTTCGAGTCCGCATTGACCGCGGGACCCAAGTTTGTTTGGCCAGGCGTCCCTCATTGCAGAGTAGGGAGGGCTACTTTGATCTCGTCCACCGACTTGACCAAAGTGCACAGTATAGCTTCCAAAGTATCGATGCGTTGGCGATCATTGGGACCATCTTATTCGTCGTTTGTCATGAATGTCGTCCTCACATTAGTAGAAGTAGAAGGGACGGTGGATGACGTGCCCTCCGAATCATACCCCTGTACCGAGAAGTCATCGGGGTATGTAGGAATATTCTCCTCTGGTTCGGACTCAGAAGGAATAGTACCCCCAGCTTCAGAGCTTGCTTCATCTTGAGAGTCGTGGACGTCCTCGGGGACGTCGGCACCTGCTATATCTGATGGGAGAGTTGTTTCCCCGGGCTTGTCTCCTTGGAACATCGGATTGTCATGGATGTTCGGAGGAGTGCTACCCCAGTTCCAGCGACCCCCAGTAATATGGATTATGAATCTTCCACTATAGCAGATTTCGCTTTCAACGGGTACCTTGGAAAACTCCGGTGGTGGACAACCGTTTAGACGAAAGTTTCTTAGTCACAGTGGTTGAAATCTTCGGGCTGGGAACGTTTATCTTCTTCCCTCTCCCATCGGCGGGGATTTTCTGAGTAGAGTTGCAAGAGACGACGGGAGGCGCCTCATCACCTGAGCTTGGCTGTTGTAATCTTTGAAAGTCTGACTGCCGATCTTCTCGTACCATTGCGTTGTTGCAACAACAGTTGACAATAATTTGGGTGCAGTGATATCCGTGGGAGGACTCTTTGTACACCGAGGCTTCTTTTCTTTTCTTGCGTTTGTGGAGGATAACCTCACGTAAGTCAGAGAGGTCTGGAACGACCATGTTTGCTCCCTGGATTTTGGGAGACTTTTGGGAACCACTCTGTCCGTTTGCCGCTGGAGGCTGGACTCGAGTGGTTCTGTACAACTTTCCATCAGAGGCCCGTATAACAGTATGTGGAGCGCTCGGATGGTCAGAGGTCGGGACAGCGAACTGAGCTCGTCAGGCTCGCGCTGTCCTAGACTTCTTCACTTTAGTGCATGAGGGCACATAGTAGGAAGAGTCTAAATGGTGTTGCAGAGGGTCAGACATATTTTCTCGGGAGCATGAGAGATCAGGACCATTGGAAAGGTGATCAAAGACTGAGCCTGAGCCGCATGGAGCAGACAGTATGCGGCTGGAATCAACAGTCTTTATACGGCTGGCAATCGTAGCCGCATGGGCTTTCTTCATGCGGCTGGAAGTCTCGGCCGCATAAGTATTCTCCATGCGGCTGGAAGTCTCGGTCGCATGGCTATTCTGCATCCGGCTGGCAGTTTCGGCCGCATGAACATCATGCATGCGGCTGGCAATCTTGGCCGCATGAATGTTCGGCTTCTTCGTGGAGCACATAGAATTACTCTTTGCCCCTGCAAGTCCAGCATAGTAGTACTTTCCTCTGCCAGACTTGGGGATAGCAGAGTCCTCTATGGCTTGAAGTGGGGCCACATGAGAGTTACCTTCGCCGTTTTGGAAAGCAGAGAGTACTCCGTCTAGAGCTTGGGGGAGAGCAAATGATTTTGGCCTCCACTCCCTGCGAGCCTTCCTTATGCGGGTTTGCTTCTGGACCGGGCCAGCGCACCCGTCGGAGTGCATTTCTTCTAATGATTGTTGGTCGAAGCGGACGACCATCTTCTGTTGTGTGGAGCCAGGTTTGGCTGCATCCGATTGCGTCACCAACTTCTCAGTCGTGGAGAAGTTTATCCCCAGCAGAGTCGCCATCGTGTTTGCCATTGATTATGAAAGTACAAAACAATTTATATAGGAGGACTGAACTTAAACTCACAATACAAACTCGCTCGTACAAAGAAAGCCTAGGAACGAAAACCTAGGTACAGCAACCTAAGTATAATTGTTTAGTTTTTTCTTGGAGGTGACGATAGAGGCTCGAAAAAGCGATGGCAGCTCGGCCTTACTCCTTGGACGATCGGATGCAACCTTGTCTCTGGTGAAGAAATGCTCTTGGACGTGTGGGGAGACTCCCTTGCGCCTTCGGTTGCTAGATCTCTGGATGTCTCTGTAGTGCTCTCTCTTTTTTTTCACTCTGCTCTCCTCTCTTTCTCTCTCCTCTTCTGTCTCTTGCAAGGGAATGGCACCTTGCTATTTATAGTAATGGGGTGTGCTCATTAGGGTTTGCAAATGATTGCCTTCTTCAGAAGTCGGCGATTAAGGATCACTTAATCTGGGCCATTCATATTGAATATAATAAATTTGAGCAATTAATGTGATTGCATCAAATCTCTGTGGACAATAAATGTTGATTGCCATGAATATTCGTGATTTATGATAGCCTGCCACGTGTCCAATTTGCTTGATTTGATTTGATCTGGGCAATTATGACGATCGCAACAAATCTGATTTTGTTGGGATTTGTTAGCACCCATAGTTCCAAAGAAGATAAGACTGCCATGTGTCTCAATTGTCGCGAAGAGCGCCACGTGTCTCAACTGGACCATCCTAGCAGAGCCGCATATGGGTGGTCCTTTCGGCAGCATGAAGCATGCAGCCGCATGAGGATAGGCAGCCGCATGAGGATGGCAGCCGCAGGGGATGGGCAGCCGCATGGGGATAGGCAGCCGCATACAGATGGGTAGCCGCATGGGGATGGACAGCCGTATGGAGATAGGCAGCCGCATGCAAATAGGCAGCCGCATACAGATGGGCAGCCGCATGGAAATGGGCAGCCGCATGGTGATAGGCAGCCGCATGCAGATAGGCAGCTACATGTAGATGGGCAGCCGCATGGGGATGGGCAGCCGCATGGAGTAGCCTCGGGACTTGGTGAATTTTGCCAGCTGTAAGAAGATTTTTTCCTCTTTTCTAGGATCACGCCACCATGTCAGAGTCATTATTACGTCCTTATGTCAGAGCTGTTATAGCTGTTATTTGTCAGAGCAGCCGTCAGGGCATTAAATGCAGCCGAATGTAGAGAAGAACTGTTGAAGGCCACGTAGCTTCTTTTCTGAGCCGCATGATCCTTGAGCCGCACGGACCCCTGAGCCGATGGACTTCTGAGCCGCATGGGAATCCTGAGCCACATGGAGATCCTTTTGTCGGAGCTGTATAGGCCTTTCTTTATTCTTTTCCATGCTTCTACATTTCGTAGTTCCAGACAGGAAAAAAGAAGAGGAACCCATCATATTCGGTCGATTGGAGCATCCGCAACGAATAACTCCTGAAGACCCAGATCTCGACAGCGGCAAAATGCAGTTCTACCGTTATACGATGCAGGCCAAAACCTTATCCAGAAGATGGGATATGCCCTGAATAGCAACAAGGGGCTCAATTGTGGCAAAGGCCGACGTCTTTCTATACAGATTCACACCCCAAAGGAAAAAGCTGAAAACTACTACCAGCGTACTCGTCTAGGGCTGGGGTATTTTACACCTACGACCACCTCAGAAGATTCAGTAGAAGAAGTCATGATGCACACTCTTCTAAATCCGCAACTTGGGACTCCGATACCAGCACAGATCAAGTCCTTAAGAAGACGTTGTCTGCTAACATGCTCACCAATCAGTTAACCGTCGAAAACAATCAGCTCAGGCGGTTACAAGAGCTGTAAGCGTTGGATGAAAAGCGCTTGCTCGTATAGCAAAGGATCGAGCTTTACCATGCTCGCATCTCTGGGGCCTTCAACAAAAAGGTCCATAAAAGATCCTACCAGGTGGGCGACCTCGTATTGGCAGTATGGAGACCAATGGTGATGACCCACAAGACAACTGGCAAGTTCGAGCCCAAGTGGGAAGGATCGTTCGTCATAGAAATGGTGTACTCCAACGGTACTTATCGATTAGTGAAGCCTAATGGGGACTTGCTAATGATGCCCATCAATGACAAGTTCCTAAAAAAGTATTACGTCTGAAGACAAAATCAGCATAGGCACCCACATCCCCAGAAAAGGGTGCCTATGAGTTCTGGTAAGGGGATCTCTCGCTCTCCCTCCTATATATTATTTCAAGTAGATGAAGCACTTTACGTCCACATTACCTCTGGATTGCTTCTCTACGCCTGGAAGACGTGACTACCATCTCCATTTTACCTCTGAGTAGTCGTTCTTCTTGCATCAGTTCTATGATTATCCTAACAGTTTAGAAAATAGTTCACGTCCGTATTATCTCTGGATTGTTGTTCTATACCCCGGTCAAGATCAAGCCTACCACGTCCATATTACCTCTGGTCAGGCAAATCCATTATGAAGATTCTCTCATTATTCTGGAGGTAAAAGTAAAGGGAACAAGAAGACTTCTACATATAAAAACATGTGGCTACAAAGACCTATTACAGACTCTTCGTAGTTACATACATAGAAGCAAAAAAAGCTGAAATTGTGGTAAAAGCTCTCAATAGCGCGGGCGAGGTGGTGACAGAGCCAATCACTTCCTGGCCGAAGTTGCTACTGGCCCGAGCCGGCGATGAAGACCAGCATAGGACTCCCCTATCTTCCAACAGGCCGACGAGAGCATCTTCATCAGCAGGCCTTGCTATTCCTCCGTCAGAATGGCAAGCAATCCTAACTCAAGAAGCAAAGGTCCGAGACACCATTGACGCCCATGACATCCAGAACACGAGATGTCTCGAGATCCAGTGGTAGTTCTACTACAGCTTCTTTGGATAAAGATTTGCCACCGGCGGTCGTCTCAAGCAAACTCCAGGGTCGTCAGGAGCTGAACATCGGGCAACCAAGGCCTTTATTGAAGCAGCTGAGTCTTCTTTTGGAGGAGGACAGTCCTTTTTGTAGGCTGTTCGCGTGGTCCAAGCACTAGCCAGACATCGGTCAGAAGAAAGCTTACAAGTTAAGCTAAAGCTCTACTCCATGACGGATGGCAGTACTGCGAGTAACCGAAGGAACGTGACTCTGAACCTCCTCTGCTATAGAGATTCGTAATCCCTGCAATGATTCAAGAGGCTCCAATATCAAGAAGCCATCAGGAGCCCATGCTCTAAAATGATGACTCAGGACCATTAATTCTAAGAGTTACGCGTGACACCAGCCATCACCCAGCTCGTACAGTCCTGACGCGTGTTCATGCTTATGTTCAAATTATCCCGAGCTTGACTCAAGTTTGGGACACTTTGAAGGGGTCTTGCAGAAGCATAAAAAATCTCAGCTGAAGACATCCCTTCGCCAAAGCGTAGAAGATGCAGAAGGCTGAGGCTAAGTGCTAAAAAGATAAAATAGAAGATATAGAGAGAAGTTCCTTCATTGTCATGTCTACCAAAGTCTAGTACAGACACATCAAGACCACACATAAGGGACTGATTCTGTTCTTCTGTAAAGGATCTAGTACATATTTGACAGAAGCCTAGAAGGATCTACAAGGAATGCAATCTTTATCGAAGTGCTGCCTTCCTTCTTTTCGATACACACGCTGGAGGATTGACTTCCACCGAAGCATGTTCTGATATTCTAGTGGGCGTACCCTCTTAGAGGTATATCAGTAAATCAGCACTTTGAAGAAACCAAAGTCTTCAAGCCAGAGACGCAGCCACCTGCCTGTGCCAACCTCAGGAATAAGATAGTGGTAGGGCCCTCCTTCCCTTCATTTATTCCAGAAGCCAGTGTCTTCACTCCAAAGGTACAGCTATCTGTCTGTGTCAATCTCAGACGCGCAAAGGTATCATATCCTTCCTTTCGAAGCCAACATCTCCAATGTTCAGAGGCACAACTACTTACCTGCGTTTGCATGATGTGCAGGATGGTGATATGCTCACACCATCTCCATTCCCAAGACACAGTCATCTGCTCCGATCAGAAGCTTAAGTCACTTCTCTACAAGAGACTTGGGAACTCCCCATCGTAACCATTGCAAGTCAACCTGTTGCTCCAAAAGCACAGTAACCTTGCCAACCTGAAGTAGAAGCCTACTTGTCGTCTACAGCATAGTAAATCTGGTAGCCCAAAACCCAGCTTTGTAAGTTGCTCTATACGCATAAAAGTCTCGTTGTCATTCGAAGCCAAGTCCACTCGTCGTCTGAACGCATAGAGGTTCCGTCGTCTCCAGAAGCACGGTCTACTCGTCACCAAAGAAGCACAGCAGCACTTAGTCCTCACCAGAGGCGCAGAAAGCATGGCTCCACCCTAATTGGTTTATTTAAACTGCCTTTTACAGAAAGAATATCGACGATCGACAATTTTCAAAGGAGCAGTGATCTCCATCCACGAAGAGTCGACCACCCTCAGCCACTTATTAAGCAAAGAACCAACTAACGAACCATTTTTAAAGGATCTTCTCATCCAAACAACCTCTTGATCTGTGATCCCAGAGTCCCATCAAAGGTTACAGAGAGCCATAGCAATGTTGATTCGTCGTCATATTGCCAACGGAGTAAAGGAGTTGCTGCAGTGCTCGATCTTCACCGTCACACTTTCACAAAAACCTCTTCTCCCTATACTTAGAATATCCTATTCAGGACTTCCTTCTTTGTACACAGATAACTTATACGTTCAATAAAAAAAAGTTTGTTCAATCTTTTGTTACGTCGAACACTAATTTTTAGGAACACCCTGCTATGAGCTGTCCAACGTTCGAATTTTTGAATATTTGGGACATAATTCTGGCCGAACTCTGCCTCCCCTGACTACTATAAATAGGGCTTGATTTCTCTTATTTTAATATATCTCTCACTCTCAATCTTCTAAGTTTTATACATTCTAAGCCTTACTCTTTCAGTCTAATAGTTACAAAACTTCCTAAGCCCCAAGGTGCTCAGTGCAATTTAGCTAGAAGTTTCTGTATAAGAGTTGAAAAGAAGTCACTTGGACAATTCCATGTTTTGCCTCTGCAAACTTTTAAGAAGTTGGCATGCTCTTCTGAGTAAAGGCACGTATGCACGCTATTTCACAAATAGTAGATTTTAATCCTAAGCGAGAGTTCTCAGGACTGGACTAGTCCTCCATGAGGGAAACCAGGTTATATCGCTATATTTGCGTATGCTCTTCTTATTTCTCTAAAAATTTTGCATTACTACTCTGATTATATATTCTATTGTTAGTTGCTTCTGGACTGGCATAGAGTTAATTTTTAATTGGTTATTTTAACACAAACTCTATTTACCTTCCTCTAGAGTTGCCTATACGTAACTTCAATTGGTATCAGATCTATGTTCTCTTGATAATGGATTAACATCCTAGAGCTGATCCATGGCAACCACATAACCTATCTTTACCAACTATGGTGAAGGACAGTCCACTAATAGGCCACCCCTATTTGATGGAACCAACTACACCTACTGGAAGACACGAATGAGTTTCTATCAGAATCTCTAGACTTTGACTTATGGACCATACTCACAGATGGTTACAAGATGCCTGCTAGAATTATTGTTGAGGAGAATCTCATAGAGAAACCCAATGACAAGTATACTGATCAAGAAAAGAAACAGGCTAGTCTAGATGCTAGGGCTATTAATGCTCTCTTCTGTGCTATAGACATGACTGAATTCAACAGGGTATCTACGTATTCTACTTCCCATGAAGTATGGAAGCTTCTAGAAGTGACTCACGAACGAACCACACAAGTCAAAGAATCGAAAATCAGTCGGCTAACGTAGGAGTACGAAGCATTCAAGATAAAGACCATTGAGACGATCAAACAAATGATCACTAGATTCCACGACATCGTCAACCCTCTTTCTTCCCTCAGTCAGGACTACTCTAATCATGAAAAGATACGCAAGGTGCTAAGGGGGTTAACGGATAAAACCCCAAAGCCACGATAATCATCGAAGGTATTGATATCACCACCATGTCTGTAGAAAATCTGGTGGGCAAACTAATGACGCATGAGCTCGACCTTAAGGACTTTGAAGAAAAGACTCCAGAGGAGAAAGAAATCACTCTAAAAGCTCATCGCCGAAAGACTGCTCCAGAAGAAACAGACGATGATGACTTTGATGGTGATGATCAAGCGCTCATGGTTCGCAACTTCAAAAAGTTTCTACATTTCAACAAAGGAAGAAGGAACAACACAAAGATGACGATAAAGAGCCTATCTATTTCGGGTGTAAGAAGACGGAGCATATCAAGAAAGATTGCCCTACAGCAAAGAAAGTGAGCCGATATAAAAGATCATACAAGTGGCCATCCTTTCAAAAGTATGCCAACACAAGCATCTGGCACGAGAGCAAAGCCAGTGACTCAGAAGAAGAAGAGGACTCTCCCCAAGATACTGCAAACGTCTGCCTAATGGTAATGTCCGAAAAGGTAATAAATGATCCACTTGATAACTTTACTTTTGATGAACTTGGAGATGCCTTTAGTGACTTACTTGAAGATCACAAGAAGTTACTTAGGAAGTATAAACGTGCACAGGATAAGATCAAGGCCCATGAAGTTAAGATTAATAGACTTTCATGCTTTCTTGATAATGTTAGAGATACACCACCGACGGAAAACACTTAGGAGGTATCCAAGCTTAAATTACGCTTACACGATGCCGAATCTCGTATTGAGAAAGAAACCACGTAATATTACAACACCCAATAAAGAACTCTCTGACGAGAAAAAGAAGTATAATATGTAACCTCCTAGTCCCAAAATACGTAGGACTAGGAACGTAGACATACCAGACGTATAATAAATATACGTAAATAGTAAAATACAGTAGAACCATGACTAATGTCATCCACACAAAATATATGAATAAAATATATCATATAATGATAATGAATTATCTTGATACAATATGTTGGGTGGAGACACATCCACTACCAACAAAATAAAAGGAAGAGGTACATGATATACAAAAGAAATGACAAAGGTAGCAGGATAGATCCAAGACACGTCATCTTCGAATAAATGAAGAAGACCACGACTTCGGCTAGAATACCTGCAGAAGACATGAACACACACCTGGAGAGATAACTAGGTCATCAGAGGGACGTAACACGATACATAATATCATGCCATATAAAATGAATAAATACTGCTCAATAATAGTAAGTAAGATCGGATCATAACATGGTCCAATACCTCACCCTTTGGATTAGGGTACCATCCTTCCAACCAAACAAGGACATGAGATGACACACTAACCCACGATGAAGTATCTTTCTAAGTCATGAAACCAATATGGTTTCCGGACCCCAATAAAGTTCAATACCTTCTCATCGGAGTAGTAAGCCACACCTACAACCAAATAAGGACAAGATGTGGCAAACTAATCTGCGACAAGTTATTGTTCCAAGCCACGGTCAAATATAAGTACCCAAACCAAAAGTACTCATACCTAACGGATAAGGGAGCCTACCCAGTCTAAGTGTATGCAGTTTTTAAGAACGTCCTCTAATGCATGGGTCCTGGATAAAATAGGATCGGCATGGTCCCCACTTGGGGCACCAGAGGCCCAATCAATAAGAACATAATGTTCCGCAGAACGTCAGTGGCCGTCAGTAATCAGTGGGTCATCAACCCCGTATCTCCAGGGGAGCATCCGGGTCACAAGGGAAAGTGCATAGTAGTCCATACGCTAAGGTATTGTCCTCCCCGTCCAATGCCTACTATGTTGTATCCACAACACAAAACCACTATTAACCGCTAAGTCAAACTAAGCATGCAACATCTATTAGCGGTTATTCCTATCGCACAACTTATATGTACTGGTGGCCAGCCAATCACGCATGTCCGAGTCCTATATGTGACTCACAACTTTGTGGTGCAACGTGTCAAGGCCAATGAATGCAACACACAAGGTGGTCCCTTAAATCTAGGTTTAATATATAATAAAAATAATATATAATAGGAAATATAACTGAACAATAAGTTCTAACAAGTTATGCCATGTATCACAATTTATTTTGCATAAAAAATAATGAATAATGCATAAAATATGTGCTAAAATAAATAAACAGCAAATGGCAAGGTATCTTGCCTGGTAGGACACCTGGTGTGCTGTAATGATCAATGTGGCACGAACTGCGACTTTGGGTAACAACTATACAAGGTGACCTCTGATGGTGGTACGGACAGTTCCAATGGGTCCAGAAGGGTCAAATTTGTTAAGGTTGACATAGAGTAAGAATTGACAAGGGAACGAGTATAGTGGGATTGGACAGGATGGTAATTGAAAGAAATTGGATAGATAATATTTATACGATTTTAGAAAGTATTTTATAATACTTAAAAAATATACTTTTATTAGTCAATATATTTTTAGGCAGAATCAAAATCTTTTTAGGCAAAATTTCTAAGTTCGTAAAAATAGAATTTCTAAGTAAGAAAATTATATTTTATTAGTAAAATTATTTAGATAAAACATAAAAAATATTTGGAAATTATTTTGTGCAACTAAAATTTAGTAAAATACTACGATAATATTTAGATCGAATATCAAAAAAAAATAATATTATTAGGCAGAACTTAATTTAAAACCGATGTAGGCAAAATTCATGATATAATTTTTAGAAATTATTTATATAATTATCATGGCAATTGTCTTAGTAATCTGTTACTAGTAATAATAAAATGATAGTAATATTAAAAGAAAACATGATGATAAAATAAGGCTTCTAATAATTTAAACCTAGTATAATAACACAGAAGTAATTTAATAACCAAAATATATGAAATATATATAGTTGTACATGCATACTATTTTTTAATAGTAATAATAAGACTATAACAATAATTTAAAAAACCATAATAATAATAATAATGATAAAATAATACTAATAACAAATAACAACAATAAAATAAATAAATAAATAATAATAGAAACCATATATATATATATATATATATATATATATATATATATATATATTTTAACACAGCAACAGTGCTGCTGCTTAAGAAAAAAAGGGGAGAGAGAGTTTTTTAAAGAAACAGAGAGAGGGAGAGAGGGCGGAGGGATAGACGGAGGAAAGAGGGTTTAGGAAGAGTGAGGGGGCCACTCAGTGCTCGCCGATGGCGCTGCGACGGGGCTAGGCTCTACGGAGCGGAGGGTCGACGAAAACGATGGAGAGGGCTGGCTCACCTAGGTGTTTCAAAGGGGTCGACCGCGGGAAGCTCACGACGGGGCTTGGAGTTCATCGGCGGGTGGCCGAGAGTGCCACGACGACGCTGGGCGGTGGAGCTTGCCGCCTGGAGGCTGCTCGTCGAGGCGCGGAGGGCAGCACGACGGATATGGAGGCGGAGCTCATGCGCGGAAGAGGTGGAGGTCCGGAGGAGTTGGAGGAGGCCAAAGGCGCTGGAAAGTGGTTGCTGGACGGCCCACGGCAGCGACACAAGAGGAGGAGGTAAGTTGGGGTTTTCAAATTTTGGATTTTATTTACGATGGAATTTTGGTGGTGACGTCGGTCGGCAATGGTCGTGGTGGCGGTGGTGTTGGTTTTTGTTGGTGCTAACGACGGTGGTGTGGTTGGGAGGTGGTGCTGACGGTGGTGGGGTTTTGGGGTTTTCTGTTGGTGGCCGTTGGGAGGAAGAGACGGCGGTGGCAAGGGTTTCGTGATAGGCGATGATCGAAACATGGAGAGGTGGCCGTGTAGACGTCGGGTGACCCGATGGTAGCAGAGGGTGGTGTTGCTGGCAACAGGGATTTTGGGTCGGTCGCGACGTCAAAAAGGATGGCTGGAAACATGGGTGGCAGGTTTTAGGGTTAGGGTTTAGGTTTGCTAGGAATTGGGTTTTAGGTTTAGGACTTGGTGTCGAGGATGGATGATGACATGTGTCCGTGTGTGGACACGAAGAAGGTGACAATGTAATTGTAATGGAGGAAATAATGGAAAAGATGGAGATACGGACACGATGCACGCACGTTGTTTGTGATGGATGGAGTAATCAATTAAATCTATATATAGGGTTGAGAGAATCCTAATTGGATAAGGAGTAGTCAATTAAATCCCCAATAGATAATACGCTATTTAATTTAAATCAAATTTAAATCAATTCAATCAACAACAATCCAAATCCAATTCCAATTTAAATCTAGATAATCTAAACTCAAATTAAATATAAATTTTATCTTTAAATTTAAACTATTTAAATCAAATCCATAAAATCTAATCAAAGATTCCAATTGCCACAATAATTTCAAAATATAATTTCTAAAAATACTTATAATAATAATTTCAAAAATTACATTATTATTTAAAATAAACTAATAAAATATTTATGAAATATATGTATGCAAGAAGAATATTATTTATTATTAATAACTGTTATAAACGAAAGGCTTTTATAGTTAAAATAGCAAACTTAGAAAATTTTGGTACGATAGCAAGAATAATTTATATATATATTATTTTGAAACTATAAAAATAGAAAAATATTTTTCTAAAAAAATATGTACGCTCGCACATATTCGCACTCGTCGAGCAATTACGAAATAAATTTTTGTGCACGTCGTACAATGCAACTATGCGATGTACAAATACAAAGTAATAATCAGTACCAAATTTATTTTAAAAAAATAGTAGAAATTTAGGGATTTTACATAATATTACTACTGTAAGAATTGATGCCTTTACTGCCAAGCATGATGATAGGTACAATGCCTCTAAAAGATTAGAGATCAGACTGGGGAAACAAGTTGTTCAGCCTCAAACCCAATCTCACAGTCACTCTCACAGTCACAACACGTACACAAGATAAAAGATTGCTCAACACAAGAATACACATCACAAAAAAGACACATATACTCATGCTGCACACAAACATGCCTTTATGTACACATATTTATATGCAGCACGACAAACACCCACACATACACGTGGTACACACAGACATGCTTTTATGAACACATACAGCACGATAAACACATAGACATTACTATTATCCTATACCTAACACTAATATACATGATACATGTCACTACTGTGGTAAACATGGATACACTTCACCACAGTATAGAATTAGAATACTAGCTGATTTAAAACTATATGCATGGGTACCGAAGACTAACCTTTCAGGACCCTCAAGTACCAAAGGTCACATTTACTCGTAGTGTAGGTGGACCTTCCTTCATCCTCTAGAAGCAAATGGATTCTCGATAGTGGGTGCTCGCGACACATGATTGGAAATGCAAATCTGTTTGCAACACTATCGATGAAAAGGGACGGATACGTATCCTTCGGTAATAATCTGAAAGGTTATATCATAGGTAACGGTACTATTGGTAATCCTCTCTCTTCTATCATTAAAGATGTCTGCTTAGTAATAGTGTTAAAGTATAACTTGCTCAACATTAGTTATCTTGCTGACCATGGATATGATACTAACTTTGGAAAAATTAAATGCTCTATATATGATAGATCAACTGGAGACATCATTTTTGAAGGGATAAAGGAAGATAACATCTATATATTCTATCTTTCGAAAGATACTAACAATGCAGGAAGATGCCTTTACGCTCACAAGGATAAAAGACTACTATGGCACATGCATCTTGGACATGCAAACATGGATACCATATCAAGACTGTCAACCAAGAAGCTAGTAAGAGGACTACCGGATATCACATTCAAAAAGAATACGGTATGTGCCAAATGTAAGAAAAATAAGGCGACTAAATCCTCGTTTAAATCCATCAACTCAGTAAGTACTACTAGACTGTAACTTCTTTATATAGATTTGTTCGGTCCTAGTAGAGTAGCCAGTCTTTGTGGAAAACTCTACGCCTTTATGATTGTTGATGACTTTTCTCGATTTACTTGGGTTTTCTTTCTTTCGAACAAAAGTGATACTATGTCAGTTTTTAAAATTTTTACTAAAAAGGTTCAAAACGAAAACGGCTTCATGATTACTCGAATCCGAAGTGATCATGGCGACGAATTCAAAAACTCTGATTTTAAAAAGTTTTGTGATTCAAATGGTTTTAATCATAAATTTTCTTGTCCTAGAACTCCTCAACAAAATAGTGTTGTGGAGCGGAAGAATTGAACTCTTGGCGATATAGCCAGAGTCATGTTGAATCAATTTTCACTTTCGAAATAATTTTAGGCAGAAGCTGTAAGTACAACATGAAATGTCTTGAATAGGGTTTTGATTCAACCTATTTAGAAGAAAACTCCCTATGAACTTTGGTTTGGTAGAACACCAACTATTTTATATTTTTGAGTGTTCGGTTGTCGCTGCTTTATCCTGAATACCAAAGACAACTTAGGCAAGTTTGATGCCAAAGCTTACAAAGGTATTTTTCTTGGTTATGCTGCCAAGAGTAAAGGATACCGGGTGTTCAACCAAACTCCATAATTGTTGAAGAATCTGCTAATATTACTTTTGATGAGAATAATAGTTCAGCAGCGGTTCTTGATGACGACGATGATGTCCACATCAAACCAATAACTCCTACCCCTGCGATTACAACAACTGGAACTAGTTTTTGGGATAGTTTACCAAAGAATTTCTGCTTCACACCAGAACATCCGAAAAACTTGGTAATAGGTGAGATATAAAAAAAGTAAGTACTCGTTCATCTGTTAGAGACTCTATAGCTAGTACTGCTTTTATTTCTCAAATAGAACCAAAAAATATTTCAGAAGCTTTTTTTGATAAATTTTGGATATCTGCAATGCAAGAAGAACTCAACCAATTCGAAAGAAATCTGGTTTGGGAACTTGTTCCTAAACCTGCTGATCATTCAATCATTGGTACTAGATGGGTATTTTGTAACAAAGTTAATGAGGACGGTTCAGTCACACGCAATAAAGCACGTCTCGTAGCTCAAGGATACAACCAAGAGAAAGGTATCGACTACGATGAGACGTATGCTCCTGTTGCACGACTTGAATCAATTTGCATGCTTTATGCCTTTGCAAATTTTTAAAATTTTAAACTCTTTCAAATGGATGTTAAAAGTGCTTTTCTAAATAGTTTTATTAAAGAAGTTTTCGTAAAGAAACCTCCTTGTTTTAAAAACTATAAGTTTTCTGATCATGTTTTCAAGCTTAAGAAATCTCTTTACGACCTCAAATAAGCTACTCGAGCTTGATATGAACGCTTTAGCACTTACTTACTTGAAAAGGACTTTTCAAAAGGGAAGATTGATACGACACACTTTATAAAATCAATTGATGACACAATTATATTAGTGCAAAATTATGTAGATGACATCATTTTTGGGTCTACTAATGAGGTATTATGCTAAGAATTTGTCGAGTATATGCAGAATGAGTTCGAGATGAGCATTATGGGGGAGCTTAACTACTTCCTTGGATTGTAAGTCAAACAAAACTCACAAGGAGTCTTCATCAGCCAATCAAAGTATACAAAAGACATGCTGAAGAAATTTGATCTTGACAATATCAAACTAATCAGTACTCCGATGGCTACTACAACTAAATTAGAACCTGATGAAAGCGGAAAACCAGTCGATCAATGTAAGTATCGAGGTATGTTTGGTAGTCTACTCTATTTAATTGCTAGTCATCCCGATATCATGTTTAGTATTTGCCTATGTACTCGTTATCAAGCCAACCCTAAGGAATCACACAAGACCGTAGTTAAGCGTATCTTTCAATACCTTAAAGGCACTATTACGGTGTTTTTAGGGTATCCCAAAACCACATCCTTTGACTTGATCGGTTATTCGGATGTCGATTTTGCTGGATGCAAAGTCGACCATAAAAGTGCCAGTGGCACGTGTCATTTATTAGATAAAGCTTTAGTCTCTTGGTTTAGAAAGAAGCAAAACTCTATCGTACTATCTACAACAGAAGCTGAATACATAGCTGCAGGACATTGTTGTGCTCAGATTTTGTAGATGAAGTAAACCCTAGCAGACTATTATTTATCTTTTAAGCATATTCCTATATTCTGTGATAATACCAGTGCTATTAACCTGACAAAGAACCCAATATATCACTTACGCACTAAGCATATAGAAATTCGACACCACTTTCTTAGAGATCATCAATTACAAGGCACTATTAATCTAGAGTTTATTGACACTGATCATCAGCTAGCAGACTTTTTCACTAAACTACTTGTCGAGGAGCGTTTCAACTTTCTTCGTCGAGAATTAAGAATCTTGGATGAAAATGTCATACAATAAATTTTACCTGCGCACTCACTTGTTAAATCAGAATTCATACATATTGTATTATTTTGGGTACAAGTCGAAAGGGCCCTTCTGAGAACAAGGCGTAAAAGCCTAAGCGACACGGTGCCTAGTGTCTTCGGACTACCGCTAGCTGGGATCCGGCCCCTACGACTAACCTGAGGTGATTGACATATAATGGTCAATGATTCACAAAGTTTGTCACATGTTTTATTTTTTTTATGGCTTATAAAATCTATTATTCTTGTAATTGTAGACTATCTTTTCTCTTTTGGTGACCATCCTCATTCTTTTGAAGCTCTGGACACACCAAAACATAGCTCGGGCCGAACTCTGCCTTTGGCAGAACTCGGGCCAAACTCTGTGTAGTGAGTTCTAGAACTTCCAACCATTCTTGGCCGCTGGATTTGCCTTGATTAAAACAAGTTGTCTACTATAATAGCCGGCCCTACTTTTATAAAACCAAAAAATTTTCATCTCTCTCTTTATTGGCATCATCTTCTACCTCTCTCCAACCTTATTTCTCCAAAACCGTAACCCTAGAAATATCTATTTTGGTGCTTTCTCCTCTCCAAGCTCATGTTTTAAAGCTCTTTGGTGATTCTCTTCCAATCTCCATTAATCTTTCTAATGTATATCTCTTGTAGCCTCTCTTTTTCAATTTTACTATCTTTTATCAATGGTACCTAGAGGAAAGCAGATTCGGAGTGAGGCTTCATCATCTAATCCTCCTTCTCCTCCTCCTAATGTCAATCCACCTCACCCATTAGTCAACCCACCTCTTCCTCCCAATGCCAACACTTACAATAAGCGCATTTTCGTTTCGTTAGAAGCCTCTAACTGTTTTCCATAAAGAAATTCTCTTTATTTGTTGTGTTTCTGGGAAAATTACAACTGTAGGAATCCGATCTAGAAGACGATCGCTTTATCCCTTGGACTATGCGAAGAAGAAAAGCTCTCAAAATTTTGACAGTAGATATCAATGTATCTGTACAATGAATGAGAAAAAAGAACTCTATTTATAGAGTCAAAACAGTAACTGAAAAGATAACTACCTCACCACTGGTGCATTTGAAAAGTCACGCAGACTCTAAATACACGCAGGGTTAGTGAGTAGTTACTGGACGTGGCCCGTAACTGTTGGACACATGGCATTAGTGCATGGGTCGTGTGCAAGTTACTGGGCACGCGAGAGAGAGATCGGTGGCATGGCTGCCACGTACTCCAGTTGAAATGAAATCCACGCTATCTTGCTGAAGGCAAAAATCCACGCAGTTTCGTTGACGCAGACTCGTTGAAGGCGAAATCTACACAAGCTTTGAAGAAGAATACTTCAGAATTCACGCAGGCTTGGAGAAGAATAACTCAAAAATCCATGCAAACTTGAGGAAGGAGAAGGTTCAGAATCTACGCAAACCGCCAGCTGTCTTGATTTGGCACGCTTCGTCTGACACAAAATCTCTGACATTGATTATATTGTCAGCCGCATTAAATGAAGATAAGACCCAAAGTCACGCCAACTTGGTGAAGAGTGAGTCTTACTAAGGAAGATTTCGAAAATCACGCAAAAGACGGCGATGATCTCTCGAGTTCTGTACATACGTGGCATACGAGGAGACGTTTCTCGACTGCTGTGTTGTCAGTTATTATGATTCTGACGTATGGCTGAGCTGTCTCTGTGTGATTTCTAAAGGAGATGGACAGACAGAACTTAGCGTATCTTTTGTGCTGCTTCTCGGATTACTCTGCGTGACTTGTTCTGATCAACTCAGCGTGACTTCATTTTTGAGACCTACAAAACCCCCTTCAAAGTTTTCGAAAAATGATAAAATATTTTCGAAATACTTTGAAAATAAAGATGATGAAAATGAGTTAAAGTCACGCTGAGATGGCTCCAAAATTTTTCGGAAGTCGAAAAGACTTCGAAGTTCTTTGAAAACATCCAAATGAACTTATTAAATGTCATAATGACTCTTCGTTCTTCGAGACTGATTGCGTCCAATTTATGGTAGAATATGAACTGTTGACGAGATCTGTTATATAAACAGGAAGAGATTCTCAGCTTTGACATTCATCTCTCGAAAATATGACCCCAAAGGAAGCAGCCGAAGAGGAAGCACGCAAGTTGGGCTTTTGTTCCCATGGTAACCCCACTTTTGGGGGCAAAGAACCCGAACCTGTTGTCATCGAGCTCAAGGACGACTCCACGCAGTTAGCCAAGAATCTCTTGAGCTACTTTGGATTGGATAGCTCGTCTTCTTCTGATGGGCGGAGCCTTATGGAGAAGCGTGAAATGCTCGAGACTCTATTGCATCGCCTGGGAGTTAAGAGCGTAGAGGAGTTAGGCATCAAACTTAGCCGCTCTGGAAAATAGGACGTAACTTTCTACGCTTTTGTTGCACTTTTTTATCTTTTTGTAAGGCCATCAGTGCCTGTTTAAAGAATAAAGTACAACTTTTGTGTTTGATCTGCGTGCCTTTTAATGAAGAATATTAATTAGCACTCTTTGACTGTTTCCAATGTTGCACGGTCTCCCGAAGTACACGTTACACTCATTCCACAATTTACGAGCGCTATTTATACGGATCTTTTCCAAGAATAGACATGCACTTTACCCTTTAAATAGATGGATGAACTCCACGCAAACTCATCTTCCCATTCTTCTTCCTCTCTTCTGAGAATGAATTTTCTATGAGAAGAAAATAGGAAAGCCATGTTGTCTGATGTCAAATCTCTGTGCACGCTACCAGACATGGATCTGTCAATCCTTAGCAGCAAACTCAGCGGTAAGTTCAATATACACGCATCGAATTTTTTTGTTTGCTAAGGACAAATTCATCTTCCTGAAATGAACAGAATGCATCTGTCTTTGCTTGGCCAGTTTCTGTTGACTGATTTTTCTTTACTGTTTCTTGCAGAATTTTGGCTGAAAACCTTCTTCAGAACTGGCATTGGTGATGTGGATGCTGTGGACAATGTTCTTCTGACACCCACATCAGGGAGCTCATACGCTTTTGACGCGTAAATCAGACAACTCAGAACTCTTCGTGAGATAGAAGGGTCTTCCTTAGATGGTAGGAAGAGCCTTTATACACGAGAGTTGGATGGTGGAGTTAACTCTACTACCGAGAAATCGGGTAGTAGAGTTCCTTTGACGGCAGAACTAGGAATCGTATCCCAATGCTGGATACATTCCTACCTGCTTGAGGTGCCGCCGTTCCTCCACGAGCTGTATTGGCAGCAACACGCCGTCGGGCTGCCATACTCTGTGGTTCTCCTCTCGTCTGAGAGAGAAGACCAGAGTTTGATTCCTGCTGATCTGGTCGTGACTGAGACCCAGACAGTCAGGAATTGCAACCAACAACGAACCTGACGGAGAAGGTCCAACGGAGAAGATCCAAAGAAGAAGATAGATCTCTATTAGGTTATCGTTGTGGTGTAGAATGAAAATCCAAGATTTGTAATAGATTTCCATTATGATTTGTAGGAAAGTCTAAGAAAATGTAATAGACTTTTTGTGGTGAAATGGGAATGGAAATGACACTTCTTCTATGCTTCAATGATTTGTATTTGTGGATGAATTGTGGACATGATAGATAATAAAATCATCTTTTCTATTTTTAGAGTATATGATATTATCAGAGGTATTATGGACATGATAATATATAGGAACTTGAAAGAAAATAGATTGATTTCTATACAGAGGTCAAAACATGACAAATGAGTAAGCAGATTCGGAATTGATTCAGAGGTTATGAAAACATGATAAATAACGAATCCCCACTTAATGAACTGATAGAAGACTATGAACGGATGAACCGTTAAGAAACGATGAACAGATGAACTGTCTAATGAATGTAATAAATGAACGGACGAACCGTCAAGTATTAATGAACATGTGAAACGTCGGATGAATGTGAGAAATGAATGGATGAACTGAATATCGGGAAAGAATATGTCCCTTCGATCCTTGTAACCATATGCCTATAAATAGAGCATATATTTGAATAGAAGGATCACATTTTATCCACAATGTCTTTTGAAGAGAACATAAAGAAGGCTGAAGTCGCCCTTGAAGCTACTGAAGGTGTTAAAGAACATCCACCTCCGCAGAAGAAGGAAATGGGCGAAAGCTCGTCTACTCCCAAGCCGCCAAAAGATATCCTGGACTTCCTGGTCGAACCAGGAGAAACCGAAGAAGAAGAAGCAATGAGGCTGGCTGCCTGTCAATTCTTGGTGCGGTCAGGAAAAGATGTATTCAATTCTTTTGCTGATTATGTATGTGGTCCTCGTCCCAAATATGAAAGGGATCACAGTGATCTTCTATGATGATGTACTTTTTTTTTCTTGAGGGATTTGTCTCAAATAAACTCCGTTTAAGGAAACTTTGTTTACGATATATCCTTCCCACTTTATATTTTTGCCTTTATTCATTGATCTTTTGACTCAGAAATCAGAAAGACTAAATATCACTTTCATAAATATGATATTGAAATAGAAAATTCAGAGGTAATGTGGACATGATTTTCTGGATATCAAATTTGTTGAGAAAACGATACAAAGTAGAATACCTATCTCCACTGGGGATAATAGATATCAGAATGATTCTTCGGAAAGAACAATGAAACAGCTGGAGAGTGATGGGAGGACAATCTTGATAGAAATATCAGACGTAGTACTTCTTCAAGAATTTGCCGTTGATGGGCATCATAGTGGCTTTACCATCTAGAGTAGTGAGTTGATAAGCCCCATTAGAAAAGATCTTATTGACAATGAATAGACCTTCCCATTTTGCATCAAACTTGCCCTTACTCATGTGTGTCATAGTCAACGGGCGTCTGACAGTAAGCACAAGTTCTCCTTTCTGAAATATTCGAATTCTGACTTTCTTGTTAAAATCCCTTGAAATTCTAGCTTGATAGAATTCAATATTCTGTTGAGCAGATAACCGTTTTTCATCCAGAGCCTCCAATTCTTGAAGTCGAAGACGATCATTATTTTCAGCAGTGAGTTCATTAGCGATTGCTATCCTTAAAGAAGGAATTTGAATCTCTAATAGGAGAACAGCCTCAGATCCGTACACCAGAGAGAAAGGTGTACACTTAGTAGCATTACGGACTGTAGTGCGATAAGCCCACAAGCATTCCCCGAGCTTGTCACTCCAATTACGTTTGTTAGTGGAGAAAAACTTCTTTAGGAGTTTGATGATAGTCTTGTTGAAAGCTTCTGCCAATCCGTTAGCTGCTGGATTATATGCGGTAGAAGCAACATTATTGATCCGGTGATCGTCACAGAATCGAGTAAATTTCTGGCTAACAAACTGTGGTCCGTTATCATGAACAATGCGTCGAGGAACACCAAATCTATAAATGACGTGGTGCTTAATAAAGCTGATGACATTAGACGTCTTAACTTCAGATAAAGGAATAGCTTCGGCCCATTTGGAGAAGTAATCGGTTATTGCGAGAATGAACTGATGACGTTTAGATGACGGTAGATTGATCGGGCCGACAATGTCCATGCCCCAAGCTTCGAAGGGCCATGATGCTGTCGTCGGATGTAGAAATTCTGAAGGTTGATGTATAAAATCCGCATGGATTTGGCAAGCTTTGCATTTTTCTTGCATATTCAATGGCATCTGATACCATAGTTGGCCAATAATAACCCATCCGTCGAATATGGTCTTGAAGTTTTGGCCCAGGTTGATGCGCTCCACAAATTCCATCATGTGCTTCACGAGTAACTTGTTGGGCTTCATCACCGGCAATGCACCGAAGGAGTAAACCATCATAAGCTCGACGATATAAGGTCTTTGTTGTATGATTGTAATAGAATCTGAGTGATCGTCATCTGATAGATGCTGCCTCACTCGGATTATCCGGAAGAATATCATACAATACAAGATCTAAGAAAGGAAGTTTCCAATCTTTATCCGTATTCTGATTCTCAGTCGAGTTACTGAAGATGAATTCTATGCTGGAATCGGATGAAGATGATATCGATTTACGACTAAATCCAAATCCTCTTGTTGTGTTGACGTCATGAGATGTTGATTCTTCAATGTCAACTGAAAGTCCTAGAGTCAGGTTATTTTCAAGATGAAATAATTTTCGACTACGAACAACAATCATTTGTTGCCATCTGATTGGGATAGCCAGCACCGCTGCAAGATTAGCAAAGGCATCAGCTTCTGTGTTACATGTTCGCCTAACATGTTCAATGAAGAATTCCTTAAATGATGAGGCCATAGATATGGCCACTCTATGATAAAGAACCAGATCTTGATGGCGAACTTCATAAGTACCCCTGATCTGATTGACAATAAGTTTAGAGTCTCCATACGCCTCCAAATGTTGAATATTCAGATGTTTAGCGAGTTGAAGACCAATAAGCAATGCGTTGTACTCAGCTACATTGTTTGAACACGGCTGATCGAGAGAATAAGCTCTTTGGATGGCAAGACCTTCTGGCGATACAAGAACAATTCCAACTCCAGCAACAATATCGCCATTAGGACCAATTCTTGATGCTCCATCAAAGAATAGACGCCAAGTAGGATCTTCTTCAGCAATTTGATTTGAATCTAGGACTTCATCTGGGATTTCATCATAGAGTTTTGAATTTTCTGGAATTGAGTGAGCAGCCAGAAAATCAACTAAAGCTTGTCCTTTGACTGATTTCTGAGGAATATAGTGCATGTCATACTGAGCAAGTAGGATTCCCCAGTTAGCCAATCGAGAATTCAAAACACTGGGTTTCTTCATCATGATCCATATAGGATTGATCTTGGAGATGACATGAATAGTCTGGCCAATGATATAATGACGTGTCTTTTGGACAGCAAACATCAAGGCTAGACTTTCTTTTTCAACCGGTGAATATCGAGGTTCAGCTCCGGTCATAGTGCGGCTGAGATAATAAATGGCTTGTTCAAGGCCATTTTGATTCTTTTGAGCGAGTAATGCACCCAATGAATGACTCATTGCTCGAGTATAGAGGAGGAACGGTATTCCTGAGATGGGAGGTACCAATACTGGAGGGCTCATTAGATATTGTTTTATATCATCGAATGCTTTCTGACATTCATCATTCCAGACAAAAGAGACACCTTTCTTCATAAGTTTCTTGAATGGTCTGCAGCGTCCTGATAAATTAGAGATAAATCTCCTGATATAAGCGATTCTTCCTTGAAATCCTCGTAGCTCTTTTAAGGTGCGTGGAGGACGCATCTCTTGGACGGCTTTGATCTTCTCGGGATCCACGTGTATACCTTTAGAGGTAATGACGAAGCCGAGAAATTTACCACTAGAGACGCCTAAGAAGGACTTAGTAGGGTTCATCTTTAATTGATGCTTACGCATTAGATCAAATATAGTCTTCAAATCTTGGATATTATCCTCCTTTTGTCGACTTTTGACTGCAATATCATCAACATAGCATTCGACTGTTTTCCACAAATGTTCACAAAATATAGTGCTCAAGCTCGTTGATAAGTTGCTCCTGCATTCTTGAGACCGAATGGCATAACTGTATAACAGTATGTACCAATCGGCGTTCTGAAAGAAGTGTGCTTCTCGTCTTCTGGGAACATTTTGATCTGATTGTACCCAAAATACCCGTCCATGAATAACATTCGTTCAAATCCACAAGTATTATCAACCATGACATCAGTGATTGATAGAGGGAATTCGTCTTTAGGACACGTCGCATTGCGATCGCGAAAGTCTATGCATACTCTGATCTTGCCAGTCTTTTTAAGAACAGGAACAATATTAGCCACCCAATCGGGATGTTGTTCCTCTCTAATAAACCCAGAGATAATGAGTTTATTGACTTCAGCTTCAATTACATCCATGATGTCTGGACGAAATCGTCGCTGTTGTTGTTTGACCAGTTTAGCATTCGGCTTCTTCAATTGTGTAAGACAAGAGTCAGCTTGTAGAAGTGCTTCACTTAACGTCTCCCGAGTCTCTTTGGAAAGACGTAGAAGTTCAAAAAAGGACATTCTAGCGGGAGTATTAGCAAGCTGAGCCAAAATGTCGAAGTTGTAAGGCTTCTGAAGTCCAAGAGGAGAAGACTTCTTGATTGGCTTATCAAACCGAGCCTGTTGTTTGCCTTTCTCCAGAGCCGTAGGCTTGGGAGGAACAGGTTCAGTAGATGGTTCTTCTTCGGGAGGAACATTAGGAGCATCTTTAGCATCTGAAGGGATATCAGTAGGATCTTCAGGATTTTTAGAATAATCCTTTAGGTAAGTTTTTCCCGTTCGAGTAGCACTAACAAGTGCTTCTTCTTTGTCTTTTGGCGCTGTGTCAGAGGTAGACCCAAGAGAAGTCATATGACATGACTTGATCTTTCCAGCCTTCTTGGATTTTTTAGAAGAAATCTTTTGAGGAGAAGGCGATTCAAAATCTGCCACTAGATCAGGATGGATCCACATGATTTCCCATGTTTCCAAAGTGATTGGCACTAATCCTTCAGACTGTGGAGGAGGAAGATTCACTATGTCAAGAGTTGCCTTGGGAATAGGAACAATCCCACTTTCAAGGAGTTGAGGAGGGAAATTTCCAAATTGCATAGAGACGACGTTGGAGGTGACGGTCTTCTCTTTTGGAGTAAGAGAGATAGCTCCAGATTTAATCATTTCTTGGATCTTTCCTTTCAATACATAACATGTACGAATTGTATGACCCAGCATTCTGTGATATGGACAGTATTTAGGATGATCTGTCTTACCAGCTTCATCAGGTTTCTTGATCTCTGGTAATTGTATTTTATTACCTTTCAGCAGACATTCAAAGATACCAAGGACATCATCGTCATCAAAAGAATATTCTTCTCTGGGGCGAGGTGTTCTTGATTGTTGAGTTGTAGAGGCAGGAGTTTGAATATTTGATACATCTTTGCTCTGAAGATTAACTTCAAGAGTTTCTTTTCCTTTGCGAGCATTATTTTTATTGTTAGCACCTTGTCCTATTTCTTTAGGAGTCATCTGTACTCCTAAACCTTTGAAGGTTTCAGCACTGATTTCTGCAGCTTTAGCACTGACTATGAAGGAAGGCCAATCTTGAAATTGAGTGGACCCTGTCCACATACTGATGATTGACAACAAGTTTGATTTGTACGTGTCAATAGTGACAGCATCAGGAGTTCCAAGAGGCATCTTCAGAGCTTCTCTTCGAAACCATTCAATGTATTCCTCTGTAGATTCATTATTTTTCTGCTTGATTCTAATAAGAGCAGACATAGTCATGTCATTAAGCCCTTCATAGAACCTTTCAAGAAACATCTGTTTGAAACCAGTAAATGAGGTAATACTCCCATCTGGGAGACTGCTATACCATTCATAAGCCGTTCCCTTGAGACATCCAATAAATACCCGAGTAAGGAGGGCATCACTTGGTTGTAGTTGATCAGTCATCACTTCAAAGTGATTGATAAACTGACTTGGAGAAGTGGTTCCATCATAGAATGAGATAGTAGGAGGCTTGTATTTAGGAGGATATGATACTTGCTTCCATTCTATCGGATAAGGCTGCTTGATGCCTAACCTTTGTAAACCATCCTTCTGTTTGAATGCCTCAAATTGAGTTTTGAGATTTTTCAATTCTTCAGAGACAACTGCCGAAGATTGTGGAGTTGTGGCTTGTAGAGAATAGTTGGGAGGAGGAACAGCATTGTAAGCACTACCCCCAGCTCCAGAGAGACTAGGATTTGGTTGAGCAGGTCCAGGAGTATTGGATTGTACTGCTGGAGGAACTTGTACTGGACTTATATCAGTATCAACTGGTATGGCATCTGATACAGTCTGTCAATTTTGCAACTGAGCTGTCATGAGTTCATATATTGACTTCATTGTGTCAGTCATAGACTTCATTTGCTGTTCCAAAGAAGCAATTCTTTGATCTTGAGGAGTCAGGGAAGAAGAAGGTTCATCAGTATTCCCATCAACCATGTAAGTCATGACTGTATGAGGGATTATTGATGAACTAGTAGATGTTGTATGCTCTGAATCATTGCTTCGTGTATCAAAGTCAACTATAGGAGAATTACCCCCAGTAGGAAGAGGTGGGAAGTTAGATCCTCCAAGAAATTCAGAATCAATTTCAGGGATCAAATTTCTTTGACTAGAAGCCAGGACTCTTGCTCTGGTGTTTCTATATACTCCATCTGGACTATCAACTCTACCCCCGGTTTCCCGAGAAGTCATGTTGACAGAGGCAAACAAAGGCTCATCTTCATCAGGCATAGGTTCATACTGAATCCTATTAAAGACAGACTGTCGTTTATTTTGACATCTGCATTGCATTGTGACTCTTGGCTGGAAGTCACATTCATGATCACCATGGTCTTGAACTGTTGATTCACATCTGTACTGAATTATGACTCTTGGATAGAAGTCACATTCAGCATGTTCCTTTGATATAGAATTACTCCTTCTCTTCTGTTGAAGATATTCCCGTAAATCTATTTGTGAAGATTGAGGAATATACTTCCTGTTCTTGGGTCTTGATGGCTCTTGATTATACAAAGAGTGATTAATGTGAGCCACATAATTTCTTGCATACTCTGCATTTGGATCTTTTATCTTCATATCCAATTGGTATGGTTTCTTAACACCAGAAGTGCTGAGTTTTGTTCTTAAATCAGTGGAAGGTAACATATTAATTTTGGAAACATGGAGTTTTCCTTCCATTGATCTGGATATTTGCAGAGAAGGAAGAGTTAAACCACTCCTTTGATTAGGAGTTGGTAACAGACCCTCTTTAATGGACAGATTCTGTGCCCAATTTGAAGAAATCAAAGAAGAAAACATTAAGAAATGTTTCTTCTTAGACTCATTCAGATGTTGAGACATAGAATGTCCAGAAGGAAGAGTAGTCAAAAGACCATCTCCTTTCCTTTGACTAACAAAAGTATCAGTCAAAGCTGTTCCTGGAGTAAAAACTACAGGAGCAGAAGAAACAACTAAAGAGTTATTCCTTTTCGAAGGGACTTTATGTGGAAGACCACCCCCAGTTCTAGTAGAAATCGGTGAAGAAGAAGAGATAACTAAGGAGTTATTCTTCTCTGATGAAATACACGCTGAAACAGACTTGGTTAAAGAACCAGAGCTGTTAGCGTGACTTTTGATTTTAGAATTACACGCTGGAACAGATTTGGCTAAGGAGCCAGTACTGTCAGCGTGACTTTTGAATGTGGGATTGCACACTGGAATAGATTTGGCTAAGGAGCCAGCACTATCAGCGTAATTTTTAGAGTTAAATTTGCACACTGGAACAGATTTGGCTAAGGAACCAGTACTGTCAACGTGACTTTTAGAGTTGAATTTGCACACTGGAACAGATTCGGCTAAGGAGCCAGTACTGTCAGCGTGACTTTTTAGAATTAAATTTGCACGCTGGAACAGATTCGGCTAAGGAGCCAGTACTGTCAATGTGACTTTTAGAATTGAATTTGCACGCTGGAACAGATTCGGCTAAGGAGCCAGTACTGTCAGCGTGACTTTTAGAATTGAATTTGCACGCTGGAACAGATTCGGCTAAGGAGCCAGTACTGTCAACGTGACTTTTAGTTACTGTCATCTTCGAGCGCACAAGAGTGTGCGTGCTTGCAGTGGAGTTCTTGCCAGTGTTAGGAGTAGACACTGTGGCAGAGACTTCACCATTGACTGCCAACTGATTCTTAGGGACATAGACAGAGTGTCCCTTCGACTTGGCAGTGATGATGGAGGCTGGAATGGGCTTGCCACCCTTAGCCCGCTGCATTTCTTCATAGGCGAGTTGATCGAATTTGATCGTCATCACCTTCTTCGTCGAGCCGATTGACGAAGTATCGTATTGAGTTGTTACCATCTCAGAAGAGGAGATGGTTTTTCCCAGCAGAGTCGCCAATTTGTTTTCCATAAAGAAATTCTCTTTATTTGTTGTATTTCTGGGAAAATTACAATTGTAGGAATCCGATCTAGAAGACGATCGCTTTATCCCTTGGACTATACGAAGAAGAAAAGCTCTCAAAATTTTGACAGTAGATATCAATGTATCTGTACAATGAATGAGAAAAAAGAACTCTATTTATAGAGTCAAAACAGTAACTGAAAAGATAACTACCTCACCACTGGTGCATTTGAAAAGTCACGCAGACTCTAAATACACGCAGGGTTAGTGAGTAGTTACTGGACGTGGCCCGTAACTGTTGGACACATGGCATTAGTGCATGGGTCGTGTGCAAGTTACTGGGCACGCGAGAGAGAGATCGGTGGCATGGCTGCCACGTACTCCAGTTGAAATGAAATCCACGCTGTCTTGCTGAAGGCAAAAATCCATGCAGTTTCGTTGACGCAGACTCGTTGAAGGCGAAATCCACGCAAGCTTTGAAGAAGAATACTTCAGAATTCACGCAGGCTTTGAGAAGAATAACTCAAAAATCCACGCAAACTTGAGGAAGGAGAAGGTTCAGAATCCACGCAAACTGCCAGCTGTCTTGATTTGGCACGCTTCATCTGACACAAAATCTCTGACATTGATTATATTGTCAGCCGCATTAAATGAAGATAAGACCCAAAGTCACGCCAACTTGGTGAAGAGTGAGTCTTGCTAAGGAAGATTTCGAAAATCACGCAAAAGACGGCAATGATCTCTCGAGTTCTGTGCATACGTGGCATACGAGGAGACGTTTCTCGACTGCTGTGTTGTCAGTTATTATGATTCTGACGTATGGCTGAGCTGTCTCTGCGTGATTTCTAAAGGAGATGGACAGGCAGAACTTAGCGTATCTTTTGTGCTGCTTCTCGGATCACTCTGCGTGACTTGTTCTGATCAACTCAGCGTGACTTCATTTTTGAGGCCTATACTAACGAGTGGTATTCCAATTTTCGCTCACGTAGTGTTGTGTTGGGACATCCTATCAATTTTACCATGTTTTGTGCATTTGATCCTAACTTTAAGGCTCTATGTCTTGATGAACTTGTGTCTATATCTTCACTTATTTATCTCAATGCTATTCAAATGTTCTATTGCAACTTGACCCATGACGATCATAAAATCTATTCTCGGGTCGTCGACATCGACATTGTGTTCAACAAATTTGACTTGGCTGAATATTTAGAACTCCTGGACCCCAATTCTTGGGAGCACATTATCGATGCTCATGAATTCTAATTTTTTGACGATATAACACTAGAAGGCTTTAAGGATATGATGTGTGCACCCAATACTCGCCCTCATAAACTTTGTGCCAAGTATCTCAACAATCACTTCTATGAACTTCATCGCATCATTTTTTCTTCCATCCTGTCCAAAGCTGGATCTACTGATGAAGTCACTTACCATGAGATTACGGCACTATAGTATCTACACTTCACCATCCCTTTCATTTTTCCATGCACGATGGTGGACTGGATGATTCATGCAAGAAAGAAGCCAAAATCACTTGTCTATGCTATGTATCTTCCTATGATCTTTGCTGCATTCTATACTCCTTTAGACGAGTGTCAGTTTCTAGCAGCTCCTGCCTATCTATCTAAGGCTCGTAGGACTGCTCCTGCACCTGTTCCTCCTGCTCCTGTTGAGGAAGAGTCTTCTGACTCTGATGCCCCTCAGCCTGAGCCACCTGCCACTCTCGACTCCATCAGAGATATGTTGCGCGACCGCTTCTGGTTGGAAGATAATAGCTATACTCAGCTGGACTATCGAACCACTCTTCAGAGGAGCGCTATCAGCAACACTCTTCATGATATCCAGTACAACATGGCACGGCATCCCACTATGCCGTTTCCTACGGGTCAGAACCCTTCTCGTGAAGGCTACCGGATTGATGACCCTTGGGCCATGCGGTATCTACATCCTGATGCTGCGTTTGTTGATCCACGTCGCTCTGCCAACGAGCCATCCGATTCGGCTGGTCTATTCCGTTCTCATGCTCCGTGATGGCTGTGGTCTCCTACTTGCTGCTGCTGCTGATGCTCTTTAGTTATGCTTTGTAGTTTGTCATTTTATGACTTTAGTACTATTTCTACTATGCTTTTATTTCACTTCATATATATGACTACGAGTTTCTTTCTTTTGGATTATCAAAACTGCTAGTTGTCTATATTAAAGTATGGTTATGGTTAAAGATGTATGCTTGCTCTCTTCACTTTGTCTATCGTTTCTCTCTTTACGGGGGAGTTGTTCTTTATTTTGCTAAGTGACATAGGGGGAGAATAATAGATATTTGATGTGATAATATATATGATGTGATTTTATATATGAATTTTATTATGCTTGGATAAGAACTTTGTACCAGGACGAAAACAAAAATATCTATTTGCGGGGGGCCACTTCATATGTGCAAATTATTCTATCTCCTTCAACATGTGTCCAGGTATGAATATTTAGAACATACAAATATTATTTTGTCAATTATCAAAATGGAAGAGATTGTTGACCCAAAATGGATCACTGTCAACCTAATTTAGAGAATTAATAAAATAATAAGTGACATGATTCAATAGACACATCATGTACAAGACAGAACATCATCTATGACCCAATCCAACGTATCAAGTTCAAGACAGACGTCATCGACAAAGCTGTTACATTGTAAATGTACTTGTACTCAGTCTGTAATTTTTCAATTTATTGAGTTTAGGAACATGTATGTTGAGTTGCACTGAGTCATCTCAACTCCTAGACATACTCTTCCAAGCTCCACTATACAAAACAAAACAATCCCTGAACCAAACCAAACCAATCTAGCCCATATAGACTTTCTGGCCCAAGGTAGAAAAAATTCGGGCCTGACTTTGCCTTAAGCAGAACTCGGGCCGAACTCGGCCGAACTCGGCCCCCTAAATTTCAGGAACCTAACTTTTAGGAACACCCTGCTACGAGCTGTCCAACGTTTTAATTTTTGAATATTTGGGACAGAATTATGGTCGAACTCTGCCTCCCCTGACTAGTATAAATAGGGCCTAATTTCTCTTATTTCAATATATCTCTCACTCTCAATCTTCTAAGCCTTACTCTTTTAATCTACTAGCCACAAAACTTCCTAAGCCCCAAGGTGCTCAGTGCGATTTAGCTAGAAGTTTTTCTGCAAGAGTTGAAAAGAAGTCACTTGGACAAGCCTATACGAAGTTGTAAGAAGTTGGCGTGCTCTTCTGAGTAAAGGTACGTGTGTACCCTACTTCACAAATAGTGGATTTCAATCCTGAGCGAGAGTTCTCAGGCCTGGACTAGTCCTCCACGAGGGAAACCAGGTTATATCGCTGTGTTTGCGTATGCTCTTCTGATCTCTCTTAAATTTCTGTATTACTACTCTGATTATATATTCTATTGGTAGTTGCTTCTGGACTGGCATAGAGTTAATTTTTAATTGGTTATTTTTGATACAAACTCTATTCACCCCCTCTAGAGTTGTCTATACGTAACTTCATAATTGAGCCGTACTATTATTGATAGCCAATCATACGTTCATGTCTATTTCATGTTCTTTGTGCTGTTTTATTACTCTGTCTTTTCATTTTTATTACATGATATGCTAAATAATTATGGTATAATTCATTATGCTCATCATGTATTACACTCACTATTACTGTTTTATATCTTTTGTCATTTAATTAAAACTGATGTTGGAGTTTGTGCTTCGCTCCAATTAAGACTGGATATATTTTTCAGATGACCGTTGCCCTACCTATTACGACCACAGGATGTAGTAGGCGAAGATCGGTTGACTTTGATTCAAGAGGGTTTAGCTCTAGCCGAGGAGGCTCATTTAGCGACTCAGTTATGCTAGATTTGTACTGGATTTGTCTGCAGTTTGATGACTCTTGGCCTGTTATTATTTTAGACTTGTATTAGATATTAGTTGACTATTTGACTTTTTGGGCTTGTATTATTATTTTTATATTTTTGACTTTTTCCAAATTTTCATATGATGATGTTAGTATCTATTTTCGTACCATTTATCTTCCTTATAGACGTATGATTGAGCATGAATATATCATATTTTTTCTCTGATTGGAGTTGAGATATCTTGACCGGATGTGATATTATTATTGATTAGCTATTATAGTAGACCCAGACAACATTTTACCGCCGATGTTATGGTGTAGGCTGGGTTGTCTGGTACTCATACCGTACATTAGGTATGGTTCTTGACAACTGTTACGACCCGCACCCAGTGTAGGGGCACAAGAAGTGGGTACGCCCAGCTTACACCGCAGTGTCGGCGGTAGAACGCTGCTCTAGGTCACTATCACAAACTAAATACAATATGATATACTCTCTTAACAGAGGATAAATCACATAAGGTACAACTCAATCACAAATCTAGAGATGGAAGTAACACGATATGATAGATATGAAATCTCAAAAGAGAACATACAAACAGAAGAAAAGTCTAAGTGTCGAAACGACCCAACAACATAAACATCCAGAAATAATACAACTCTAAAGTCAATACAAACAACATAATAAAAATTAGATAAAGCCTAGCTAATCTAGTCTAAGCAGTAGGGATGACGTCCTCATCTAGAACTGGATCCTCCTGTGGGCCCAACTCACATGTGTCGTCTAGATGGGCTCCATAGTAGGTTGGGTAGAAGTCCTCAGTATCATCTGTAATATTTTTAACAGGTCCAGTCAGAACAGTAGCGAGCACAGTACATCTCACACAGTTCATATCATGGCAGGAAATATAAAGCATTTAAAAGAGTAAGATACATGAACTGTAAGAAGATATACATGAAAACGAGAGATATTTGTAAACTGGAAATATATACATGATATGTATGAACTGTAAGTGACTAGTGATTTAGAGCACAATATGGTTATGTATACATGTTAGGTTTATACAATAAAATGGGACTCCATTATATACGAGGGTATAATGGACATATAAAATATTTTATACAATAGGGAATTTTATTGCATAACCATTTCCTACTCACCCTCCACAATCAATACATAAGGATCCAGTCAAGTTATGTTATTGCACACGAAGTATAGTTGTACATGATGATCATATGAGCACATGAGAGTACAAGATTTCACACGATTTGTACATGAATAACACGAATACAAGGAGTACATGATGCCCATGATAAAGTACATGAATACGAAATACCCGATGTATCCTATAAGGGGATAAGATCGCATGAAATATTCATTTAGTACTAATCCGTGATAAAAATCGTGACAACATCAAGTAAGTGATCTAGAGAAAGAATATAAGTCCTGACAAGTATAAAACAATCAGAGAATGTACTCGACTGTGATTTGAATGTCTGTGAGAATATATTGTCCGAAACGAGATATCTGAGTCCTATTTAGAGCAACACAAGTCATGATATATACAAAGGGGTTATAAATGAAGTGTACAATGCATCTACATGATTTCTAGGTCAATTTAGGTCAAAGTCAACTCTTGGTCAACTATAAAGTCAAACTAGGTCAACTAGCTAGGGTTTGGTCAACAAGGTCAAACTAGTCTAAGTTAGTCAAATCTAGGTCAAACTCTAGTCAACCTAGTCTACAATTTCAAGTCTAGCCCAATCCTATATCATATAACCCATATACTAAGCCTATACAAGTCTAAACCAAAACTATATCAAATCGTATATCTGTAACTTAGCCTACAAGCATACAAACTTACAATTATATATATTCACACATTCATGTTATGCATACATATATTCATATCATGCATATAGGCTGGCATTCATCATATTCATATAGTACCATACATTACATTACAATTTACATGATTATATCATAATTCATATTTTCATGTAACATTACATACATGCTTGCATCCATTTCATTCATGCTTGCATACATTACATACATATATGTCAACTACTTACACTCATACATGCTTGCATACATACATGTATTCATATATGAATTCATGCCAACATACAATACCTTGCGTTACACTACAAGTATACATTCTTACATGCCTACATGCATATTTTACATATCATTATATAGGGTGAGTGAACTTGTGTATAGTGTTCGTGGCAAGGAAAAGTGAACTTGTGTATAGTGTTCATGGCAAGGGTGAGTGAACTTGTGTATAGTGTCCATGGCAAGGGTGAGTGAACTTGTGTATAGTATTCATGGCAAGGGTGAGTGAACATATTGCAAGTGTCATGTGTTAATGTATAACTGTGTGTGTGTGTTGTATTAACAAAGGGTTCAGTTGATATAGGTGAACAATAATAAGGGGTCACATATGAAAGGGGGCCAATGCATCACTTATAGTCACATAGCAATATAGTTGACAGCAAGGGGGTTATATAATGTGTTCAGTAAGTAGTGTGCAGCAGTATGTGTCAAGTGTACAGGGAACATATAGTGTACAGTTAACAGGGTTACTAGTTCCTGGTGTACAGCAGCATAGATAAGTGTAGTCTCAGGAAAACAAGCAGCAAGTATAGGTTATGTGTCATGATATGGACATTATCAAACTCAATTAATACAAGAATCTCAGAAATTATACTCAAATTGAAACCAAGAAACATGTACCCTGGAAAACCCAATTCGAACCCAAACTGAAATCAAACCCAAACTAATTTTGAGAATCAAATTTGGAAACAAAATCAACTCAGGTAAAACATATAAGAACTTATTTGAAATCTCTGTTTCGAATTAGAACTTTTGTGTCACGACCCGCACCCTAGAGTAAGGGCACGAAAAGTGGGTACGTCCAGCCTATGCCGTAGTATCGGCGGTAAAACGCTGTCCTAGGTCAATCGTCTAACAAAATATAAGGTACCTGTACAGTATATACACTCCGAATGGAGGTGACATAGCAGAATACAGTCTCAATTACATATAAGGCAGAATGATAAGATAGATAGATAGATATGAAATGAAATGAAATCCACAGAGATACAACCAAATAGAAGTCTAAGTGTCTAAGATATCACACATCCAGATAACATCTCCAATCTCAAAATACAGTAATCTATATAGTTATATAATAAAAAGACATCCTAGACTAAGGGTGTATCATCAACTGCTAAGGGGTCCTGCTGCTGGTCCAGGTCACAATAGTCCTCTAGGGTAGTCCCGTAATATGTGGGACAGCACGCCTCGTCCCCATCCTCTGTAATATTTTCAACAGGTCCAGTCAGGACAAGAGCGAGCACAATACATCTCAATAAATCATAAGATGATAGAAAATATAATCATGCTAGAGAGTAAGATACATGAAACTGAAGAACAGCATAATGTAAAAGAAAGACTGTATGTAAATAGATACAATATATAAGAGAACTAAACAGTGCTAGTGATTCAGAGTACAAGATGAACATGTGAACAGCTGGAGGGTGATTCATAACTATTCTATTTTAGAATTATTCACATGCTCAGTTTCTACTCCCCTATCCCCAATCAATACACAAGGATTCAGTCAAGTTACGTTAAGATTCATGACTATACTACTTTGCCCATAAAGGGTGATTCAAGTGTGATTCATGAATAGATTCGTGAAGGCTCTGTGATTCATGAGAGTACATGAATCACAAGCTGATACATGAAGATTCATGATAATAGAAGCGTGAGATACATGGTGTAAGTGAAACACACGAGACAAGAGTATCTGATGCTCCCGAGGGGGATAACATCTCATGAAGGGATCCATATAGTACTAATCCGTGTTACCAATGTGTCAGCATCAAGTAAAGTAATCTAAAGCAGGAAATATAATCCTAAACAAGATATGAAATAATCAGAGAATGTACTCGTCTGGTATCCTGAATATCTGAAGAGAATATACTGTTCGAGGAGTGGTATTGGGCTCCTATAGAACAGTACAAGTCACTACATGCCCAAAATAGTAAAATAGACTGCTATAATGTATCTACCTGCTGTCTAGGTAAAACTAGACTAAAGTCAACACTTGGTCAACTCTAGTCAACCACACTAGTCAAACTAGGTCAACTAGGTCAAGTCCTAGCCCAAACAAGTCTAACAAGTCTCGCTAGGCCTAACCAAGCCTAGGCTAGGACTCACACAATGACAAGGCAATGTGAACCACAACAATACATAATATAAAATAGATACTATATATAAATACATACCTTCATACATATATGCATATCCATATTACATACATATTTATATATATATATATATAGGCATATGTTACATCATGCATATTGACATAGTTATATAGATATATACATTCATGCACATTTATATACATATTTTTATACATTATATATGTTAACATTCATTACAATGCATTATATTTTACTTATACCTCTGATTCATTCATTAATATATGACATTCATTCATGCATTTATATATTCATTCATTCATGTTATCACTATATACATAGTTGATTCATGTAACCACACATACATACATGGATACACAACATACATGTATACATTCATACATGCTTATATTGTATACATGTATATATACATATCATGTATACATACATACATTGCATACATGCCAACATACATATCATATATAGCTTACTTGTATTCATTCATTCACCTATACATGCATACATAGATGCATACATACATATATTTGAATACATTATATACTTGCATACATTATATTCATATATTCAAACTCTACATTCTATTACATTCATTCCTGCATACATGCATACATATAATATATGCATACAAACTTTTATATTTAACTCAAAATATATCTGAATACATACATTATATTACATTACCTTAACACATATATATATCATTCATTCATATTCCATATACTTGCATACTTCAGTTCAGGCATTATATCCATTCACATATTATTAAGTTGCATACATATACTTATTTTCATTACATACATGTCATTCATGCATATTACATACTTACATGCATCTATACATTATATACATTGTATACAACATGTAAAAATAAAAGAGGGAAAAAAGAGACGAAAAACTAAAATAGAAAGGGAAGGGAAGGAAAAATGTAAGAAAAAGGAAAAACAATAGACATATACACGCTTGCATCATATATTCTACATTACCATACATGCTATCATTATATATTGCATTACATTATGTATACATTATGTATTCATATCTATCATTACATGTATACCTTGCATTCATATCTAGCATTAATTATATACTTTTATGCATACATTGTATATCATTATTTCATTCATGCATTTATGCATTGCTTACATACATTACATTGATTGCATTCCTACATGCTTGCATTCAACCATATATATACATTAATATAAAGGGGATACATATCATATATATATATCATTTCATTCATCTAACATACCATGCATTACATACTCTACATTCATTTAATATCCATACTACATAGGCTCATAGGTTACACAAAATGTCTATGTCGTATAGTCACTCTTCTACTTAAAACTAATACTGTATCAATTGGGCTTTCACTAAATTCTAGAATTAAATTATGTCGTAGTCCTTCGTGTTAGCTTTTCGAAACTTAAAATGGATCGCATTTTCGTGTCCGAAAGCTCCCGGAATCGCGAAAACACCGAAACGCGTTTGTCTTTCGGACAGCTGACACTCAAATAAATTTAAAAAAAGTTTTAGAATGATTTTGTCTTATTAAAATATATTTGGAAAGCTAACTTTGATACACTTCTTTTAAAATAAATGGAAGATTAAACGGAGTTCTAAGCTAAAAGTTATGACATTTCTAAATTGCTTTGGTTAATAAAAACATGGATGAATATTATGACGAATTTGAGTTGTTTTGGACAAAAGAAACACATGTAGGCCAAGATACTTGGATACCAACATAGATATCCAAATGAAACTCATTCTAACCATCCTAACTAAGATCAATCCACTCTCTAACCATTCTAAAACTGAATTTAAATATCTATTTAAACTATTATCATACATACGTACACATGGGGTATCCTAATTAGGGATCTATCTAGTAGGACACAAGACACATATCTAAAATCCTCAAGAGAGCTCCAAATGGTCTCAAATTTGATCTAAAGGGGACACATGCATGAGGATGGATCCTACGATTCAAAACTAATTTATATGCAAAGGAAATCGATTTATAGGATTGGTTTTACCTATTGGGAGTGGAATCCCGATGAAATCTTTTCGGACACGGCTTCGATACGAAGATCCCTCAAAGTGAAACTCCTTCTTGCACTTCTCTTCTAATCCTTGGTAGCACCCTTTCCTTGGAGAATGGGAATGATTGAGGAAAGATTTGGTGAAGGAATGATTTGATTTGGAGGTCAAATCAAAGGGAAGGCTCTCTAAAATTAGGAAAGAACAAAAGGAAAATAAAAGAGGCAAGATTGTAATGAATGAAATGAATCATTCTTCCTTAAAGGTGGCTGCCATAAAGAGTCCATTAGGGCTAATGGGAAATGTCCTAATTGTCCCTCTCTAGTCTCATATGGTTAAGTCTAGATTTGGTTCAAGTTCGGGGTCAAAAGGATCTAGTTTTGAGTCTCTAACTTAACCATTATAACATGATAAAAATTAGTCTAACTAAATAACTTAAATTTTAGATTTTGTGGGCCTTGCTTAACTTAATATTGGGTCCCATCTAGAGTTTAAGCTACTCGGGTCACAATACAAGTCGGAACGAGACGAAACTCAAACCCGACTAAACAAATCCAATAAAAACAATATTAAAAATATAAAATTTTCCTAAAATATTAAAATATAAAAAATGACCAAAATCATAATACATCAATTTAAATATTATTAAAATTATCTAAAATTTAACAATTAATCAAAATCCTAAATAATTCAAAAGTCACAAATTGACCAAATATCCTTAGCCTAAAAGTTGTAAATAGTCATGGTTAGGTCCCCATGGTCATGGTTAGTCTCTAGGCTCAACAGTTCTAGGGTTCACTAGCTAACACATCAAAATTGTAATTCACCAATTTTAAGTAGTATTAAATTAATTAAAAAAATTCCCATAAGTCATAAATCCTATTATTAAATAATAAACTTTTACAAAAGTTCAAAATTACCCTCGTTTTAGAAAAGTGGGTGTTACAATTCTATCCTCCTTAGAAAATTTCGTCCTCGAAATTAAGATGGTCGCACTTCTTCTAGAGTCTCGTCCCCAAACAATCAAAGTCTCAGAACTTACCTAAATCATACAATTTAAAAGAATGACATACAGGGTCATGGCATACGGTGGCAGTTGAAAGTCTCATCTAGGTATACTAGTCATGCTAAACCAAAACGGTCATAGGGTATCAAAACATACAAGCAATTTGGGGTGCTAAACTAGAAAAGTTACAGAAACAACAAATCATCAAGGCTGTAAGGTAGTCTACCATCCTATATGAAAACTGGTAATTATCAAAAATAAAATAAAAATAACTAGTAATTATCTATAAAGGGGTACTATTCAAAGAAAAATCAAAATCAAAAGTTTAAAGAACGAAAGTCAATAGCATTGAAATCCAATCACAATATATATTAAGAAAATTTAGTCTCGATACAATCTAAGTTGATCAATTCTGGATAATCAAGATTTGGGCAGTATGGAGGACAATGATATGTAGGACACATACATATGGAAAATTCAACTAATGCTCAGGTAGAGGCTTTGGATAACTGAACCAACAATGAGAGAAAAGGGTTTGGACATGTATCTGGACAGATGGGCTAAACAGGTATTATCTGTATCTAAGAATGAAAGAGGGACAGAACAAATGATCGAGGGAGAACTCTTATTAACAACCCACGTTATATCCCCAATGTATACAATTGTCCTAAATGGACTGAACAATCATGCCCAAAAAGGTTTTGTAGGGCAGGTACTGTAGGTTATATTGAAGGGTATTACGAGGCTATCAAATAAAGTAAAATGCTAGAGATGTAGTATGTCACCATGTACAGAAAGTAAGGATGAGTGCCGTCCTCTAATATGCATGATGCTAACCTTCCAGATATGCAGAACATCATAAGGGGTTGATGGTCATATTGGTGAGTCAATAATTGGGGTCTGAACAATGGTCCAATGAAATCTATGATGCAATATGGTAGGTAATGAAATGCTGAGTGCAGTGAACAACTTGTACAAGTCTGAACCAAGGGGACAGGGTATCTAGTGAAGGGTCTACACACTACCTATAAAGTTTGATCAAATATGACTGAACTCGACACAAAGAGAACTCAACTAAAATAGAAAACTGGGCCAAATATAGGCTAAACAACATGTCAATACCCTATACAACAATGACCTATAGATACCAATTAAACCCCTATCCTATATGCCAATATCATCTATAACCTATCTATATATATAGACCTCTCAGTCTCAGGTGAAGCTACATCTATACTCTAGGACATGCTCTGGTCATAGGTGTCCTACTGGAAAGGATAAAGGAAAAAATAATAATAAGTCATCAAGGTTGTAACGCATACTAACATCCTATATGAAAACTGGTTGGTATTATAAATAACAGGGGAATCATCTATAATGGGTTATTATTCTAATACCAATGCTTACTATCATCTCTAGGGTACAGACACTCTACAGGTCATCATATTATCATACTATAAAAGAACTACATATGAATAAGCTCTACAAAACTAAAATATCCCTAGTCCTAAGTTATGTTATGATGGAATACAATTTTATAACTACAGAAGGGTATGATAGAGATGATATATTTAAAAACCTTCTTAAGATACAATCTGATAATCATATGCGTCTGTCCAAAATTATGTTACTCAGAGTCCTCGCCATACTAGTAAGCAAGGCTGCGATAAACGATAGATTCCATAACTATGGTATGCACCTCTATAATCATGTCGTCTGGAATTCAAGCTATGCCGACTAGTATAGATGTGAGAAATTTCAAATCTCATAACCAAGATACATACATTCGTAGTCAGGTCTCTATGTTTCTGCCATGCCAGCTAATATGGCTACGATAAACTATAGGTTTCATAATCAAGTAGACGGTTTACCATCCCTGTTATTCCCGTCAACATTGTTATCAAAAAATATCGTAACTCAGGCCGTAAAATTCATCTCGATAGGAAAATCAAAATCAATAAGGATCCATCAAAATCAAAATAAATAATCAAGAAGTGAGAGCGAACAACAAGGGAAAGAAGTTCAAATTGAAGTTTAAATAAGATTTTCAAGGGTCGTCCTAGGAATCTTTCAAGGAATCCTAACTGTGATTGAGTACCTTCAAAAATATATCCTAATCCTACTACAGGCTGTAGTGATACTCTAGTTCGAATACCACTACATAAACTCGACCTGCATGGGCCACCACTAAAAATGTGTCATGACCCGTACCCTAGATTAAGGGCACGAGAAGTGGGTACGTCCAGCCTACATCGCAGTATCGGTAGTAGAACGCTGTCCTAGGTCAAACATCTAACAAAATATAAGGTACCTGTACAGTATATACACTCCCAATAGAGGTGACATAGCAGAATATAGTCTCAATCACGTATAAGGCAGAATGATAAGATAGATAGATATGAAATGAAATAAAATCCACAGAGATACAACCAAATAGAAGTCTAAGTGTCTAAGATGTCACACATCTAGATAACATCTCAAATTTCAAAATACAGTAATCCATAGAGTAATATAATGAAAAGACATCCTAGACTAAAGGTGTATCATCCACTACTAAGGGGTCCTACTGCTGGTCCAGGTCACAACAGTCCTCTAGGGTAGTCCCGTAATATGTGGGACATCATGCCTCGTTCTCATCCTCTGTAATATTTTCAACAGGTCCAGTCAGGACATGAGCGAGCATAATACATCTCAACAAATCATAACATGATAGGAAATATAATCATGCTAGAGAGTAAGATACATGAAACTGAAGAACAACATATTGTAAAAGAGAGACTGTAAGTAAATAGATACAATATATAAGAGAACTAAACAGTGCTAGTGATTCAGAGTACAAGATGAACATGTGAACAGCTGGAGGGTGATTCATGACTATACTAAAGAGGTGATTCATGACTATTCTACTTTGGAATTATTCACATGCTCAGTTTCTACTCCCCCATCTCCAATCAATACACAAGGATTCAGTCAAGTTACGTTAAGATTCATGACAATACTACTTTGCCCATAAAGGGTGATTCAAGAGTGTTTCATGAATCGATTCGTAAAGGCTCTGTGATTCATGAGAGTACAGGAATCATAAGATGATACATAAAGATTCATGATAATAGAAGCAAGAGATACATGATGTAAGTGAAACACACGAGACAAGAGTATCTGATGCTCCCGAGGGGGATAACATCTCAAGAAGGGATCCATATAGTACTAATCCGTGTTACCAACGTGTCGACATCAAGTAAAGTAATCTAAAGCATAAAATATAATCCTAAACAAGATATGAAATGATCAGAGAATATACTCGCCTGGTATCCTGAATATCTGAAGAGAATATACTGACCGAGGAGTGGTGTCTGGCTCCTATAGAACAGTTCAAGACATATCCAAAATAGTAAAATAGACTGCTAAAATGCATCTACATGCTGTCTAGGTCAAACTAGACTAAAGTCAACACTTGGTCAAATCTAGTCAACCACACTAGTCAAACTAGGTCAAGTCCTAGCCCAAACAAGTCTAAAAAGTCTCACTAGGCCTAACCAAGCCTGGGCTAGCACTCACACAATCACAAGGCAATATGAACCACAACAATACATAATATAAAATAGATACTATATATAAATACATACCTTCATATATACATGCATATCCACATTACATACATATTTATATATATAAGCATATGTTACATCATGCATATTTACATAGTTACATAGATATATACATTCATGCACATTTACATACATACTTTTATACATTATATATGTTAACATTCATTACAATGCATTATATTTTACTTATAACTATGATTCATTCATTCATTCATATATGACATTCATTCATGCATTTATACATTCATTCATTCATGTTATCACTATATACATACTTGATTCATGTACCCACACATACATATATGGATACATTTATACATGCTTATATTACATACATGCATACATACATATTATGTATACATACATACATTACATACATGCTTACATACATATCATATATGCATACTTGTATTTATTTATTCACCTATACATACATACGTAGATGCATACATACATATTTGAATACATTATATACTTACATATATTATATTCATATATGCATACTCTATATTCTATTACATTCATTCCTGTATACATGCATACATATAATATATGCATACAAACACATATATTTAACTCAAAATATATGTGAATACATACATTACATTACCTTAACACATATATATATCATCATTCATATCCCATATACATGCTTACTTCAGTTCAGACATTATATCAATTCACATATTATTAAGTTGCATAGATATACTTATTTTTATTACATACATGTCATTCATGCATATTACATACTTACATACATCTATACATTGTAAACAACATGTAAAAATTGAAGAGGGAAAAAAGAGAGAAAAAAAATAAAATAGAAAGAAAAGGAAAGGAAAAATATAAGAAAAAAGAAAAACAGTGGACATATACTTGCTTCCATCATATATTCTACATTACCATACATGCTATTACTATATATTGTATTACATTATGTATACATTATGTATTCATATCTATCATTACATGTATACCTTGCATTCATATCTAGCATTCATTATATACTTTCATGCATACATTGTATATCATTCTTTTATTCATGCATTTATGCATTGCTTACATACATTACATTGATTGCATTCCTACATGCTTGCATTCAACCATATATACATTAATGTAAAGAAGATACATATCATATATATATATCATTTCATTCATCTAACATATCATGCATTACATACTCTACATTCATTTAATATCCATACTACATAGGCTCATAGGTTACACAAAATGTCTATATTGTATAGTCACTCTTCTACTTAAAACTAATACTATACCAATTGGGCCTTCACTAAATTTTAGAATTAAAATATGTCGTAGCCCTTCGTGTTAGCTTTCCGAAACTTCAAATGGATCGCATTTTCGTGTCCTGAAGCTCCCGAAATCGTAAAAACACAGAAACGCATTTGTCTTTCAGACAGCTGACACTTAAATAATTTTACAAAAAGTTTCAGAATGATTTTGTCCTATTAAAGTATATATTTGGAAAGCTAACTTCGATACGCTTCTTTTAAAAAAAATGAAAAATTAAACGGAGTTCTAAGCTAAAAGTTATGACATTTCTAAGTTGGTTTGGTTATTAAAAACGTGGATGAATATTATGACGAATTTGAGTTGTTTTGGACAAGAGAAACAAATGTAGGCCAAGATACTTGGATACCAACATAGGTATCCAAATGAAACTCATTCTAACCTACCTAACTAAGATCAATCCACTCCCTAACCATTCTAAAACTAAATTTAAATATCTATTTAAACTATTATCATATATACATATACATGGGGTGTCCTAATTTGGGATCTATCAAGTAGGACACAAGACACATATCTAAAATCCTCAAGAGAGCTCCAAATGGCCTCAAAATTGAATCTAAAGGGGACACATGCATGAGGATAGATCCTACGGATTCAAAACTAATTTATACGCAAAGAAAATTGATTTAGAGGATGGATTTTACCTATTGGGAGTAGAATTCCAATAAAATCCTTTAGGACACGACTCCGATATGAAGATCCCTCAAAGTGGACACTCCTCCTTGCACTTCTCTTCCAATCCATGGTAGTACACTTTCCTTGGAGAATAGGAATGATTAAGGGAAGATTTGGTGAAGGAATAATTTGATTTGGAGATCAAATCAAAGGGAAGGCTCTATAAAATTAGGAAAGAACAAAAGAAAAATAAAAGAGGCAAGATAGTAATGAATGAAATGAATCATTCTCCCCTAAAGGTGGCTGCCTTAAAGTGTCCATTAGGGCTAATGGGAAATGTCCTAATTGCCCCTCTCTAGTCTCATATGGTTAAGTCTAGACTAGGTTCAAGTTTGGGGTCAAAAGGATCTGGTTTTGAGTCTCTAACTCAACCATTCTAACATGATAAAAATTAGTCTAACTAACTAACTTAAATGTTTGGTTTTGTGGGCCATGCTTAACATAATATTGGATCCCATCTAGAGTTTAAGCTACCCGGGTCACAATACAAGTCGGAACGAGACGAAACTCAAATCCGACTAAAGAAATCCAATAAAAACAATATTAAAAATATAAAATTTTCCCTAAATATTAAAATATAAAAAATAACCAAAATCAAAATACATTAATTTAAATATTATTAAAATAATCTAAAATGTACCAATTAATTAAAATCTTAAATAATTCAAAAGTCACAAAATGACCAAAATATCCTTAGCCTAAAAGTTGTAAAAAGTCATGGTTAGGTCTCCATGGTCATGGTTACTCTCTAAGCTCAACAGTTCTAGGGTTCACTAGCTAACACATCAAAATTATAATTTATCAATTTTAAATAGTATTAAATTAATTAATAAATTCCCATAAATCATAAATCCTATTATTAAATAATAAACTTTTACGAAAGTTCAAAATTACCCTTATTTTAGAAAAATGGGTGTTACATTTTTGAACATTTTCGAAAGCCAAAACAAAAGTATCAGACAATACCATTGTTTGCCATTGATTGTAAAAGAACAGAACAATTATCGGAGGACTGAACTTAGACTCACAATATAAACTCGCTCGTACAAAGAAAGCCTAGGGACGAAAACCTAGGTACAACAATCTAAGTACAATTGTTTATTTTAGATTCTGGGAGGTGACGATAGAGGCTCGGAAAAGCGACGGCAGCTCTGCCTTATTCCTAGGACGATCAAGTGCAGCCTTGGCTCTGGCGAAGAAGTACTTGGCGTTGATGAAGAAATGCTCCCTTTGTTCTCTCTGTATATGCTCCTCTCTCCTTTCGATCTCTGTATATTCTCTCTCTAATTCTCTCTGAATCCGGGCCGGGGGTCTTTTGCAAGGGAATGGCACCTTGCTATTTATAAGAGTAGGGGGCATCATTAGGATTTGCAATGATTGCCCATTCTCAAAAATCGGCGGTCTGAAAGTTAATTAATTTGCGCCGTCCATCTTGCATATAATAGATTTAAACAATTAATATAATTGCATTAAATCTCTATGGACAATAAATGTTGATTGCCATGAATATTCGCAACTTGTAATGGCCTACCACGTGTCTAATTTGCTCGATTTGATTTGATCTGGGCACTTATTACAACAAATCTGATTAGGATTTGTTAACACCTATAATTCTAAGAAGATAAGACTGCCACGTGTCTCAATTATCATAAAAAGTGCCACGTATCTCTACTGAGTTATCTTGGCAGAGCCGCAGATAAGTGGGCCGCATGAGGCCAAATGGCCGCATGAAGATGGGCAGCCGTATGGGGATGAACAGCCGCATGAAGATGGGCAGGCCTATGGGAGTGGACAGCCGCATACTGATGGACGGCCGCATAAGGGATGCAGCCGCATGCTGATGGGCGACCGCATAATGGATGCAGCCGTATGAAGATGGGCGGCCGCAGCCGCATGCCTCGAGATTTGATGGATTCTGCCAGCTGTGAGAAGATTTTCTCTTCCCTAGGAACACGCCATTACGTCAGTCATTATTGTGCCTTTTTGTCAGAGTTGTCATTTGTCAGAGCTGTCAGCCGTCAGGGCATTAAATGCAGTAAAAGACGAAGAAAAGAGTTGTTGAAGGCTACGTGGCTCCTCTCTGGGCCGTATGGAATTATTCGAGCCGCATGGACTCTTGAACCGCATGAATCCCTGAGCCGCATGGGCTTCTGAGCCGCATGGGGATCCTTGGCCGTATGAACCTTTCTTTATTCTTTTCCATGCTTCTACAAGACCCCCTTCAAAGTTTTTAATTTGCAAAATTGAAATACTTTGAATAAGAAGCATGGCTATGTATAAACTCCTCTGGCCGTATAGGATGTTCTGGCCGCATGGGTGTCTCAGCCGCATAGCCCCCTCAGCCGCATGGCTATCTGAGCCGTATGGTCATTCCAACCGTATGACCATCTGAGCCGCATGGCATCTGAGCAGCAAGGGCTCCTTGCCACGTCTTTATGCCTTGTGTGCAAATATTTTGCATTGATTACCCTTAATTTGCTGTCAGATTCAAGGACGCTGTTTGGGACGGGATCCCAAGAGTTTAGCCTTCAATAATCAGATCGCCTTGATAACCGAAGAGTCGGTTATACTGCACATGATTCGATACGTCGGTCCATTGGGGTTCTGCCTATAAATAGCAGGGTGTTTGGAAAGACTTTCTTTTACTTTCTGCTATTGCCCTAGCTCTCTTGTCTTTGTCCTCCTTCTCTGATCATAGTAATCACTACAAGAAAAGTGACTATTTATGGCATTATAATTAAGGCATGCTTAAGAAAGTATGCCTTAAATAAGTGTTTCCCGACATACATTTCCATGCATGACGTTAAATAAGTTAGAATGAAGTTATTATATTATTTACGGCACACGTTGAATGTCTTAATTAGTTTTACAAACGAAGGCATGCAATGAATGCCGTAAAAATAATATTCTAACTTTATTATATCATTTACGACACGTATTGAATGCCTTAAGTTTTTAGAAAATACGGCATTCAATGAACGTCCTAAAATATAATAAAAAAGTAATAGGCGGCAAAATTCTCTCCACCCTAAAATTTTTCTCCCGAAAGACTAGAATATATATCAAAACATCCCTAAAACTCCCAATTCCGCGCGCCCCCTCCTGGAACAATCCCGCGCGCCCCCAATTCTGCGCGCTCCCATCCCGCGCTCAAAACCCTCCCCTCCCCCTCAAAACTCCAGAACCCTAAAAATCCCTCAAAGCTCCCATCCCGCGCTCCCATTCCGCGCTCCTATCCACTTCTTTGACTTCTTCCTCTCTTTAAATAGGTAATCTCTTCATATTCTTCTCTTTTTTTTTCCGAATTTGTTCAAATTCAGTTGCTTCCTTTTCTTCGTTTGGTTTTCATTTCTTTTTTTTTCAGATCGAGAATTTGTGAGCACAATTTTCTTCTTTTTTAGGGTTTATTCCCCAAATTTTCCACCCAAAATTTCTGCTTCATCCACCTAATTTTCCTTTGTTTTAGGGTTTACTCCCCAAATTTCATTCTTTTTATTTAGGGTTTTACTCTAATTCGAATTTTTTATTTTCGTTTTACAGGATCTTTTCATATTTACGGAGACAACATTACTGAAACGATGGGCTGAGGTTCGGTTTCTTCTTCCCCCAAATTTACCTAAGAAATTAAATTTTTATTTAGGGTTTTTCTTTGTCGATTGCCGTAGAAATTTATTTACTGTGCATTTTTTGTTGTCAATATGATTAAAGTCATTTTGTTCTTATTGAGGCTGACTGAAAATTATTTCTTTTGGATTGACCATAGGAGTATGAAAGTAAATGGAGAAATGCCTAGATTTATATATGCTGAAGATGTTTAGCTAAGCCTAGGAAGCACATACTCTAAAAATCAATTTGTGTCACATTATGTTGGTCACATTTATGATAGGGCACAAGTTTTTTATGCGCCGTATTAGACTTCAATACAAGTATTTGGAGAAGTGTATATTTTAATGATTGAAAGGTTGGTGTAGGCAGAAGACAAGCGTAAATTTTGTACAAAATATTTAGTAATATTGTGATTAACATAATAAAGTATGTATAATTATTTTATTATTTACATATCCACTTTCGGGAAAGAAAATTCAATTTGTAACACGCAACAATCCTATTAATTCAATATTCAATGGAAATCAATTATCAGTTTCCTGCTGGCGACTGTGTTCTTTTAATGTCAAGAAAGAAAAAACATGCATAATAGGAATGCAATTTCTGCTTGACTTCCATTGTTGCTCCCTATTGACCTCAAACAAATGATAAAAGGTGTTAACTCTTATGTTATATATATCTGCTTCTTTGTTATTGTGCTTTGAATTTTGTTGGTATTCACATTCACATTATGCTTATCACTTACTTTTGTAGCCATTGTTTAGTTTCATTTGCTTTTGTAGCCATTATTTAGTTTCATTTGCTTTGAATTTTCCTCTCTTTCATGTGATAGATGTAATCTCTCTTACATTTTCCCCTTTCCACTTGATATGGCAGCACAAATGACTATATTGTAATCTGAACGCACTCAAATAGAAATCCGTACTTTGTTATTATACATATTTGATTACGTTGATTTATGGTATATATCAGTTGATGAATTTGTCTTGTTGTGGTTGCATGTTTGTTTGCCTCAGATACTTGTGATAGCAAGCTTTTGTGCTCAAGGACGTGTTCTTCAAGCCATAGCATTCTCCAAGTCCAGGTATACACATTTTTAATTTTTTTTCATACACATTTAAACTCTCTTTCAAATGTCGATTGCACCTTGCTTGTGCCTATGGATACTGGAACTATTGACTGCATTGATAATGACAGTTAGGTATGGCTCAGCCATATTACTTATTATATATCATTCTACACTATGGTGCATACATTCAGTCATGAGATACTGGTTCTCTTGGCTGCATTGATAATGGCAGTTAGGTATGACTCGGAAAGATAGTCCTTATGTTGGTATTGGTCGGTATCGGTAATGGTTAAGGATAGGCCAAAAATGATACAATATGGTTGCTACCTATTGGTGTCAGCCAATACTGGGAATCTTGGTTAATAAGGTAAGGAAGGTGATTCGAATTTCGGCACTAAATGTATGGAAATGTATGGCCATGAGCATACATTTCAGAGAACTTTGGTTATTAATATGTCAAACCAATTCAGAGAACTTTGGTTATTTAAATCATTATTATGATATAATTATAAATTAAATGTATTGCCATGAGCATAATGGAAATGCATCCTCATCCTGATAGTATGACAAAGTGGATTCCCTTCAAATAAAGTACTTGCATATAAACTATTATCTATTTCAGTGGCTAACAGGTTATAATTCGTACAAGGTGGGTCATACACAATGGACAAAGATTGGATACACTTTAGAAGGTTACTATTTATTCCTTAAAATCATAAATATTAACATACTTGTTGCTTGTTATTAATATTAGATTATGTTTGGGGTTTGTCTATATTTGTAGAGATTCACAAGCATATCAAAATGGAGCACGCAAGTTTGCTGATATAATTCAAGCTAGTAAGGGAAATCTAGAAAAAATTCAGTGTCCCTGTTGTCGATGTTTAAGTCATCGATTTCACCATTTTGATATGGTTTATGAGCACTTAGTCATATTTGGGATGGATCCTTTATATGATAAAAGGATCTTTCATGGTGAAAGTTCTACTGCAACCAGAGACGAAGATATGGAACTACCCGAAGCATATAAAATGTTTAGAGATACAAAGTTTGATTATGATCTTTTTGATGACAATAATAATAATACAGAACCTGCATATGAAAGAAGAGACGCAAATTTTGCAAATCTTGTGGAGGAGACTGAACTTCCTTTATATGCTGGATCTACTTACACAAAGATGGCTGCAGTTGTTGCCCTATATAAGTATAAAGCTCGACATACTCTCACAGACAGCGGTTTTAATGAACTTCTTGAGATGCTTGACAAAATTTTACCTCAAGACAACAAACTTCCTGATTCTTTATATTCAGTAAAGAAGATGCTTAAAGATTTTGATCTAGGCTATGAGAAGATACATGCTTGTGTTAATGATTGTTGTTTATTTAGAAAGGAAAAAGAACATATGGAGACATGTCCAAAATATGGGGCTTCACGGTGGAAAGTTGATGTGCGCACGAAAAAGATTCAATATAGAGTTCCTGCGAAGGTGTTGAGGTACTTTCCTGTAATTTCAATATTTTAGAGAATGTTTAAATCACCTGAAAAGGCAGAACAAGTAAGATGGCATGACACTCACAAAAGTCAGGATGGAAAGGTGCGACACCCTGTTGATTCAATGGCCTGGAATATGATCGATACTAAGTGGCCTGATTTTGCATCTGATCCACGTAATCTAAGGCTTGGTCTTGCATCAGATGGATTTAATCCTTTCGGTGATCGTAGTACTCAATATAGTTGTTGGCCTGTGATTTTGGTTGCTTATAATCTGTCCCCTTTCTTATGCATGTCAAAGAAAAACTTGATGTTGACGTTACCAATCCCCGAACCTAAGCAATCAGGAAATGACATAGATGTGTACTTGGAGCCACTTATAGAAGATTTAAAAGAGTTATGGAGCAATGGTGTGAATGTTTTTGATTCATTCAGTAAATCCATATTTAATTTGAAGGCTATTTTAATGTGGACAATAAATGACTTTCCGGCCTATGGAAATTTATCTGGATATTCTACAAAGGGTAGAGCAGCTTGTCCCATATGTGGAATTGAGACATCTTCAAGATGGCTGACTCATTGTCAGAAGCATGTATATATGAACCATAGACGATTTCTTGCCCACAATCATCAATTTCGATTAAAAAAATCTTGGTTTGATAGAAATGAAGAACATAGAAGGAAGCCTAGAGCACTAACAGGTTCAGAAGTTTTTGATGTGGTAAAGAACCATGTCAATTATTGGGGAAAACAAAAAAAAGAAAAGAAGAAAAGGAAGAAGAAGCAACAATAGCCAAACATTGATACAATATGGCCTTGGGAGAAGAAATCGATTTTTTTTAGTTACCTTATTGGAAGGTACTATCATTACCCTATCTCTTTATGTATCTCTTTCTCTGAAAATAAGTTTTCTTTTCATTTATGAATATAATTTTTTTATATGATGTTTCAGAGTTTGCTATTGCGACAAAATTTGGATGTGATGCATATTGAGAAGAACATTTGTGAGAGCATCATTGGCACACTCTTGAGTATAAAGGGGAAAACAAAGGATGGACTAAGTTCTCGTAGAGATATGTAAGAAATGGGCATAAGAAAAGAACTACATGCTGAAGAAATTGGAAATAAAATTCGATGGGCAGCGGGCTCTTTTAATTTATCAAAGTCGGAGAAGCAATTATTTTGTGCAAGAATTGCAAATTTAAGATTACCTGATGGTTACGGCTCCAACATTTCAAATCATGTGTCATTGCAAGATACCAAGATTATAAATCTCAAGTCTCATGATTGTCATATTCTACTCCAACAAGTCATGTCAGTAGCATTAAGAGGACTTATACCAAAGGGTACGAGAACTGCAATATTTCGACTTTGTTTATTTTTTAATGAATTATGTCAAAGAGTGATCGATAAAAATAGATTGGAGGAACTAGAAACTGAAGTTGCAGAAACTTTGTGCTTATTAGAAAGGTTTTTTCCTCCATCCTTTTTTGATGTTATGGTGCATTTCACAATTCATCTTGCACGAGAAGCTCGAATTGGTGGGGGGGTAGATTTTCGTTGGATGTACCCATTTGAGAGGTAATAATATATATTTTAAATTAATAATAAACTTATGAATTATTCTATACTCTTCTAAGATTTGCTTTTAATTAGATCTATGAAGGTACTAAAAGGATTTGTTAGAAATCGTTCAAGGCCTAAAGGATGTATAGCAGAAAGATATCTTGCGGAAGAGTGTTCAAGTTTTTGTAGTGGGTTCATAAAGCAAGCTGTTGAAATTGGAGCTCAATATAGACGCAATGATGATCTTGAGAATGAAACTAGCCGAGAAGGGAGACCAATTTCTAAAGGAAAAACAATGAGTATGTCCTCTGACATGCTAGAGATAGCCCATCGTACTATTTTGTTTAACAGTTCTGAAGTCGAACCGTACATTAAGTAAGTATTCTACCAATAATAATTCTTTTGACTTGAAATTTTCATTTTCTGAGTTCTCATTTACCTATACTTTAATATCAGAATGCATCTAGAGGAACTTAAGCATTTGGATTGGCGTCTTTTGAAGAATTAAAGTCTGCTACAAAAGAGACATACAGAGGCTTTCATAGGATGGCTAGCAAATAAGGTCAGAACAGGCCAATTTGATACTATGTCGAGCACACTAAGATGGCTAGCATGTGGGCCGAGAAAGGATGTAATGTCATTCTCAGGTTATGTCATCAATGGTCATCGATTTCATATAAAAGGTGCAGAAAAGAGCACACAAAACAGCGGTGTCTCAATTGAAGCAGAAACAATTTGTCGATCTAGTGCAAGAGACACATCTTTTGTCACTGGAAGTGTAACTTATTACGGAGTTATTAGAGACATAATTTTGCTTGACTACTACAATATTCAGGTTCCTTTATTTCAATGTGATTGGGCAAACATAGAAAATGGTGTCAAAGTTGAAGAGGAATTTATATTGGTTAACCTTCACCAAGGGCAAAGTCAATTTGAAAGAGATCCGTTTATTTTAGCTTCACAAGCAAAGCAAGTATTTTATTCAAGAGATATCGATGCATCCCATTGGTATGTTGTTCTAAGAGCACCCACACGAGGTTTTTACGAGTTAAAAAGTTCTGAAGAGAGTACGTACATGCCATGCGCACCATTAGATGTACTACAACTTGATCCGAATCTTGATGGTGAAGGTTATGTAAGGCTTGATTGTGAGAAGGTGACTTCGGATGAGGTAAATAATTACTTTTTTTATACGAATCATAATTATGATTATCCCAAAAAATTGAATTTTCATGTTGGATTAAACAGAAAATGCATAAATGGTCACTTTTACTCTATTAAACTAGTCAGTCCACCTGAGTCAGTCTATAAGTTCAGTCATATGAGATGATCATATATAGTTTCCATTTATTGCCAATGTTCAGTGTTTCAGGAATATTGATCTAATACATACCTATATGCACTCACAAGGTCACAAACAATGGAAAAGAAAACTAAAATTGAAACAAATGGCCACATACTGTTCAACGGAATTTCTTCTATACAAATGTGTTCAATTTACTCTACGTCTCTTCTATATAAATGTGTTTTGAGTATCATCAACCAATATCTATATGATGGTTCAGTTTTTGACATTTTTCTCTGTTGTTGTCTCTATTGTTGTTACAACTTTAACATTGCTTGTTTACTTCTGATGGTTCTGCAGTTTTTGACATTTGTTGCAGTTTTTTATGGTTTTGCAGTTTTTTACATTTGCTGCAGTTTTTGACATTTGGTACCTATGATTGTTCAACAATGTGTTTTGAGTTTCATTCTGCAAATGATGTGTGGAGGGAGAGAGAGCACAGTAGCTCTAATTTGTTTACTTCCAGCCTTTATGATTGATGGCAACCCTCTTGCATTTGTGAAATGACTGGAGTTAGTCAACATGTTAGCTTTGATTTTGATAATGATGAGTAGGGCGAATGTTTTGAGTCGAAATCAAACATATGGCAATGATAACTGATATGGTGACTCCTTTGAGCCATGTGTTTTGAGTATCATCAACCAATATCTATATGATGGTTCAGTTTTTGACATTTTTCTCTGTTGTTGTCTCTATTGTTGTTACAACTTTAACATTGCTTGTTTACTTCTGATGGTTCTGCAGTGTTTGACATTTGTTGCAGTTTTTTATGGTTTTGCAGTTTTTTACATTTGCTACAATTTTTGACATTTGGTACCTATGATTGTTCAATAATGTGTTTTGAGTTTCATTCTGCAGATGATGTGTGGAGAGAGAGAGAGAGCACAGTAGCTCTAATTTGTTTACTTCCAGCCTTTATGAGCCGAACCAAACTGACCCTAACTAGCATTCTGTTGTTGTGATGTTGCAAATTCAAATTATACAGTAAGTTGCAGTTTTATTTTAATTTCTTGTCTCTCATCCCCATACCCTAGGCAATGATGATGAAAAATGGATGCTAATAAGGTGTGCTTCGGATACTACATTTGATAACTGTGCCCAAGGAACAACTTTGATACTATATTTGAATTGATTTTATCTGAGCCAGGGGTGTTGGTAAATACTACATTTGATTTGATTATAAAGTGTTCTTAAATACTACATTTGATTTGATTTTTGTCTTTTTTTCTAATACTACATTATTGAACATATACTACAAGTTGCTGTTGTTTTAATAAGATTTTTGCCTAGTTTTCAGATACTATTGGAGAGTAAACTTGATTTGAAGAGTTGATATCTACACTTGATCTTTGTGATATCCAATACTGTTTGAAAAATTGATATCCTTGTTAGGGTTTATGATACAAATGCTGAGTCTTTGTGATTGGGCTATTATGAGGTTTTAAGACACTTGTGTGTATCAGTTTCTGAACTTGTTTGGGGAACACTCACACATTTCTTTATACCTTGTTTTATTATTACTTTTATGACTATCAGTGTGCATGTGTGTTCATGTGAGTATCATTCGGTATTTATAATTTATTAACTTCTGTCAGTATGTGACAATCAAGCATATTTTTTTTTCAGCAATATAAATCTTTCTAAAATCCTATGCAATTTACATTACATTCTTGATTCAAATGTGGTTAAATGGCAGCATATTTATCTGGAGTTTCTTTCAAAATTTTGCAAGCTATTGATCAGCCACATGATTAGTTAAACTATTTGCTAACCATGTCAAAACTAAGGAAAAGAAATGGTGTTATCCAAAGATAAATTGAGATAATCTGCATACATGAAATTGGCAACGATGCTGTTTGGCATCTTTCTCTGATTTGGTTCTAACATGTGCCAGTTATAAAGTATATTAATCTTGCCTTATTTTATGGTTCTAACATCTTTCTCTGACTTGGTTCTCTGACTTGGTTCTCGAAACTAAGTTTTATATTGACATCTTTATTCACTCTTCGATTTATTTATATTTATGTTCTTGGTTGTTTTCTGCAGGTCATCTGACCCAGAGGCTGTTGTAGGTCTATTCAGAAACTTGTGAACATGTCGGGATCTGGTGAGGTAAGCTCCATTTGTCTTTATAATCCTTTTTAATAATATCTTGGTGAAAAACTTATAGTTCTTATTATTTGCTTCTTATATGAAGTTTTCAAAAAAAGGTGCTAAAAGAGGAGAGAAACAACGTTTAGCTTCCATATCGGTTTCCATGCAAAGAGGAAATAAATGTGTAAGAATATCAAATGGAGACTCTAACTCTCCATCTAACATAGCACATAATATACCAAATGACCAAAATCAGTCAAGTTCTACTGTACCTGAGAAGAAGAAAACTAGGGGTAAATCAAGAATGGATCATATTCGTATGAGAAAAAAATCCTGTTCCGGTCGATTTCAATGACAGGGGTCAACCAATTGGAGATACTGCAGCTGAATTTGCTAGTTTTCTAGGCTTGACAGTAAGAGATTTAGTTCCAGTGACAATGGATAAATGGACAGATCTTTCTGATGATTTTAAACATCAAATATGGGAGAGCATCACGGTAATATTTTTCTATGTCATAATTATGTGTTTTTGAGATGTAGTTATGTACTTATATTTTTATTGTTGGCTATCTTTTTCTTATGGCAAAAATTCATACTTGATGGCTGCTACACGACATATGTATTCCAAATGTTAGGAAGATATTGGCGTGATCATAAATCTAATTTGATGAAAGGTGTGATAGAGCAAGCAAAAGTTATAGGTCTACCACGAGCAATAGCCCTCATGAAACCTGACAATGTACACTTCTTTAAAGATTGGAAGGCTTTTGTAATGAAGAAAAGTGCTCCCGAATATAAGGTAAGTATTGTTGGTTTCATTATATGTTTTGTTCTTAATAATTATTATTGCTATATGACATATAGATTTTAAATATAATACAGGAAACAAGTGAAAAGTTTAAGAAGATGAGGAAAAGTCAAATTTTGTTGCATACAATGAGCCGTAAGGGATATGCTCGTCTAGAGGAAGAAATGGTAACTCATCTTTGTCTGCCTTATTAATTTTTACTCATCTTTTGTTAACTCAAAACATGTATTGCAGCGTCAACAAAGTGATAATCCTAGTTCAGGAGGAGCTGGTTCTATTGAAAGGATCAGCCGTAATTTTATTCTCCCTGCTGTGAAGCTAGTTTTTAGAGTGAAACTAGCTCTTCTTCCGGCCATGGTGTGCAGCATACACCGTGGCCTCCGTACTTTTATATCCAAGGTCATCGCCCGTGAGGTGACAAAAGACTTTGAAAGGACTGAGCTGCCCTATCATTATCTGATGGGGTGGCTATTAATGCACTACCGGTCTTTGATGAGACCGGGTTCTGAAGATGGCGTGATTGCTGATGACGCTTTTATCTTCCGTTATCGTAACGAACCTTGGGAGTATGATACCATGTGTGCCTGCCGGATGGCGCTGACGAGAGAAGATAGGTACAACTTTTTCGTATCCGTCCCTCGTTTCACTGCTGAGGAAATAGCGGATGTACATCTCGACGGTATTGGTCCTCCTCAACTTCTAGACGGCCAGATGCTTTTGTGGTTGCGTAACATCCGTCCCTCCCACTTGGTATACCGCAACCGTAATGCTGTCTTCCTGGAACCTTACCTGCCCAGCAGGTTTGCTCGTCAGTTTGGGTACAGCCAACTTTTTCTGGACAGTCCCAGTTCTTATCTGGGTTTTGAAGGTAGCCTCCTTGACGGCATCAGGGCTTGGCATTACTATGATACATTTCATACCCGTGCCACTTCTCGGTTCCTGCCATTGAGGCGTCGGTTGAGATTTTGTACATGGCGGCCTTGTACCATGTCATGGCGAACAAGCTCCCCATTGGTTTTAGCTCGGGTACCAGTTTTATTGTTGGTACTTGCTTGGATAAGAAGCCCCAAGGGGCAAAGACGAGGAAGAAGAAGAAGAATAGTGTCAAAGTGCCAGACTCAGACTCCACCACTGCGGATGATGAGGACGAGGATCGTGATGCAGATGACTCTTTCTTCCCGGTGGAGGATGTTGGGGCGGATCAGCCGCCTGTTTTGTTAAATGAGATGGCGGCGGATCAGCCACCCATCGTACCTGGTTCTGTACGGAAGCATAGCAGACAAATTTACCTTGTTGGCGGTATTCCTCACTCTTGAAAGTTGGCTACGACCAGACATCGCAGGCTAACAATGAGGGTGAGAAGCGAGGAGGTCGACCCCGCTTCGGAGGTAAAGCGAATTACTACCATTTTTATTTAGTTCTTCGTTTCTTCCAGTTTTGATCTTTAATCATTTTCCTTCCCTTCCATAGGTGTCAGAAGAAGAGGAATCTCAAGTTGCCGAGGTCATGACTCAAGATGACGGGGGTTCCTGGACCTATCTCCAAAATTACTGAATTTCATCAAGATGATGCTGATCGAGTCGTATCTCCCTTTGGGGTGGCTGGGACAGAAGAGCCAGCAGAATTTATCTTGGAGGTCGCCGGTGAGGAGACCACATCAGCTGCGAGCGAGTTACAGCCTCCATGCTCCTCCCCTGGTAAGATAAGCCGAATTTTAACTTGCGAGGAGGCCTATCTGCTCTATCATCACATCCTTCGGGTTACGTCGATTGATGGTTCCTCTGGACATACAGGTCCTGCCTCTCCAGTGCCGATAATGGACATTGTTGAGACAGTCTCTGTCGAAGGGGCATTGGCGGAGAGGAGCGTACCTCGTCCCCTCCCGGTTCGTCTTGAGGGGCCTCCCGCTGTCTCGAGTTCGGAAAGTCAAGTGGTGGGACAGCCGGGGCAGGGGACAATGGTCCTTGCGTCTTCTTCTGCTCAGGCGGCTCCGAGAGTCGACCTCTCTGCCCTGCCAAGTGTCCAGGCTCTTCGAGTGGCGGAGGAAGAGTTAGCCGCTATCCGCGCATCATTCCGCTAAAAAATTTTCCCCTTGGTGGCAAGTTCTAGCGCGCCTCCTTTGACGTTGCCGGCCACGCTTCCTTTGACGCCATCCTCTACAGAGGTTCTGGACGAAGCGTTATAGGACGTGGCTGACAGCTTTTATCGTCACTTGAAGAGGGGGATAACGGCTGCTGTAGAAAGAGGGACCTCCTTTGTCTTGGCCCGACAATGTGCCCAGGGTCAAATTGATATCCTTAAGACTCTTCCTGGTGGGGCAGGGGTAGCCACGCTTCTGGAGGCAAAATTACTACAGGCTGATCAGCTGGTGGCCCAGCTTCAGGTGCTGCGGCAGGCTGATCTGTAGAGAAGATAAGGGCTGCTCAGGATAAGACCAGGCCGGCCATATTGAAGGACCTCCGTGATCTGTCTGATCGATATGATCAGTTGAGCCACGAGAGTGAAGATGTTACGGCTCGGGAAGCGACTGCCTCCCGTGGGATCATTGACACGCGGGAGCAAATCCTTGATCTTCAGAGGAAATTAGCTTTCCCGGAGTCTGAGCTTGAGGCTGCCCGTACCGAAAGGGGGCTAATTATCCAGGAGGCTGACAGAGTGAATCGAGCTTCGGCCGGTCTGGAAATTGCCCTAAAGAAGTTGGAGGATGACTGGCAGGCACACATGGACTTGGATAATGCAGAGCGTTTGTCCCAGAAAGCGGAGTACCGAGCTAAACAGCGGCTTGATCAGGGGACCACCTTGATAAAGAACCGTCTCCTGGTATTATGTAATACCGAACCATAGACGACCTTTTTCTCCTTTTTTGTTTTCGTTCTTTTCCTTTCTTTAAATAGGACATTGTCCCGAGAACATGTAGTACTTATTGCCTTCCAAATAAAAGAGTATGCTTTATTCCACCCTTTATTTGTACTACCTAATGTGTTTGTGGTGTTATGGTGGCATTTGCCCCGCATGGGGGGCTTGTTTGTGGACCTGTTATCCTCGGCATACCTTGGTATTAGGTACGGATAACAAGTTTGATGGGAATACCTAGAACAATTCTACGGCAAGGTGATCATGGACGTTCAGGGTATCGGGAGAGAGAATGCCATGGAGCAGCTGGACTCCCGGGGCATGATGAGGAATGATGGGCCTGTACTAAGAAACTTAGCAAACGACATTTGTGGGCCTATTATCCTTGGCGTACCCTGACTTAGGATACGGATAATAGGATGAAAGGAAACCAATATACTTACTCAGAGGTAATAAGGACATGGCAAGTATGGGGGTTTTACCGTGGAGTCTTCCGACTCAGAGGTAATGAGGACATGGCAGGAGTGGACTCAACGGAGGATATTTGTGGACCTATTATCCTTGGCGTACCCGATTTTAGGATATGGATAATAGGATGAAAGGGAACCAACATACTTACTCATAGGTAATGAGGACATGGCAAGTATGAGGGTTTTACCGTGGAGTCTTCCTACTCAGAGGTAATGAGGACATAGCAGGAGTGGACTCAACGGAGGATATTTGTAGACCTATTATCCTTGGCATACCCTGGTTTTTTTTGGTACAGATAATAAGTCGAGGGAGGACCAACATATTTACTCAGAGGTAATGAAGACGTGGCAAATACGAGGGTTTCTTCGGTGGAGCCTTCCCACTCAGAGGTAATGAGGACATGGCAGGAGTGGGCTCCATAAAGGGGTACATAGGACGACTCAGAGGTAATGAGGACATGGAAGTTCTATGTAGAGGGGTGATTTGTTTTTGGCGGAAGTGGAACGACTCAGAGGTAACATTGACGTGGTCGTTTTGGAAATTTTGTGGATCCTTTACCCTTTTTGTGCACTGAGAGTGCCGGTAGTGGATCATGAGGGAGGATCTCTTTCAGAGAAATAAGTTTAGAGGTATGATCATACATGACTTACTACTTAAAATAGTGACCGAAATGTGAGTTCAGAGGCACCTGCGCGTACATAACTTGATAATCTGGGAGAGTTGGAATGTGAGTTCAGCGGTACCGGCGGGTACATGACTCGATAATCTGGAATTTAGAAATGTGAGTTCAGCGGCATCAGCGGGTACATGACTCGATAATCTGGGGTGTTATGGAATGTGAGTTCAGCGGTACCAGCGGGTACATAACTCAATAATTTAGGATTTTTGTGAATATGAGTTCAGCGGTACCAGCGGGTACATGACTCGGTAATCTGGAAAATGTCGTTTAGATATAATATTTCTTCAGGAACTTGCCGTTGACGGGCAGCATGAGCAAGTCTCCATTTTGTTTTACGAGACGGTAAGCACCGTTGGAGAATACGGCCTCAATGATAAATGGACCTTCCCATTTTGGCTGGAATTTGCCGGCAATTTTGTGAGTCATGACCATCGACCTTCGAACTGCCAGGACGAGATCGCCCACTTGGAATGTTCTGATTTTAACCTTCTTGTTGAAGGCTCCGGAGGTGCGTGCTTGGTAAAGCTCGATTCGTTGCTGAGCCAAGAGGTGCTTTTCATCTAGGACCTCCAACTCTTGTAGTCGGCGACGGTAGTTATCGTCCGTCGTCAATTAGTAAGTGAGAGCGACGCGGAGCGAGGGTATTTGAGTCTCCAACGGGAGAACTGCCTCACTCTCGTACACCAGGGAGAATGGTGTGTTCCCTGTGGCTATTCGGACAGTGGTACGGTACGCCCATAAGCATTCGCCAAGCTTCTCGTTCCAGTCGCATTTATTGGACGACATAAACTTCTTGAGTAACTTGATAATGGTTTTGTTGAATGCTTCTGCCAACCCATTCACTGCCGGATTGTATGGTGTCGAAGCGACATTCTGAATTCGGTGTTTGTCGCAAAACCGATAGAAGGCGTGGCTTGTAAACTACGACCATTATCGTGGATGATCCTTCGGGGTAGTCCAAAGCGATAGATAACGTGATGCTTGAGGAAGCTAATCACGTTTAAAGTTTTGACTTCTGCAAGCGGAACAGCTTCCGCCCATTTGGAGAAGTAATCTGTGATTGCGAGTATGAAGCGATGTCCTCGGAAGGAAGGTGGAGTAATCGGACCGATGATATCCATTCCCCATGCTTCGAATGGCCAGGACGCTACTGTCGGATGTAGAAATTCGAATGGTTGGTGGATAAAGTCCGTGTGGACTTGGCAAGATTTGTACTTTCTTGTATAGTCTATCGTATCTGCTACCATCGTGGGCCAGTAGTAGCCCATTCGGCGAAGACGGTCTTGCAATTTTGGGCCAGGCTGATGGGCCCCGTAGACACCGTCATGAGCTTCGCGTACGGCTTCTTTGGCTTCTGCGTTTGACAGACATAGAAGCAGTAATCCATCGTAGGATCGATGATACAGCATTTTCGTCTCTGTATCGTAGAAGAATATGAGAGAACGCCTTCTAATAGAGGTGGCCTCTTTTGGGTTCTCGGGCAGAATGTCGTAAACTACGAAGTCAATGAATGGTTGTCTCTAGTCTGGGACTTCGTCGATCGTCTGAACGGAATAACTCGCCACGAATTGAACATTGTTCTTGGGACAGACCAGTTCATGACCTATCACATCCACCGATTGATGAGTATATTTAGCACTGCTAGGGAAGTGGAAAGGCCTGCTAAGGCATCGGCTTCGATATTTCGGAGTCTGGAAACGTGTTCGATGAAGAACCCCTCGAACGACGAGATGATGTCGATCGCTATTTGGTGATAGGGGATCATATCTTCATGGCGGACTTCGTATGAACCCCGGATCTGATTGGTGATTAACTGTAAATCGTCGTATGCTTCAAGATATTCTACCCCCATCTCTCTTGTTAGTTGGAGGCCAATGACCAAAGCATTGTACTCGTCCACATTGTTAGAGCAGGGTTCTGTGAGGGAGTAAGTACGATTGATCACCAATCCGGAAGGAGAAACCAGCACCACCCCGACTCCGACGATGATGTTGTCCTTAGGTCTGGTCCTTGAGGCGCCGTTGAAGAACATTCGCCATATATCATCGTGAGAGGTTGCATGCGAGTCGACGACCACAGCTGGGATTCTTTCATATATTCTGGACGACTCCGAGCCTGGGTGGGCTGCCAAAAAGTCTGCCAGGGCTTGACCTTTAACAGCCTTTTGTGCGACGAAGATCATATGGTAGGGGGACAGTAATATCGCCCATGTAGCGAGGCGAGAGCTGAGTGCCCCTGGCTTAGTCATGAGGACCCTGAGAGGGTTGACTCGTGAGATCACATGTCTGGTTTGTCCTGTGACATAGTGTCACATCTTTTGAATGGCGAACACCAGGACGAGGCATTCCTTCTCCACAGCGGTATATCGGTGCTCTGCCCGATCATCATTCGACTGAGGTAATATATAGCTTGTTCATGGCCTGTATAGTTGTTTTGTGCCAGCAGAGCGTCGAGGGAATGCTCCATTGCTCGTACATAGAGCATAAATGGTTTTCCGGCAACCGGGGCTACCAGGACTGGAGGGTTCGACAAATATTCTTTGATGCTATCCAAGGGAAGTTGACATTCTTCGTCCCATACGAATGAGACGCCCTTCTTCATGAGATGGGTGAATGGCTGACAACGCCCGGAGAGGTTGGAAATGAACCTCCTGATGTAAGCCAACCTCCCTTGGAGGCCTCGAAGTTCTCGAAGATTTCTCGGGGGACCCATCTCCATGATTGCCCTTGTCTTCTTAGGTTCTACGTGGGTACCCTGGGCGGTGATGATAAAATCCAAGAACTTTCCGCTGCATACGCCCAAGAAGGATTTTGTGGGATTCATCTTCAGGTTGTGTGCTCGCATCAGGTCGAATACCGTCCTCAGATGCTGGAGATGGTCACCCTTACAGCGACTCTTGACGGCGATGTCATTAACATAGCACACGGTCTTGTGCAAGTGATCCCTGAAGATGATACTCATAGCTCTTTGATATGTGGCGCCAGCATTCTTTAAACCGAAAGGCATGACTGTGTAGCAATATGTGCCAATCGGTGTTTGGAATGATGTATGCTTTTCGTCGTCAGGAGACATCTTGATTTGGTTGTACCCCGAGAAACCATCCATGAATGACATGCATTCGAAGCCGCATGTGTTGTCGATCAAGATGTCTATGATAGGGAGGGGGAATTCATCTTTGGGACATGCCTCGTTCAGATTGCGAAAGTCGATGCAGATTCGAATCTTTCCATTCTTTTTGAGGACCGGTACTATATTGGCGACCCAGTCTGGATGTTGCTCCTCGCGTATGAAGCCGCTGGCTATGAGTTTGTTGACTTCGGCTTCGATTGCATCCATGATGCCCGGGCGGAAGCATCGCTGTTGTTGTTTGATCGGCTTTGCATCTGGCCGAATGTTGAGCTTGTGAAGGGCAACCTCGGGGTTTAGTCCTGGCATGTCTTCATAGCTCCAGGCGAACACATCAATGTATTCTTTGACGAGTTCCAGTAGCGATTCTTGCTCCTCATTTGTCAGGCTTTTACTGATGAAGATTGGTTTTGGCGAAGATTCGTTGCCGAGGTCGACCTGTATAACCTCATCCTCAGTAGGAGGTTCTCTCTGTTCGAACCACTTTTCCCATTGTGCATCCAGCTGTTGGGCCCACGGCTCTAATTCGAAGATTTCAGGAATGTCTTCATCTTCTTCGTAAGCGTCGACGAATGCCTTATTGACTGACAGGACTTGTCTGAATACGTCTCCGATGCTGGCATCCGAATCAGAAGTTGGTGACCCGGTTGAATGTGAATGCCAGTTGTCACGACCCATACCCACTGTAAGGGTACGAGAACGTAACGACGCCCAGCCTACGCAACAGTGTCGATGGTAGAACGCTGTCCTAGGTCAACAATCAACTAGCAATATATCTCTAAACAGTTTATACTCCCCGAATGGGGGTAACATAGCAGTAAAACTCAATCACAACTAAGAAAGAGATAGCACAATATGAAATAGATCTCAAGAAAATAAATAAATGAAAAGTAGTCTAAGATAATCCCAGCAATATCCAGAAGTACATGGTCTCAGATACAGAATGAAAGAATATATACAACTCTGAAACTCCAAATAAAGTATAGCTAAAACATGTCTCATGACTACATAAAGGAAGATAAGCCTAACTAATCTAAACTAGGCAATCGGGGTGATATCCTCAGCTAGAGCTGGGTCCTCCTGAGGGTCCAGCTCGCTGGTATCATCTACGGCTGCCCCGTAGTAAGTATCCAGGCAAGCCTCCTCCTCTTCCTCCGTAATATTTTCAATAGGTCCAGTCAGGACAGGAGCAAGCACAGTACATCTCAACAATTCATAGCAGGTTAGAAAATATAAACATGCAGTAGAGTAAGATACGAGTACTGAAGGAAGTGTAGTATGTAAACAGAGAGAGAAAGTTGTAATAGAATTATCTACTATAAATAAAGAGCTAACATGTGGCTAGTGAGTCAGAGTACAATATGGACATGTAAATGGCATGGGATGATTCTGATAAGACACTACGGAATGATTCTGATAAGATACTACTGGTGTATTATTCACATGTCCACTTCTACTCCCCCGTACCCCCAATCAATACACAAGGATCCAACCAGGTTATGTTATGATACTATGTAAGGCCCCCGAAGGGTGATAAGCCCCCGAAGGGTGGTAAGCCTCCGAAAGGTGATAAGCCCCCGAAGGGTGATACATAGTAGACCCATAAATGGGATAAGGATTCCAGGAAGACTCTGTGATCATAAGAGTATATGTCACAAGTGATCGAAGAATCAATGAAGCATAGTGATACGCTATGTAAGTGAAACGCACAGAACATAGAGTACCCGATGCTCCCTAAGGATAACATCTCAAGAAGCTATCCATATAGTACCAATCCGTGTGACCAACGTGACAGTACAAGTAAAGTAATCTACTGCAGAAAATAGTTCTAAGCAGGATATGAAATGATCAGAGAATGTACTCGCCTGTATCTGAGTGTCCAATATGAAAGGTACTGTCCGAGGAGTGGTGTCTGGCTCCTAATCAGAACAGCACAAGTCACAACAAGTCCAAAATAGTATAATGAAGTCCTACTATACATTCTACATGATTCTAGGTCAATCTAGGCTAAAGTCAACTCTTGGTCAACTCTGGTCAACCCTAGAAGTCAAACTAGGTCAACAAGGTCTAACCAAGTCTAAACTAGGCTATCTAGTCTACACTAGACTACATTAGTCTATACTTGTCTACACAAGTCAAACCTATATCTAAAACTTATCACTCTATATATATATTACATACCTATATGGTATCCATATACAAATAGGTATTCACATCCCATGCACTCACAATACATCACTAACTTATATAGGAAACACAACTTACATTATATAAAGATACATACATATTAGAGTAATATATATATATATATATATATATATATATATATATATATATATATATATATTTTTATACAAATAGGTATTCACATCCCATGCACTCACAATACATCACTAACTTATATAGGAAACACAACTTTACATTATATATAGATATATACATATTAGAGTAATATATATATATATTAGAGTAATATATATATATATATATATATATATATATATATATATATATATATATATATATATATATATATATATATATATATATATATATACATTAGATAGGCATATAGGGGAAACATGTGTAACTCTGTGTGTGTGTGTGTGGAATGAAAGAGTGAAGAGTGAGGTGTGAGGTAGCAACATGTGACAGGAATATGCATAGAGTGTGTGTGTGTGTATGTTGAAGATGTGTGTGAGTGTGCAGGAAATAAAAACAGTGAAGAGAGGGAGACAAGGCTGTGTGTGTGTGTAGAATACAAGAGAGTGTGTAGGGAAACCTGTGTGCTAGAGTGTGTGTATGTGTATATGTTGCACAGGAAAATAGTGAATGAATAGGAGTGTAAACAGTGCCAAAACTGGACTGCAAGGGGAGGAATTACACACAGTGAAATAGAAGTATGGGGGGGTCAGTCCCTATACTGATTTTCAACCCAAAATCAATCTCAGATTTTATATAACAAAAGGATCTCAGGTTTTATACATCAACTCAGTTTTAATGAAACAGTGAATCTAATACACATTCAAAAATCAATAACATTGAACCCTCAGTTTTTATGAGCCACACTCATCCATTGAATCCTAAATTCGACACACACAAAGTCTAAGTATATTAGAACCTAAATAGGAATTAAAACCAATATTTGTACAGCATTAGATGGTTTAAAATAGGTGGCAAAGTCCAACATTAAAATCTGGAAAAAAATTCAGGAACCAATGCTAGTCCCCACAATCTCAACCCCCATTTCGACTTCAATATCAAACAAACAAATCCCAAAATCAAAACACAATTAGACTACTAATAGGAGAATTATATTAAGGTCTGAAACCAATAATCTAACAACAACAATTAGATTAAAAAATAGATGACAAGTTTAGGTTTTCAAAACTGGGAAGAACAGGATTTGGATACATTATTTGAAAACTGGAAATACACTAACACCTAATGAAAACATATCAAATTTCAAATTAAGAAGTTGGTAATCTATATACACCACAAACATGTGTCCCATAACCTGTTCCTGTCCAATAAGATGGACACAAACGTGTCAAAGCAATGATACACACAATCAGTGTGAAATAGGTCAGATTTGTGCACTGTGTCGTGCACGTGTGCACGCATGTCATGCACACGACACAGGCCAAACTAGGCCTCGTGCTCGCACACACGTGTACCCTAATACTAGGGCTAGGTCTAGGTCAACCTGTACCCTATCCTAGTGTGTCGTGTCCGATGCTACAACACCGTATCAGTGGCAATTTAAATTTACAGTGCGTAGACAGTACAAACACGTGTACGACCGATTCTTCCCTCGACACGACACGACACGAAACCCAATAAAACTTGGGGAATGTCATGACAGACATTGCTCCTAGGTTTCCCTTGAATCTTGTGTCCTGAAACCCCGTGTCGTGTCCGCTACAGACCCCGTGTAGCAGGGGATTACTGTAGCGTGTGCGCACGGTCGTACACGCGCGTGTCCAGCCACAAATCCGACACAAAAGGGACACCAACACCACCACAAACAAACAGAAATCAATAAGCAAGATTAAAACTAATATTCCTATTCAAAAATATCCTAGAAACTAGGTCGAAGGGTTCATTGGGGCATTTTGACAAACAGTCATGCACAGGGACTGATACGTGTCCAGAACGGACATGAAACCCAGGATACCTGATACGAACCCTATCCAGACACTTAGGGGACCCTTAGGGCTACCTATTTATGAAGACAAAACGAAATTTCATGGAGTATTGAGAGAGTTACCTCTTGATGAACTTTCAATGAAAAAATCCTGTTTGTGAGCTCCTCTCTTAATGTCCCAATCAAATCAAAACATCCTGAAACTGAACCAAGATTCCAATAACAGCAAGAACAATAATATTAGAATCTAATACAACTAGTTTGGGAAAAATATGACCAAAAATGGATTTTATATGAATTTAGAAAGATAGGAACTCACCTCTTTCTTCTTGAAATAATTTTCCTAGGGAAAGAGGCTAGCCCTATATTTTAGGAGGGGTTTTATAGTGGAGGAATCCCAATGAGGATAGGGTGGCCGGCCATGATGGGCTAGGTTAGGGTTTGAACTAGGTTGGCTAGTCCTATTAGGTTTAGTCACAAAATGACTTGTGAAATCACAAGCCATTTCTCAAAACATTTAATTCCTAATTCTTTAAGTCAATTTCTAATGAATCAAAAACCACCAACTTAAGTCATACTAGGTTAGAATAGAGTCACTTGACCTAACCAAGTCCAACTAACTAGGGTTAGTTCCTATGTTGGTCTACAAGGGTCAACACTAGTCAAAAATCAACCTAGTCCAAACAATTCCAAAATAATTCCTAAAAATTCCCATAAATTCAAATTAATTCTAATAAATTTAAATTACCCCAAAATGACAAAATTACCCTCACACTAGAGTTGTGGTATTGACACTAGTCGTATTCCTCATTTGAACTTTCAGGGGTCGTTACGGGCGTAACATACCCTAATCCACATCGGGTCTTGCTATAGTAGTCCCGTGGTTTTCCAGCCAGGACTGGTGGCTTTAAAGGTAATCGTCGCCCAGTGCCGTAGTTCAAGCCTAGCGTAGTCTTCAGATCATACCCTTGTTTTTGCATGAGATATTTGGATTGGGGGCAATAAAGATACAGAGGCAGTCTCCCGGCATCTGATTCAAGATCGACCTTCTCTATGGTGAAGGGCCATGGATCATCCTTTCGGCCGAAGATGATTGGATGGTCTCCTCCTTCGATTATGCGGTAAGCGTCTTCCACTGGAGTAAGCTGGTTTGCGGTGTAAGCATTTGTCACCTGTGTGTATAGGTGAGTGCCTGTACCGTGTTCCATAGCATACATTGTACAAAGCTTATTAAGCTCGAGGTAGTTCAAAGACAGCCCTTTATTGATGAAGTAAGGTATCTTTTCTAGCGGGATTACATCATCTACGGAGGGAACATCAGTATGGGCAGCCACATACTTGGCTAACTCCGGTTCTTCTTCGGCCACCCCCTGTATAAATGAAGACTGAGAGGATGACCTGGGCAGCTTGATCGTCAGGGGTTCTGCTGGTGGAGCAGAACGTGGAGTCGTTGGCAAACTAGCGACCCCCAGTTTTATACTCGATGCTGGACGGGGAGTTGTTGGCTCGCTAGATGCCCCAGACTTTGCATCGGGGTGACGATTCTTTTTGGAAAGACGTATCGTCATTGGCTTGTCGGAAGGGTTGAGCTTCTCCCTTTGTGGTTGGCCGACTCTAGGCAGCGTGATTGTCAGTGGCTCCATTGTGGGTCTGGGCGCTTGGCCGGACCTTGGCAGCCGGATTATCATTTGCTCTTCTTGTGCCGAGAGGCTGATTGCGTCCTTACGAAGAGTGGCTGTAAGGGGTACGAACTTGCCAGGTTTGCGAGCTTGGAGGTGGATCGTCAGAGGTTCTTCTGATCCTGTGGCTGTCTCGGTACGAGCTTACACACCTCCTTTATCAAGGTGCCTCTTCGACTTTTCGTATAGGCAGGAGTCTGAGTAGTAGGATTCGACCCCTTTGAAGGGATCGATGTCGGCAAATTCTGTCCTCACGAAGCCGTATTTGTCGACATACTTGAAGCACTGGTACAGTGTGGAAGGCACGATCATATAATCATGTATCCAAGGGCATCCCAAGAGGATGTTGTAAGAAGTGTCCGTATCTATGACATAACAGGTTACTTCTGACTGGAGATCGCCAATTTGGCAGTTCAAGCAAATCTTTTCGATCGGGTAGCTCCTGCCCGAATTGAAACCACTGATGGCGGTGCTTGTTGGCATCAGGCGATGCATAGGAATACGGAGATGATGTAACAGACCCTTCGGGATGATGCTTATGGAAGAACCAGGATCAATGTGCATCCGATCCACCTTTACGTCGACGATGTATCCAGTGTAATATAATGGACGATCGTGCAGGTTGGTTTTGATGAGCATATCCTGTGGATTGAAGACAATGTTGGGCATCGCTCCCGTGGAAGCGATGGCTTGGAGATCTGTAGGCGGGCTCTCTCCCATGAGGTTGACCTGAGCCAGATAGGTGTCGGCATTCTGGAGTGCATCGCTCAAAGTCGTGCGAACATCCTTTGAGAGTCTCAAGATCTCGTATAATGACAATTTGGCCGGTGTGTTGGCCAATTGCGCCAAGATGTAAAAGTTGTAGGGCCTCTCCAGCCCCTGCGGTGCCTCTTTTCGAAGGGATTTGTCAAAGTGAGTCTTCTTCGACCTAGGCTTGTCGGTCGTCGGAGGCTGAGAAGGTTCTGGAGCGTCAGCAGTAGCTGGCTGATGATCTTCAGCCGAGTTATCAGCCACAGGTTGGGATTGTGCCCCAGACCAGATAACGACAGCCGTGACTTCTTCGACATCTGCCGAGATTGTGCGGCAGGATCTGACTTTTCCACTCTTCTTCTTGCGAATGGAAGGTGGTGTTGATTGAGTCACCTCGAGTACCAGGTCCGGATGGGCCCACATGACCTCCCTCCACGTTGTGGTGAGGGGTACCAGACCAGCAGCCTGATACCGGAAAGGTGGAAGATTAGCAATTTCCATTGTTGCCAGAGGAATGGGTACGACACTGTCTTTAGTTTTTGTTGGAGGGAAGCTGCCAAATTGTACTGACACCATATTGGCTGCCACGGTTACCTCTTCGAAATTAATGGCCAGAGCGTTCGAATCGATGAGATATTGGATGTACCGTTTCAGTTTGTAGCAGTCGTTTATAGCATGGTGGACATAGCGGTGGTAATGGCAGTACTTTGGGCTCTCTATTTCTGCCGGTCGAGGTTCCCGTCTTGCCAGAGGGAGCTGAATTCTATCTCCTTGTATGAGCATGTCCAAGATGGGCTTGACGTGGCCGCCTTCGAAGGAGTAGGTCATTTGCGGCCATTGCTTGTCTGTCGGTTTTGACTCAGATTTCTGTACTGTGTCGGCCACCATAGTCTGCTTGCCCTTGTTGTCCCGATTGTTGGAGGAGTTACCACCATTGTTGTTGTTGGCATTAGGACGTCTGCCCTTGTCCTCTCTCTCTGAGATGTACAATCCCAATTGGCGAGCCTTCTTCTACCGTTCTTCGGCGCTAGTGGCACTGATAATAAACGTCTTCCAGTCCTTGAATTGACTTTCACCCATCCAGAGGATGATTGTTGGAAGCAGTCGCTTTTGGCAAATTTCAATTAAGGAGGAATCCGGATTACCGGACGGTAATTTTATGGCGGTTTGACGAAATCGCTCGATATAGTTCCTTGTCAGCTCTTTTTCCCCTTGAACGACATCCATGAGGGTGGACATTGTGATGTCCTGTCCTACTTCATAGAATCTCCCAAAGAACATGCGCTTGAAGCTGGCGAAGGAGTGGATGCAGTTGTCTGGCAGGTTGTGATACCAGTCGAAGGCGACCCCTTCTAATGCCCCAATGAATAATCGTGTAAGAATGGCATCGTCATGGTGCAGATAGTCGGTGGTGACCTCGAAGTAAGTGATGTACCGACTTGTGGAGGTCTTTCCATCATATGGATTGATGTGGAATGGTTTATACTTTGGTGGAAAGGGAACATCTCTCCACGCAGCGGGATACGATTGTCGTATCCTGAGGTCTTGGCAGTTTTCTCGGGCGTGGAACATGGCTCGGAGCTCCTGGACCTCTCTTCTTGCCTCCCTGGCCTCGTCTGCAGCGGTAGGAGCCGACATTTCAGGAGAAATATTGCCCAGGTTTGGTGCCGCTGAGTTTAAGTCTGTATTGACTGCGGGGCCGAAGTTTGTTTGGCCAAGCGTCCCTCCTTGCAAAGTAGGGAGGGCTGCTTTGATCTCGTCCACAGATTTGACCAAAGTGCGCATTATGGCCTCAAGAGTGTCGATGCGTTGGCGATCACTGGGACCATCCTGTTCGTCGTTTGTCATGAATGCTGTGCTGACATGAGTAGAAGTGGAAGGGACGATGGATGACGTACACTCCGAATCATACCCCTGTAACGAAAAGTCATCAGGGTATGTGGGAATGTCTTCCTCTGGTTCGGACTCAGAAAGAATAGTACCCCCAACTTTCGAGTTCGCCTCGTCTTGGGAATTGTGGACGTCCTCAGGGACGTCGGGATTTGCTGCATCTGATGGGAGAGTTGTTTCCCCCAGCTCGTCTTCATGGAACATCGGATTGTCGTGGAGGTTTGGAGGAGTGCTACCACCAGTTCCAGCAATCCCCAGTGATGTGGATGATGAATCTCCCACTGTAGCATATTTTGTCTTTGAATGGGTACCTTGGAAAACTCCGGTGGTGGGCACCCGCTTAGACGACAGTCTCTTAGTCATAGTGGTTGAAATCTTCGGGCTAGAAACATTTGTCTTTTTCCCTCTCGCATTGGCGGGGATTTTCTGAGCAGAGTTGCAGGAGACGACAGGAAGTGCCTCATCCTCTGAACATGGTTGTTGCAATCTTTGGAAGACGGACTGCCGGTCTTCTCGTACCGTCACGTTATTGCAACAGCAGTTGACGATAACTTGGGTGCAGTGACGTCCGTGGAAGGACTCTTTGCATCCCGAGGCCCCTTCTCTTTCCTTGCGTTTGTGAAGGATAGCCTCACGCAAGTCAGATGGGTCCGGAACGACCATGTTTGCTTCCTGGATTTTGGAAGACTTTTGGGAACCATCCTGCCCGTTTGCCGCCGGGACGGGACGCGAGTGGTTCTGTACAACTTCCCATCAGAGGCCCGCATAACAGTATGTGGAACGCTCGGATGGTCAGAGGTTGGGTCAGCGGACTGAGCTTGCCAAGCTAGCGCTGTCCTAGACTTCTTCACTCTAGTGCGTGAGGGCACATAGTAGGAAGAGTCTAAGTGGTACTGAAGAGAGTCAGACATGTCTTCTTGGTAGCATGAGAGATAAGAACCATAGGAGAGGCGGTCGAAGACTGAGCCGCGTGGAGCAGGCGGTGTACGGCTGGAATCAATAACCTTCATGCGGCTAGCAGTCGTAGCCGCATGGGCTTTCTTTATGCGGCTGGAAGTCTCAGCCGTATAGGTCTTCTCCATGCGGCTGGAAATCCTGGCCGCATGAGTGTTCTCCAAGCGGCTGGAAATCCTGGCCGCATGAGTGTTATACATTTGGCTGGCAGTTTCGGCCTCATGGTCATCATTCATGCGGCTGGGAATCTTGGCCGCATGAGTCTTCGTTTTGCGGCTAGTGCCTTTGTTCGGTTTCTTCCCGGAGCACTAGGATCACTCTTTGTCCCTGCATGTCCAGCATCGTAGTGCTTTCCTCTGCCGGACTTAGGGACAGCAGAGTCCTCTATGGCTTGAAGTGGGGTCGTATGAGAGTTTCTTCACCGTATTGGGTAGCAGAGAGTACTACGTCCAGAGCTTGGGGAGGAGCAAATGACTTTGGCCTGCACTCCCTGCGAGCCTTCTTCGTGCGGGTTCGTTTCTAGACCGGGCCAGTGCTTCCTTCAGAGAGTATTTCTTCAAACGCCTGTTGGTCGAAGCGGACGACCATCTTCTGTTTTGTGGAGCCAAGTTTGGCTGCATCCGATTGCGTCACCAACTCCTTAGTCGTAGAGAAGTTTATCCCCAGCATAGTCGCCATCGTGTTTGCCATTGATTGTAAAAGAATAGAACAATTATCGGAGGACTGAACTTAGACTCACAATACAAACTCGTTCGTACAAAGAAAGCCTAGGGACGAAAACCTAGGTACAACAATCTAAGTACAATTATTTATTTTAGATTCTGGGGGGTGACGATAGAGGCTCGGGAAAGCGACGGCAGTTCTGCCTTACTCCTTGGACGATCAGGTACAGCCTTGGCTCTGGCGAAGAAGTACTTGGCGTTGATGAAGAAATGCTCCCTTTGTTCTCTCTGTATATGCTCATCTCTCCTTTCGATCTCTGTATATTCTCTCTCTGATTCTCTCTGGATCCGGGCCGGGGGTCTTTTGCAAGGGAATGGCACCTTGCTATTTATAAGAATGGAAAGGGGGCATCATTAGGGTTTGCAATGATTGCCCATTCTTAAAAATCGGCGGTCTGAAAGTTAATTAATCTGGGCCGTCCATCTTGTATATAATAGATTTAAGCAATTAATGTGATTGCATTAAATCTCTATGGACAATAAATGTTGATTGCCATGAATATTTGCGACTTTTAATGGCCTGCCACGTGTCTAATTTGCTCGATTTGATTTGATCTGGGCACTTATTGCAACAAATCTCATTAGGATTTGTTAACACCCATAATTCCAAGAAGATAAGACTGCCACGTGTCTCAATTATCATGAAAAGTGCCACGTGTCTCCACTGAGTTATCTTGGCAGAGCCGTAGATGAGTGGGCCGCATGAGGCCAAATGGCCGCATGAAGATGGGCAGTCGCATGGGATGAACAGTCGCATGAAGATGGACAGCCGCAAGGGAGTGGGCAGCCGCATACTGATGGGCAGCCACATAAGGGATGCAGCCGCATGCTGATGGGCGGCCGCATAATGGATGCAGCCGCATGAAGATGGGCAGCCGCAGCCGTATGCCTCGGGATTTGATGGATTCTGCCAGCTGTGAGAAGATTTTCTCCTCTTTCCTAGGAACGCACCATTACGTCAGTCATTATTGCGCCTTTTTGTCAGAGTTGTCATTTGTCAGAGCTGTCAGCCGTCAGGGCATTAAATGCAGTAAAAGACGAAGAGAAGAGCTGTTGAAGGCCACGTGGCTCCTCTCTGGGCCATATGGAATTATTCGAGCTGCATGGACTCTTGAACCGCATGAATCCCTGAGCCGCATGGGGATCCTTGGCCGCATGAACCTTTCATTATTCTTTTCCATGCTTCTACCACCATCGAACCCAAAAATCATTTAAAAACCCAAAACTAACATTCGTGTCAAGGGGGGAGTCACATATCAACATGGGGGTCAATTTGTGTCCTCAAGTGCCCGAAACTTCGTGTCCACAGTGTCAAAATACTGTATCAAAGTGTCACAGGAGACAGTGCAGTGCACTGTCTCGTGAACCTGTGTCGACCGATCTAGGGGCACGTGTGATCACCCTAGAGCCTCGTGCTCGTGTCTGAGGTTAGGTCATGACTAGGGCTAGGGTTTCGAGTCCCTGCACCGTGTCTACGTGGGACATAAAGCACATATCAGGGTGCTATGTTCGCGTGTGCACAGTCAGTGCATAAACAGTACGGGTCAGCTCCCTTGTCCGATACGACACAGGAGTCCATTAAACTCGAGGGGTGGCCTATTAGTGGTTGCCCCCACCCTCATGCCAAGTGGCACGTGTCCACATGGCGTGTCGTGTCTGCAAACAGGATCGGGTAGCAGGGGATTGAGACACGGTCTCGTGCACAAGTTCGTGTCCAGTTTTGGATACGAAATGGACACAAAATTGTGCTCAGTCCCTGGGGGATTCAAAACACACCTATAGGGCTACACAAAAGTGAAATTTGTTTTGAAAAACAATAACAAAAAGTTCATATAGGCATTTTATCGAACACAATATAAAAGACTCCAATACGTGTCCGATACACATACGAAATGGACACGAATTCCTACCAAACTCACTCTACAGCTAGGGGACACCTAGATGGATGCAACTATGGAAAGAAATCAGAAATTCATTAGGGTTTGTAGTGTTTTACCTATTGAGAGTTCAAACTCAATGAAAAGGCTCCTAAGTGAATTGTTTCCTCCACAAGCTATGGCCAAATGCTCTTCAAATCCTTGCTAGCAAGCCACCACTAGCCCCCTCTACTGAAATGAATCTTAATGCAAGAGAGTAGCATCAATTTGGATAAAAGGGAAGGAATTTAGGGAAGAACAAATTAGGGTTCTTTGTAGGTATTAAAAAAGAGGCAAAAACAATATAGGTTGATACTTATAGGTGGATTTCTAGGTTGTGGTGGGCCATGTAAGTAGGAATTCAGGTTTGGCAATAGCTAGATATGTGGCTAAGGCATCTCCACATTAATTCAAGTCCAATTATTGGTTCAATTTAATCCTAAGGCTTTCTTTCTACAAATATCTTAAGGGAAATATCCTACTATAATAATATCTAGATATTAGTAACCTTGTCATGATGGAAGATTCTATTCTAATATCTAGGGTCATGACTAATATCTAGGTTAGGGCAACTTCTAGGTTAAGGCTTAACAAATAGATTAGCACATAATTAATTAATCAAAATTTATTTTCATTAAAAGTCAAAAATGACCAAAATATTCTTAGGCTAAAAAGTGGTAATTTGTAATTCTAATCACATGATTAGGCTCTCATGGTCATGGTTAGTCTCTAAACTTAACAATTCTAGGGTTACACTAGTTAACCCTCAAAATCACAATTCAACATTTTCAATAGTATCAAATTAATTAAAATCCACCAAAAATTATTAACGTGATTTAAATCCTAATATTTAATAATTAAAATTATAAAAGTTTAAAATTATCTTTATTTTAGAAAAGTGGGTGTTACAACAGTTTTGATTTATGTTGAGTTCCTAACTCAAGTTGGAAGTTAAATCTAGAATTACGGTTAATGGTCAAATGGCCTAAATTGATCCGAAGTTGCACAAAATTAAAAGAATGTTAGAGAACAAGTTTGGATGGGATATGCTATATTATATTGAAAGTGGACTTGTCTACCTCAAAACTCATGAAGGCTATTTCGAAAGATTGACATTTCTTGTGCTCCAAAAATCAAAACTACGAAAAAGTACATCTATGGTCATAATAAAAAATAATTAATAAAAAATTATATAAAAGAAATAAAAAATAATTTTCAAAAATTAGGGTGCTTACAAATATCAAGGAAATGTGTAAACATCTGAGTGATTGATTCATTTGGCTTCATTTTGAATGCCTCATACTCTTATGTCAATCTTCTTATCTTTGATTCCTTCACTTGTGTAGTTCCTTCATGAATTACCTCAAGGAGTTTCCAAATGTCATGTGATATGACACATATAGATACTCTTTTGAACTCAGCCTTATAAATGGCACAGAATAATGCATTAATCGCTCTTTCATCAAGACTGACTTATGTCTTTTTCAGATTCGTGTATCTATCATGTGGCTTGTCCACAAGGTTACCATCAATCACTATTCTATGTTCCTTTTTGTAGCTATCTATGACTATAGAACAGAGATCAAAATCAAAAGATTTTAGAAAAAATCCATATTTTTTATTAAGTATAGTTTGTTTCATTAAATGGTGGGGGTATAATTGTGGACTGCCCTTCACCAGTGAATATAGATTTCACAACTGCCATATGCATTCACTATAGAGTTTTATATTTGAATATGACCTGGCTCTGATACCAATTGTAGGAACGTCGAGTACCTCTAGAGGGGGGTGAATAGAGTGCGCGTGTGCAGCGGAATAAAAATCACCACTTAAAAATTAACTATGACAGTAATCAAATTAACATGATGTAGGCATTATAAAACTAAATGCATAATGTAAATAAGTTCAGAGAAGTAAAAACAAACACCAAGATTTATACTGATTTTCCTCTGAGAGGACTAGTCCAGTCTCGAGTACTCTAGCTCGATGTTGAATCCACTATCTAGTGAAACACAAGCTTTGAATCTGAAGCACTTGCAGCTCCTTACAACACGTGTTTTTTATCTGAAGAGTACTACTTCAACTTGTAAGCAATTAATCCGAAGGACTTTTCGACATCGGGAACTGGATGAAAACTGAGATATTTTCAAGCCTTTTGTACAACTCGACCAAACTTCTAGATTGAATCGAAACTTATACTGGCTTGCCTATACGAGCTGTAAAGCTTAGATTTAAAAGTTGAAAGCTTTTATAGAACACTTGAATGAATAGAGAAGAGAGAGTAGAAATGAATGAATAGACTGAAGAACTCTTTTCTATTTATAGTATTTTTCTAGACAGAACTCGGGCAGAGTTCGGTAGTCCAACGTTCAAAAATCCGAACGTTTGAAGCCTGTTGTCCAGGGTGACCTGTTCCTTTCGGAACTGGATTAGGGGTACCCGAGTTCGGGCAGAGCTCGATCCGAGTTCGGTTGCCATGTTTTCCATATGGGTCATGAAGAATGGGCTTTGAAATTTTGTGGTTTATGGGCCATTTGGTAAGTGGACTGGGTTTAATGAATGGTCTGATCAAATAAATGATTTGGTAGGGCAATTTTGGTAATATACTTTTTTAGCTGAGCCAAGTGTCAACCCCGATCAAACGTACATTTTTCCATGACTCAATAAATTAAAAAATACATAACAATGTAGAAAAAATGTCTTGCTCAATGATGCGATATTGTTGGAAGACTCTGACTGAGTGCATTAGCAAGGTTGTAATCGTTCAGCAGCAGTACCGTACCTGTATATTATTTGTGTATTTTGAACTGGAGTTGTCAGTCGGTTATCGAAATTAGGTATGACCAGACCAATGGGCCAACACAATGCCTTAATCAAAATTGCACGTATCGATACTCAAGTCTTGCTAACCAATTTTACTACCTTTCGAAATTATCGTTCGCATAGTCTTTCTTTCGAATATCTCTAAACCCTTTGAACAATCAATCAAAATGTGAATCTTCTTATTATGCACATCTCGAATACACTCTTTCATTCAATCCCCAAAAAACGTTCGATTTCATCGACACACAATTTTGCCTTCAATCATTAACTTTTATCTTATCCGATCAATCCTACCTCAATACCATCAATGTTATACATAACCTGACGATCTTCCTTTGTAATAAACTCCGAGTCGTGCAACTAATACTATCATCCAACTGGATATACGATCCGTTAATCGACATTCGAGATCAATTTAGTTATATCATTAATTTGTTCAAATCAAAATCACATATGTCTTGTAGGACCGTTGAGCACCTCTAGGGGGTGAGTAGAGTGTGTGCGTGTGCAGCAGAAAATAATCACCACAAAAAAATAACAGATTATAAGTTATGGCAGGAATAAGAGACAGTAAATTAAATACCAGTAAGAGATAGAAGATCAAACTTAGTGAACACCTCCACATATACTGGTTTTCCTCTGAGAGGACTAATCCAATCGCGAGTACTCTTGTCTGTTGTTAATCTACTATTTTCAAGCTAAATGAGAGCTTGTCGTCTCTTTACAACACCGTGCTTGGCAACAAGTGTACGACCGACTTCACAACACCAGACTCCAAAAATTGAGAAGTTTTTTGACTTGCAACCTCTTTACAACTCTGTAAACCAAAGGCTCTAAATCAAACAGAATATTTACTGGCTTTGGCTAAGAGTAGTATAGGTAAAATATGAAAGCTTTTAGATCACTAGAAAGATACTTAGAAATAGATAGAGAGAAGGGTAAATGAGTGATTAGAAATGTGAAAATCCTTCTCTATTTATAGTGTTTTTTCTGACCGAACTCGGGCATAATTCGGACTGAGTTTGGATGCTAAGATCTCGCACATGAACGTTGGATGCAGATTTGGAGGCAACAGATATTCAAAAATTTCTTAGACCGAACTCGGCCAGAGTTCTATCCGAATTATGTTTAAGCAGAATTAGATTTTTGGGGTCCAAATTACATATAGTTTTTGGGCTATTTGGATATGTAGAATTTGTAGAATTGGGTAGGCTTTTTGGATTTTATGGACTGAAAGTCAGTAATATCCTGATCGATCTTACATTTATATTTCCTAGACTCAATAAAAATAAAATACAAAAAAAAATAAACAGACTCGATCTGGATTCCGATACAATTGCTTTTGGATGATGACTCGAATGCTCATTGTTGACGCAGGATGTAGAAGTATTATATTCTTTGATATTGATTTCAATAACCTATAACTTTAGTCGCAATCGTATATTTTGCGTATCGACTTAAGTCGTCGTTGATTTTCAAAATCAGGTGTGACCATTTAAGCAATGGCTAACAATCTTTCTCATTCTAATATTTGACAAACTTAGTCTATACCATAATGTAAAAAATATAACTTTGAAATTAAATACCTGAATTGTTCGTTGATTGAAAAAATTTGTTGAAATTTTGGCATTTTACTTCTCCCCCTTTGTCATGTATGCAAAATGATTAGCTCCCCCACAATGTGTGAAGCCAGCAATTTATCACAAACAAGGAAAGAAAAAGAGTAATATCCACAATACACAAGTCACAATATAGAGGAACTAGCTGTAGCAGTGGAATAAACTCACATAGTATGAAATAAAACTAATAGAAAGTACAACATAAATGCATAAAAATCATAACTGAAAGAATTTATGACTGCTAAAAACTACTAATAAAAGTCAAACTGTGAATGTTTGGACTTCTACAAACTGTAACTACATAGATCATCACTCGCAAAATAAATCTCAAAAACTCTCAACTGAAAGCTCGTATCACATCTGAGCATCGTCATCATCGGCTGGAGCAGGTGGCTGAGGATCAAAGTAAGCAGTAGTCGGATCGATAAACCTCGGTCCATCGAAGCCAGGATGATGGATCATCAGAACAAGAGCAGTAGGATGCTGCACCAGACTCCAGTATAGATCAGCAATATTGCTCCTCAATACCAGAGCCGGTGAGGTATGACGAAACTCAGCATCGACATAACTTTGATAAAGTTGTCCAAAGGGAGTGACAAAATCATCAAAGCGCTGATAAAACTGCGGATCAAATCCTGGAGCAAGAGCAGTAGGAGCAGGAGCAGGAGCAGGAGCATCTAGGTCAGCCTGAGCCTCAGCAGGAACAACACCGGAAGGAAATAGAGGTAGTGGATATTTTCTAGATCTGGTCAGCTCAGAAGATGACGAAGAAATAGGACACAAGAAAAGGTTGATCTCAAATCTCCTAAAGATAACTTCAAGATGCATGGGGTACAGAAGGTTATGTCCTACTCGCCTACAACCAATCATCCAAGCTAAGAAGGACTTGGGGACAGAGAAAGGAACACCGAAGTGAATGTGGTATATGGCAGACATTTTAAGAATGGTAATCTCATCGGTAGATCCCTTTTTAGGAAGCAAGACAGAATAGATAAAATGATGCAACTCTTAAAAAGTTCTGATTAAGGTGCTTTGCGTACAACCTACTACTGCGAGGAATAGGGTTAGGATGACACATTGCAAACTTAAAGGCGTCAATGGTAATGTATTCGGGAAATTGGACTTTATGAATGTCAGCTAACGCCTCGCCGATATCCGGCATATGGAAATACTCATTAAGGTCAATCGAGTTGAATTCAATTTCATGTCCGGCGACAAAGGAGTGGATGCTACCATCGGGTTTGACTTGCATGTTGCAGTAAAATATACGTACGACATTACCATAGATGTCACTAGAGGTTTCAAAGAAATCCCGGAGACTAAGTCTATCAAAAGTGGAGGTGTACTCCAAAAAAATAGAAAAATTGACGTATCTCCCGGGACAAAAATCCCGATAGTGAAAAGTGTCAAACCAAGAATCCGCTATTTCCAAACACAAAAATAAAGACGAGTCAAATTCCTCTTCGCTAGTAGGACGAGCAGGACTGAACACGTTGACGGGTTCGTATTCAGAGGTCGAAGGTGAACCCACCGCAGAATCTACTTTCTTCCTTTTACAGATTTTAGGAGCCATAGAATTGAAAGAAAACGAGTAGAAAGGAGATATACCTTAAAGAAAATGGAGAAAAGATGGAGAATGTCACCTTCTTGAACTTCGTAGACCTAAGGAGGAAGGAGGAAGGAAGCTTGGAGAAGATAAAAACTAGGGTTTTTGGAGAGTTTTCGGTGCTTGGATGGAGGAAAAAGGAGGGTATTTAAAGGGGTTAGGTCCGGCTGTGTTTTTCCAGAAATTTGAACCGACGCCAACCGAACTCAGTCCGAACTCGGTCCGGTTCTGACAGAGTTCGGCCACTTGTATTCCCACTTTATTTTATGCATAATGAATAATAAGTAGACTTAACAACTTTTAATTCGTCAAATTAATAATATTCATTACTTTGGGTTAGTTGTAGGGGCCGGATCCCTGCTAGCGGTGAAGACAGTTGACACCGTGTCGCTTAGAATTTTACGTCTTTTCACAGAAGGACCCTTTCGGCTTGTATCCAAAATAAAATCAAATAATAAATATCAAAATCTTAAGTTATAAGAATCTTTATTAAACATAATGCATTATGAATATGAAAATTCAAGTATGCCTAATTCACGTCGCAGATAATTGAAACGGTCTTCAGCCAGCAGTTTTGTAAAAATATCTGCTAGTTGATGATCTGTGTCAATAAATTCTAAGCAAATATTCCCGTACTGTTGGTGATCACGTAAAAAGTGATGATGTATCCCTATGTGCATTGTGCGTGAGTGATAAATGGGGTGCTTAGTCAAATTAATCGTGCTAATGTTATCACAATATATGGGAATCTTAGAATAGTGCAGATTATAGTCTTCTAGGATTTGCTTGATCCACAAAATTTAAGCACAACAGCGTCCTGCGGTGATATATACTCAGCCTCGGACATTGATAGCGCTGCAAAATTTTGCTTCTTGCTAAACCAGGAGACTAAAGCATTTCCTAGAAAATGACACGTACAACTGGTACTTTTACGGTCTACTTTGCATCGTGCAAAATCCGCATCTGAATAACCGATTAGGTCAAAAGATGTTGTTTTGGGATACAACAAGTCAACTGTAGAAGTTCCCTTAAGGTATCGAAAGATACGCTAAACAACGCATAAGTGTGATTCCTTAGGATTAGCTTGATATCTAACACAGATGTAAACGTTAAATATGATATCAGGGTGTCTAGTAGTTAAATATGATAAACTACCAATCATACCTCGATACTTACATTGGTCGACTGGTTTGCCACTTTCATTAATGTCAAGCTGGGTTGATGTAGCCATTGGAGTTCCGATCGGTTTTATATTGTCGAAGTCATACTTCTTCAGTAAATCCTTCATATACTTGGCTTGGTTGATGAACGTTTCCTGTGAGTGTTGTTCGATCTGGAGTCCTACAAAATAGTTTAGTTCTCTCATCATACTCATTTCAAACTTACTCTGTATACACTTAGAAAATTCTTGACAGAGTTTTTCATTAGTATAACCGAATATTTTGTCATCTATATAAATTTGCACAAGAAGTATAGCATCATCTAAAGACTTGATAAATAAAGTAGTATCAACTCTTCCTTATGAAAAGCTATTTTCAAGTAGAAAAGTACTTAGGCGTTCATACCAAACACGATGTGCTTGTTTGAGTCCCTAGAGTACTTTCCTACGTTTGAAGACGTGATCGAGTTTTTGAAAATATTCAAAACCAGGGGATTGTTTCACAAAAACTTCTTCTTTCAGAACTCTATTTAAAAAAAATACAATTTTCATGTCCATTTGAAATAGTTTAAAATTATGAAAACATGCAAATGCACAAAACATACTAATAGCTTCTAGTCTAGCACCATGAGCATATGTCTCATCATAAACAATACCTTTCTCTTGATTATAACCTTCACTAGACGTGCTTTGTTGCTGTAGAAGCATGGAAATGAACAGGAAATCCTATACGGCTCAAGACTAGGGAAGTTCCATGCGGCTCAAACGTCCATTAGAGTTCATGCGGTTCAGAAACTTCCAGCGAGCCCCGTGGCCTTATGCGGTTCAAAAAGTCCTTCACAAACTGGCCATAATTAATTTATGCAGCTGGCTCAATTAATACGAAGCGATGGCTCTGACACGAAGGTTGGACAGCTCTGAGATAATGCTGCAATGTTGACTCTGACATAATGGCGTGCTCCTAGGGAAATAAAGAAAATCTCTATAGCTGGCACGATCCACCGAATTCTAAAGCACTTCATTCCATACGGCTCTGACATGTGGTAATCCTTATGCGGTTCAGGTTGAGGCCACCCCATGCGGCTGCTACTCCTATGCGGCTCGGAACATGGGGCCACCCCCATGCGGCTGCTACTCCTATGCGGCTCGGATCATGGGGGCCACACCCATGCGGCCGTTACTCTCATGTGGCTCGGATCGTAGGGACCATCTCCATGCGGCTCAAATGCGAAGAGGCCATGTCCATGCAGCCTTGACACGTGGCCAGCTTTATGCGGTTCAGTTGGAAACTACCCTCATGCGGCTTAGATTTCGGAGGCCATGCCTATGCGGCTGCCACCTTCATGTGGTTCAAATCCTGAATCCACCCTCATGCGACTCTGTCAAGACACTCTGTCCCCGTGGCAGAAGATCAGTTTCCCCCGGCTCGCAGCATAATGATGGTTGGACACGTGGCACCAAATCTATCAAGATTTTTCAATAAATCCTAACAACCAGATTTAGTGCAATCACTATAATTACCCGGATCAAATCAGATTTATTATAATCAAGCTGATTAAACACGTGGCAGGAGATCCGAGATTGTCATAATAAATCACGAAGATTCGTGGCAATCACCATTAATTATCCATATGGATTTGGCACAATCAACATTAACTGCCCAGATTTGTTGCAATCAAGATTAATGGCCTAGATTAATTGCCAACAAAACAGGATCAAAGAAAATGGTAATTAATTCCCAAACCGCCTTCTTTTCAAGTGGCAATCATTACAAACACTAATGATCACTTCCCACTCTTATAAATAGCAAGGTACCATTCCCTTGCAAAAAAAGGGAGAGAGGAAAACCCCGGCTGGACGCACAGAGAGACAAAGGCACGCACAGAAGAGTCTCCCCACACGTTCCGAGAGCATTTCTTCATCGGAGACAAGGCAACGTCCGATCGTCCAAGGAGTAAGGCAGAGCTGCCGTCGCTTTCCCGAGCCTCTACCGTCACCTCCTAGAATCAAAAATAAACAATCGTACTTAGATTGCTGTATCTAGGTTTTCATTCCTAGGCATTCTTTGTACGAGCGAGTTTCTATTGTGAGTCTATGTTCAGTCCTCCTATAAAATTGTTCTGCACTTTTACAATCAATGGCAAACACGATGGCGACTCTGCTAGGGACTAACTTCTCCATGGCTGAGGAGTTGGTAACGCAATCGAACGCAGCCAAACTTGGCTCCACTCAACGTATGCTGGTCGCCCGATTCGACCAGCAGGCGTTTGAAGAAATGCTATCCGACGGGAGCGCTGGCCCGGTTCAACGGCGAGCCCACACGAAGAAGGCCTGCAGGGAGTGGAGACCCAGATCATTCGCTTCTCTCCAAGCTCTCAAAGAAGTACTCTCTGTTGCCCGATACAGCGGAGAAGTCTCGCTTGCGGCCTCACTTCAGACAATAGAGGACTCTGCTATCCCAAAGTCCAGCAGAAGAAAATACTATGATGCTGGACTTGCAGGGGCAAAGAGAAACTCTTTGCGGTCCAAGCCGCATAAGGGCGCCAGCCGCGTGGAGAAGGCTCATGCGGCCACAACCGCCAGCCGCATGGAGAAGACTCATGCGGCCACATAAGTCAGCCGCATGCAGAAAGACCATACGGCCAAAACTGCCAGCCACATACAAGCAACCTGCACGGTCATAACTTCCGGCCGTATCCCGAAGGTTCATACAGCCATCGCACAAAAGACAGCCGCATGCAGACAGCCTGTACGACCACCGATCCCAGTCGCATACCATCTGTCCCATGCAGCTTACGGTCAGTCTTTGACCGCCTCTCATACGGTCCTGACCTTGGAGGCTCTCTAGAGTATATGCCAGACTCTGTTGTGACCAACTTGGACTCTTTCTATTATGCACTCTCGGGTGCCAAAGGGAAGAAGTTTCGGGCAGCACGGGCTCGTCGAACATAGACAGCTGTCCCAACTTATGACTATCAGGGCATCCCGCTGACTATTATGCGGGCCCCTGTTGGAAAGTTGTACAGAACTGTCCGTGTCCAGCCCCCGGTAGCCAACGAACGGGATATTTATCTAGAATCTCCCAACAATGATCAGGGGTAAGTACTCGTACTACCCCCACATCAGGAAGCAGGTAGGATGCCAACACACTCATGTGCTCAGAACTTCCGAGCCCACAAATCGGGGGACTTGAGCAACGTGATTCTTCACAAACGTACGGAAAGAGACGAAGATTTGGTGTGTAGAGAGTCCTGTCAGGGACATCAATGCACCCAAATCATTATCAACTGCTGCTACAACAAGTCGACAGTACAAGAAGACCTGCGGTCCGTTCTCCAACGGCTGCAACACCCAAGCTCAGAAGGCGAGGCGCTTCTCGTCGCCTCCTGTAATTCTGCTCTGAAGATTCCTGGTAGCGGTAGAGAAAAAAAACAAATGTCTCTAGTCCGAAAATCTCAATCGGCGTAACCAAGAGACTCTTTTCTAAGCGGTTGTCTACCATTGTTACAGGAGGAGTTTACCAAGGTACCCGCTCAAAGACAAAATTTGCCATACTTGGAGGCATTGGAGCCAGGGGTAGTACTCCTCCAAATATCCACGATAATCCGATGTTCCAAGAAGACAATCCAGAGAAAACAGTTCACCCAATAGATGTAGCAGATCCCGACGTCCCCGAGGACGTCCACAACTCCCAAGACGAGACAAGCTCTGAAGATGAGGGTATCACTCCTTCTGAGTCTGAACCAGATGAGAACATTCCCACATACCTTAACGACTTCTCTATACAGGGGTATAAATCAGAGGGCACGTCCTCCGCCATTCCTTCAATCTCTTCTCATGTAAGGACGGTGTTCATGACGGACAGCAACCAAGATGGTCCCAGTGATCGCCAACGCATCGACACTCTGGAGGCTATACTGTATACCTTGGTCAAGTCCATAGATGAGATCAAAGCGGCCCTTCCAACTCTGCAAGAAAGAACATTTGGCCAAACAAACGTGGTACCCGCGGTCAATACGGACTCGAACTCAGCCGCACCAAACCCGGGTGATATTCCTCCTGAAATATCGGCCCCTACCGCTGCAGACGAGGCCAAAAAAGCATGAAGAGAGGTCCAGGAGCTCCGGGCCATGTTCCACGCCCGAGAAAACTGCCAAGACCTCAGGATACGACAACCGTACCCTGCTGCATGGAGAGATGTTCCCTTTCCACCAAGATATAAACCATTCAACATCAATCCGTATGATGAAAAGACATCTGCAAGCAGGTACATCACCTACTTCAAAGTCACAACCGACCATCTGTCTCATGATGATGCCATCCTTACGCGGTTGTTGGTCGGGGCACTGGAGGGGGTCACCTTCGACTGGTACCGTAACTTTTCGGACAACTGCATCTATTCCTTCGCTGGCTTCAAATGTATGTTCCTGGAGAGGTTCTAAGAAGTAGGACAAGATGTGACAACGTCCACCCTCATGGACGTTGTCCAGGAAGAAAAAGAGCTGACAAGGAACTATATCGAGCGGTTTCGCCAAACCACAATGAAGTTGCCTTCCGGTAACCCTGATTCCTCCTTAATTAAAATTTGCCAAAAGCGGCTGCTTCCTACAATTAGCCTCTAGATGGGAAAAGTCAGTTTAAGGATTGGAAAACGTTCATCATCAGTGCTACTAGCACAGAAGATAAGTTAAAGAAAGCTCACCAACTGGAATTGCACGTCTCGGAAGGAAAAGACAAGGGCAAACGTCCTAACACCAACAGTAACAATGGTGGTAACCCCTCTAACAATCGAGACAACAAGGGCAAACAAGCTATGGTGGCCGACACAGCTTCAAAGCCTGAACCGAAGCCGACAGAGAAGTAGTGGCCTCAGATGACCTATTCCTTCGAGGACGGCCTTGTTAAGCCCATCTTGGACATGCTCATACAAGGAGGCCGAATTCAGCTCCTTTATCTAAGGCGTGAACCTCGTCCTGCAGAAATGGAGAGCCCCAAGTACTGTCTCTACCAACGCTATGTTCACCATGCTACACAAGACTGCTACCAACTGAAGCAATCATCCAACATCTCATCGATTCTAAGGCTTTGGTCATCGATTTCGAAGAGGTGACCGTAGTAGCCAACATGGTGTCAGTATAATTTGGCAGTTTCCCTCCAACAAAGACTCAAGATGGAGTAGTACCCATTCCCAGAGCAAGGATGGAGGTCGCTAATCTTCCACCTCTCCGAAACCAGGATGCTGGTCTAGTGTCCCTTACCACATTACGAGGGGAGGTCATGTGGGTCTATTCGGACATGGTACCCGAAGTGACTCAATCCGTACCACCCTCTACCAGCAAGAAGAATAGTGGAAAAGTCAAATCATGTCGCACAATCTCGGTGGGGGTCGAAGAAGCTATTGCTGTTGTTACCCGATCTGGCACATAAAACCAACCTCCACCGGATAACTCGGCTGAAGACATCAGCCGATAGCTGCTGATGCTCCAGGACCTTCGTAGCCTTCGACGACCGACAAGCCTAGGCTGAAGGAGACTTGCTTTGACAAGCCGCTCCGAAGAGAGACGCCTCATGGGCTGGAGAGGCCCTACAACTTTGACATCTTGGTGCAATTGGCTAACACACCGACCAAATTGTCGCTATACTAGCTCCTAAGACTCTCCAAAGATGTTCGCGTCACACTAAGCGAGGCACTCCAGAACGCCGACGCATATCTGGCTCAGTCCAATCTCACTGGGGAAAGCTCGCCTGTAGATCTCTAAGACGGCGCTTGTACAGGCGCAATGCCCAACATCGTCTTCACTCTGCAGGATATGCTTATCAAGACCAACCTGCATAATCGCCCTCTGTATTATACTGGGTACATTGGCGATGTCAAGGTGGTCCGAATGCTTATTGATCCCTGTTCTTTCATAAGCATCATCCCATAGAGCCTACTACACCATCTACGTATCCAAATGTATCGCTTGATGCCGACAAGCACCGCCATCAGCGGTTTCAATTCAGGCAGAAGCTATCCGATCGGGAAGATTCGCTTGAAGTGCCAAATCGACGACCTTCAGTTAGAAGTGACCTGTTATGTCATAGAAGCGAACACTTCCTACAACATTCTCCTGGGGCGTCCTTGGATACACGATTACATGTTCGTGCCCTCCACATTGCACCAGTGCTTCAAGTATGTCGACAAGCACGGCTTCGTGAGGACAGAATTTGCCGACATCGATCCCTTTAAAGGGGTCGAATCCTACTACTCAGATTCATGCTTGTATGAGAAGTCAAAAAAGTACCTTGCCGAAGGAGATACTCAAGCTCAAACTGAGGCGGCAATTGGATTAGAAGAACCTCTGACAATCTACCTTCAAGCCCGCAAACCTGGCAGAACTGTACCCCTTACAGCCACTCTGCGTAAGGATGCAATCAGCCTCTCTACACAAGAGGGGCAGATGATAATCCGACTGCCAAGGTCTGGCCAAGTGCCAAGACCCACGACAGAGCCACTGACAATCAGGCTGCCTAGAGCTAGCCAGCAACAAAAAGAGAAGCTCAATCCCTTTGACAAGCCGATGACGATTCGTCTCCCTAGAATGAATCTGCAGCCGAACGCTAAGCCGGGGACTTCTAGCCAGCCAATAAATCCTCGCTCAGCACCGAGCACCAAACTGGGGGTGGCTAGTACTCCAACGACTCCACGTTCTGCTCCACCCGTGGAGCCCCTGATGATCAAGCTGCCCAAGTCTTTCTCTCAGTCTTCATTTACACAGGGGGTAGCTGAAGAAGAGTCAGAACTGGCCAAGTATGTAGCTGCTTACACCAATATTCCATCCGTAGAAGATGTAATCCCACTAAAAAAGATACCTTACTTTATCAATCAAGGGCTATCTTTGAATTATCTCGAGCTTAATAAGCTTTGTACAATGTACGCTATGGAACACGGTATAGGCACCCACCTGCACACATATGTAACAAATGTCTTCAAACCAACTTACTCCAGTGGAAGATGCTTACCGCATAATCGAGGGAGAGGATCATCCAATCATCTTCGGCCAGAAGAATGATCCACAAACCTTTTGGGTAGAAGAAATTGATCTCGAACTCGACACCGGGAGACTGTCCCTTTATCTGTATAGTTTCCAATCCAAGTACCTCATGTAAAAACAAGGGTATGATCAGGAAACTATACCAGGCTTAAACTACGGCACTGGACGGCGGGTACCCTTACAATTGCCGGTCCTGGCTTGGAAAGCACGAGACTACTACAACAAAACCAGATGTGGGCTAGGTTATGTTACACCGGCAACGACCCTCCAAAGCTCAGATAAAGAATACGACTGGCATTCACACTCAACCGGATCACCCACTTCCGATTCGGATGTCAGCATCGTGGACGTATTCAGGCAAGTCAGGTCCGTCAATATGGCATTTGTCGACGCCTATGAAGAAGATAAAGACATTCCTGAACTTCTTGAGTTAGAGCCGTGGGCATACAGCTAGATGCGTAATGGAAGAAGCAGTTCGAACAAAGAGAGCCTTCCACCGAAGATGAGGTTGTGCAAGTCGATCTCAGTGATGAGTCTTCTCCAAGGCCCATCTTCGTCAGCAAGAATCTGACAAACGAAGAGCGAGAATCGCTAATGCAACTCGTCAGAGAGTACAACGACGTATTCGCCTGGAGCTACGAAGACATGCCAGGACTGAACCCCGTAGTTGCACTTCACAAGCTCAACATTCGTCCGGACGTAAAACCGGTCAAGCAACAGCAACGACGGTTCTGCCCTGATGTCATGAATGTCATTAAAGCTGAGGTCAACAAACTGATAGCTAACGACTTCATCCGTGAAGAAAAACATCCAGACTGGGTCGCCAACATAGTACCAGTCCTCAAGAAGAATGGAAAGTTTCGAATCTGTATCGACTTTTGTAATCTGAATGATACGTATCCTAAGGATGAGTTCTCCCTCCCTATCACAGACATCATGATTGACAACACCTGCGGCTTTGAGCGTATGTCATTCATGGATGGTTTTTCGGGGTACAACCAAATCAAGATGTTCCCTGATGACGAAAAGCATACATCATTTCGAACACCAATTGGCACATACTGCTACACAGTCATGCCTTTCGGTTTAAAGAATGCTGGTGCCACCTATCAAAGAACTATGAGCATCATCTTTAGAGACCACCTGCACAAGGCAGTGGAATGCTACGTCGATGATATCGCCGTCAAAAGCCGCTCTAAGAAAGATCATCTGCATGATCTAAGGACAGTCTTCGACCTGATGCGAGCGCACAATTTAAAGATGAATCCCACAAAATTCTTCTTGGGCGTATCCAGCAGGAAATTCTTGGATTTCATCATTACTTCCCAGGGTATCCACATAGACCCTGAGAAGACGAAGGCAATCATGGAGATGGGTCTCCCGAGAAATCTTCGTTAACTCCGAGGCCTTCAAGGGAGGCTGGCCTACATCAGGAGGTTAATCTCCAACCTCTCTGGACGATGTCAGCCATTCACCCACCTCATGAAGAAGGGCGTTTCATTCGTATGGAATGAAGAATGCCAGCGCACCTTTGATAGCATCAAAGAATATCTGACGAACCCTCCAGTCCTAGTAGCCCCGGTTGCTGGAAGACCATTCCTGCTCTATGTACGAGCGATGGAACATTCTCTCGGTGCTCTGCTAGCACAAAATAAGGATACAGGCCATGAGCAAGCTATATATTACCTCAGCCGAATGATGATGGGCCCGGAGCATCGATACACTGCCATGGAGAAAGAGTGCCTTGCTCTGGTTTTCGCCATTCAGAAGATACGATACTACGTCATGGGATAAACCATTCATGTCATATCAGGAGTGAACCCCCTCAGGGTCCTCATGACCAAGCCAGGTGCACTCAGCTATCGCCTCTCTACCTGGGCAATTTTATTGTCCCCCTACCACATGATCTTCGTCCCGTAGAAGGCTGTTAAAGGTCAAGCTCTGGCAGACTTTTTAGCAGCTCATCCAGGATCGAAGTCAACCAAAATAGACGAAAATATTCCCAATGAGGTTGCCAATTCAAATATGACCTCCCATGATACCGTATGGCGAATTTTCTTCGACGTCGCATCTAGAACTGGGCCCAAGGGCAACATCGTCGCTGGAGTCGGAGTGGTGCTGATTTCTCCCACTAGACTAGTGATCAATCGGGTTTATTCCCTTACGTAGCCTTGTTCAAACAATGTGGCCGAATACAATTCTTTGGTCATTGGCCTCAGACTTGCCAATGAGCTGGGGAGTAGAGTACCTTGAAGCATATGGCGATGCGCAACTAATCGTTAACCAGATCCGGGACTCATATGAAGTGCGTCATGAAGACATGATCCCCTATCACCAATTAGCTATTGACATCATCTCGTCCTTAGAAGGGTTCTTCATAGAACACATTCCCAGGCTCCAGAACATTGAAGTCTATGCCCTAGCAGGCCTGGCCGCTTCCCTAGCAGTACTGAATCATGCTCATCATCTGGTTGACATCATAGGCCGTGAGTTGGTCTGTCCCAGGAATAATGTTCAATGTGTTGAGAGTTACTCCGCACAGACAGTCGATGAAGCACCAGACTGGAGACAACCATTCATTGACTTTGTAGTCTACGACATCCTGCCAAAGAATCCAAAGGAAGCCACTTCTATCAGAAGACGTTTCCTCAGATTCTTCTACGATACAGAGACGAAAATGCTATATCGGCGATCATACGAGGGATTACTGCTGTGATGTCTGTCAAATACAGAAGCCAAAGAAGCCGTACGTGAAGCTCATGACGGCATCTGTGTGGCCCATCAGCTTGGCCCAAAATTACAAGACCTCTTCGCCGAATGGGCTATTACTGGCCCATGATGGTTGCAGATGCAATAGACTATTCACGAAAATGTAAAGCCTGTCAAGTCCATGTAGATTTCATCCACCAGCCATCCGAGTTTCTACATCCGACGGTGGCATCCTGGCCATTCGAAGCATGAGGAATGGACATCATCCATCCAATCACTCCGCCTTCGTTCCGAGGATATCGCTTCATACTCGCAATCACAGATTACTTCTCCAAATAGGCGGAGGCTATTCCGCTAACAGAAGTGAAGACTTCAAAGTGATCAGCTTCCTCAAGCATCACGTTATCTAGCGCTTTGGACTGTCCCGAAGGATCATCCACGACAATGGTCAGCAGTTCGTAAGCCACGCCTTCTATCGATTTTGCGACAAATACCGAATCCAGAATATTGCTTCAACACCGTACAACCTGGCGGCTAATGGTCTGGCTGAAGCGTTCAACAAAATAATCATCAAGCTTCTTAAGAAGTTCATGTCATCAAACAAACGTGACTGGAATAAAAAGCTTGGCGAATGCTTGTGGATGTACTGAACTACAGTACGGACTGCCACCAGGAACATACCATTCTCTCTGGTATATGGGAGTGAGGCAGTTCTCCTACTGGAGACTCAAATCCCCTCACTCTGTGTCGCTCTCACCTACCAATTGACGACAGATGATAATCACCATCGCTGACTACAAGAGCTGGAGGCCCTAGATGAGAAGCGTCTATTAGCTCAACAACGAATCGAGCTGTACCAAGCCCGTATCTCCGAAGCCTTCAACAAAAAGGTTAAAATCAGAACATTCCAAGTGGGCAATCTCGTTCTGGCAGTTCGGAGGCCGATGGTTATGACTCACAAAACTGCCGGCAAGGTCCAGCCAAAGTGGGAAGGCCCGTTCATCATCGATGCTGTATTCTCCAACGGAGCTTACCGCCTCGCAAAACAAAATGGAGACTTGCTCATGTTGTCCATCAACGGCAAGTTCCTAAAGAAGTATTATTTCCGAAACGACATCCTCCAAATCCTCCAGGGTGTCGAGTTATGTACCCTCTCGTACCGCTAAACTTACATTCTGACTCCAAATCTTCCAGATTGTTGGGTTATGTACCCTCCGGTACCGTCGAACTCATATTCCGACTCCAAATTTCCCAGAATGACAAGTTACGTACCCTCTGGAACCGCTAAACTTACATTCTGATCCCAAATCTTCCAGATTGTCGAGTTATGTACCCGCAGGTACCGCTGAACTTATACTCTGGTCACTACAGATGAATCTATATTGCGTCTTTTGGGTAGTAAGTCATGTATGATCATACCTCTGAACTTTCTTCCTAAAAGAGCTTCCTACTTATGATCCAATACCCGTACTTTTAGTACACAAAAAGGGTAACAGATCCATAAATTCTCCAAAACAACCACGTCGATGTTACCTCTGAGTGTTTTTCCTTCCATCAAAGATAAACCGCCCCTCACATAGAACTTCCACGTCCTCATTACCTCTGAGTTGTTCTATGTACCCTTCATGGATCCCACTCCTGCAATGTCCTCATTACCTCTTAGTGAGAAGGCTCCATCGAAAGAACTCTCATATTTATCGTCCTTATTACCTCTGAGTAAGTATGTTGGTTCTTCTCTCTCTCGTCTTATTATCAGTATCCAGAACCAGGCTACGCCAAGGATAATAGTTCCACAAAAAGTCTCTCAAAGAACAGAGCGAACGTATTCTGTTCACTCAAAATCAGTTACATTCACATGACTACATCTCATGAGCAAGCCAGAAAAGTTCTCCATCATTTTATTCAGACAAGAAGGAAAAAAGATTACATTAGTGTTCAAAAGAAGCAAAACACGAATGACAGCTAAAGACAGACAAGAAGTCTCAAAACAAAGACGGACATTTATGGGAGCCCATGAATCCTAGTTGTGGTGGCGCATATACCATTCCCTCAACCATTTTTCATATGAAGGATCTATTTCAGTAAGATCCTCGTCCGGAACAGGAGGGTCAGAACTTCCAACACTACCACCTTCAGACTGGGGCTCCTCCTTTACAGCAACTCCAATATTGGGAGTGTTTCCCTTTCCTATAGGCGCCAGCTCTTCTTTCTATTCCTCCGCTTTTGGTATCACCTCCTCCTTAACGAGCGATGACTTTTGTTTGATGAAAGGAGGCAGCAGCTCTTCCTTCACACTGATCTCATCCTTCAGCAGGGATGCTGCAAGAATCAAAAATAAAAGATTCATGAAGACGAAGAAGGCCCACACATAAAATATACGACGTAGCTATGATGGTGAAAGTCCTGAGTTGTGTAATTTCTGCAAAAACCCTTACCAGCAATGGTGGGATGGACGTCGAGATAAACTTCAGGTGCCGTAGTCGACGTCGAAGCCACTCCTTTACCCTTCGTCGCGGCCTTGGAAGTCTTGGGGGCCATTGTTGATCGAAGAAGAAGAAGAGGACAATAGTTAGGGTAAGAAGAGCTTAAATCGGAAAAGAAAGTAAAGAGTTTCTTTCTCCAAAATTACTCTTATTTATAGGAGAACAAAAGGGGGGCACGAGGACCGAAAAACGCTTCGGGTCGTGTGCTACATGTAAAACCGACTCCTAGGATTCTGTTCCCTCTCATAAAGGAGATTCATCAAAGCACAAAATCTAAATATTTAATGAACCGACTCTTAGGATTCCCCCAAAAGACGGCTCATAATAAAAAAAATGAATCAAGTGCAATTAATGACGCCTACGTGGCAGAAAATACAGCATACGCTAGAGCGGTCCATGCGGCCAGAGCGGTCCATACGGCCAGAGCGATCCATGCGGCTAGGAAGGCCATACGGCTATGAAGTCCATACGGCCAGGCAGTCTATGCGGCTAGAACATCCTATGCGGCAAGAAGAGCTTATGTGGACATAGCCATGCTTCTCATTCAATGTATTTTAATTTTTGAAATTGAAAACTTTGAAGGGGGTCTTGTAGAAGCATGGAAATGAACAGGACATCATATGCGGCTCAAGACTAGGGGAGCTCCATGTTGCTCAAACGTCCATTAGAGTTCATGTGGTTCAGAAACTCCTAGCGAGCCACGTGGACTTATGCGGTTCAAAAAGTCCTTCACAAACTGGCCATAATATATTTATGCAGCTGGCTCAATTAATGCGAAGCGACGGCTCTGACAAGAAGGTTGTACAGCTCTGACATAAAGCTGCAATGATGACTCTGACATAATGGCGTGCTCCTAGGGAAGTAAAGAAAATCTTTATAGCTGGCACGATCCATCAAATTCCAAAGCACTTCATTCCATACGGATCTGACACGTGGCTATCCTTATGCGGTTCAGGTTAAGGCCACCCCCATGCGGCTGCTACTCCTACGCGGCTTGGAACATGGGGCCACCCCCATACGGTTGCTACTCCTATGCGGCACGGATCATGGGGGCCACCCCCATGCGGTCGTTACTCTCATGCTGCTCGGATCGTAGGGACCATCTCCATGCGGCTCAAATGCGGAGAGGCTACGCCCATGCAGCCTTGACACATGGCTAGCTTTATACGGTTTAGTTGGAAACCACCCTCATGCGGCTCAGATTTCGGAGGCCATGCCTATGCGGCTGCCACCTTCATGCGGTTCAAATCCTGAAGCCACCCTCATGCGGCTCTGTCAAGACACCCTGTCCCCGTGGCCCGCGGTTAGGACACGTGGCAGAAGATCAGTTTTACCCGGCTTGTAGCATAATGATGGTTGGACACGTGGCACCAAATCTATCAAGATTTATCAATAAATCCCAACAACCAGATTTAGTGCAATCACTATAATTACCATGATCAAATCATATTTATTGCAATCAAGCAGATTAAATACGTGGCAGGAGATCCGAGTTGTCATAATAAATTACGAAGATTCGTGGCAATCAACATTAATTGTCCATATGGATTTGGCGCAATCAAAATTAACTGCCCAGATTTGTTGCAATCAAGATTAATGGCCTAGATTAATTGCCAACAAAACAGGATCAAGGAAAATGGTAATTAATCCCCAAACTGCCGACTTTTTAAGGGGCAATCATTGCAAACCCTAATGATCACACCCCACTCCTATAAATAGCAAGGTATTATTCCCTTGCAAAAAAAGGGTGAGAGGAGAACCCCGACTGGACGCACAGAGAGACAAAGGCATGCACAGAAGTGTCTCCCCACACGTTCCGAGAGTATTTCTTCATCGGAGCCAAGGCTACGTCCGATCGTCCAAGGAATAAGGCAGAGCTGCCGTCGCTTTCCCGAGCCTCTACCGTCACCCCCCAAAATCAAAAATAAACAATCGTACTTAGATTGTTGTACCTAGGTTTTTATTCCTAGGCTTTCTTTGTACGAGCGAGTTTGTATTGTGAGTCTAAGTTCAGTCCTCCTATAAAATTGTTCTACACTTTTACAATCAATGGCAAACAGTTGCGTAGAACTTGCTTATCCTCACTTAATTTATTTTGGAATGCCCATTTGGTACCAATTATCGTTTGACCAATAGGTTCAGGAACAAGTTCCCAAACTTGGTTTCTCTCAAATTGATTAAGTTTCTCTTGCATGGCATTAATCTAAAATTCATCATTAAAAGTATTTGCTATTGTCTTAGGTTCTACTTGAGATATAAAAGCTACATTAGCTGCAATATCAGTATCTTTAGTGGAAGAAAGTGTACTTATACCTTTTGATAAATCACCTATAGTGAGCATCTCTAGATGATCTAGCAAGAATTTCCAAGATTTGTAAATTTCTGTTAGATCTTCTACAGGGCTCTCCTTAGTAGCATTATCTTTAGATGATTTGGATTTAATATGTGCATCTTCATCATCACTGTCACTAGATTTGTGACTATTGAGCTCATCAAAGATAACGTTAATAGATTCTTCAACAATCATAGATCTTTTATTAAAAACTCTAAATCCCTTACTCTTAATAGCATATCCGAGAAATATCCCTTTATCTGCTTTAGAGTCGAACTTACCCAAGTTATTCTTACTGTTCAGGATAAAGCAGCGACATCCAAAAACTTTGAAATAAAATATATTTAGAATCCTTCCAATCCATAGCTCATATGGTGTTTTCTTCGGATAGGTCAAATTAACACCCTATTTAAAACATGACAGGCTGTACTAACATATTCTATCCAAAAATATTTAGGAAGATTATGCTGATTCAATATGACTCTAGCCATCTTGCTTAGAGTACGATTCTTTCGCTCCACAATACTATTCTGTTGGGGAGTTCTAGGACAAGAAAACTCATAGTAATATCCACTATCATCACAAAATTTTTTGAAATAAGCATTTATGAATTGCCACCATGGTCACTTCGGATACGAGCAGTCATGAAGCCTTTTTTGTTTGTACCTTTTTTCAAAATATCTGAAATTCAAAAATAGCATACTTTTATTTGATAAAAAGTAAACCTATGTATAACGAAAGAAATCATCAACAATCACAAAAGCGTAGAGCTTACCGCCAAGACTAGTGACTCTATTAGGACCAAATAAATCCATATAAATTAATTGTAGGGATCTAGAAGTGCTTACAATGTTGATGGATTTAAAAGATGACCTAGTTGCCTTATTCTTTTCACAGTCAGCACATACCATGTCTCTTTTAAATATGATTTTGGAGAGTCCTTTAACCAACTTTTTTGTGCATAGCCGTGAGATAGTATCCATATTTGCGTGTCCTAGTCTCATGTGTCATAGCTAGCTTTTATCTTGATTTGCTACTAGGCACCTTTCTGTATTGTTAGTACTTTCTAAAAAGAAAACATAAATGTTGTCTTCTCTAATCCCTTTATATACGGGATTACCAGATGACATTTCCTATATAGAGCATTTGTCTTTTACAACGTTGATACCATAACCATTATCTGCCAAGTGATTTATGCTCAGTAGGTTATGTTTCAACTCCATAACTAGGCAAATATCTTTTATTACTGGGTAAGGAGACATATCGATAGTGACATTTCCAATTATATCACCTCTCATTTTATTTCCGAAGAAAACATATGCTTCTTTCTTCATCGATAGCATAGCGAACAAATATGCATTACCAGTCATGTACCGCGAACATTTGCTATCGAGGATCCACTTGCTTCTAGCATGAGAGGGTTGAGGGTCCTCCTATAGAACAAGTAGATGAATCCTTTCGTACCCATTTCTTGAAGGGTCCATTTTGATTAATTATCGGTATCCAAACAAGTGTTTGATTGTTAACAAGTTTTATTGCTAGACAATACTATGATATGTGCTCGTGAGTATCACAGTATAGGAAAGTAAGTTTTAAATAAGTGCTCTTTGTTTCTATGTTGACATGCATTTGTCTTCTTTAGAAACCTATAGATGAAAGCATAATTATGATTAACGTGTTGCTTGCGTGCTTTCTATGGTTCAGTCCTCTTAGTTGTATGCCTAACATTAAGACTAACCTTAGGCTACGTCACAGGAATGGCCTATTTGCCTAACTTGATCTTAACTTTTTAGAGAGCGCACAAGACTCCTCATATTTGGCAGTCATATCAACGAGTCTTTGCTCTGTGACTAAGTGTCTCTTCTTCTCTATGTCATAAAACTCATGTATTTTGACATAGTCTTTTTTTTTCTTTTCGATGGTGAAGATAGCCTCATGATAGTCTACTTTGAGCATGTCTATCTCATCCGTGTTACTGATAGCAGATGTCTTTTTAATGTCTTCAAGAAGATTAGACAATTTTGCTACTTCGGTTGTGCATGCCTTAACCTCTTTACGAGATTGCTTGTACTTGCCTAACAAATTTATGTGTTCTTCAAGTAGTTCGCTAATGGCATTCTGTAATTCATCGAAAGTAAAGTCATCATACAGAGGGTTAGATGATACCTTATCGAATACCATAAGATAGACATTAGCAGTGCTGCAGGGTCTATCCTCTTTCTCTGATTCACTGGCATCACTTTCGTGACAGATGCTTGTGTTTGTATACTTTCAACCTGTTGTAGCTTTACTGCTTGATCTTGATCTATCACATGGACTGCTTTTCTTTGACAGTGGACAGTCCTTCTTCATATGCCCTGACTTCTTATATTCAAAGCATATTGTTTCTTCTTCATAACTTTTGTGGACGTCTTTCTTCTTTTTGTTTGATCTCTCAAACTTTAAGAATTTCCTGAAGTTCCTTATTAACAGGGCTTGCTCATCACTACTTGATGATTCTTCATCAGAATCATTATTTGTAACTCTTTTGTCTTGTACTTTGAAGACGATAGATTTTTCTTGGGGGTTGCTTCTTTAAATTCTTGCAAGTCTAACTCATGGGTCTTTAGCTTGCCCATAAGTGTCTCCAGAGTCATTGTGGTGAGATCATTTCCTTCAATGATCGTAGATGCCTTTGGGTTCCAATTCTTGTTTAGAGCCCGTAGCACCTTTCTGATCTTCTCATGGTTACTGTAATCCTTACCAAGAGATTGCAAAGGATTAGTAATATCTATAAAATGAGTAAACATCTGTGTAATTGACTCATCGGGTTTCGTCTTAAATGATTCATATTGCTGTGTTTGTCTACTAATTTTGATTCCTTCACTTGGAAAATACCTTCTTGAGTTACCTCAAGAAGTCTCCAAATATCATCAGACGTAGTACAGGTAGAAACACGATTAAACTTCGCCTTGTCAATTACATAGAATAGTACATTAATGGCATGTGCATCTAGACTAGCCTTTGTCTTTTCTTCGTCTATGTATTTGTCGTATGGCTTGTCTATAAGTACACCTTCAATCACTACTGGTGTCGGTTTCTTATAACCATCAACTACAATAGACCAAAGATTATAGTCAAGAGACTTTAGAAAGAAACTCATTCATGTTTTCCAATAAGTATAGTTTGTTCCATCAAATAGTAGGGGTCTATTTGTAGGGGTCTATTTGTAGATTATCCTTTACCGTTGAATATTGATTTTACAGCTGCTATATATACTTTCTAGAGTGTTATATAAGAATATAACCGCTCTGATACCAATTGTAGGTCCGTTGAGGACCTCTAGAGGGTGGGTGAATAGAGTGTGTGTGTGTGCAGCAAAAAATAATCTCCATAAAAAAATTAACTGATTATAAGTTATGGAAGGAATAAGAGAGAGTAAATTAAATAGCAGTAAGAGATAGAAGATCAAATTCAGTGAACACCGCGATATATACTCGTCTCCTTCTGAGAGGACTAATCTAGTCGTGAGTACTCTTGTCCGCTGTTAATCCACTATTTACAAGCTAAATAAGAGCTTGTAGTCTCTTTACAACACCATGCTTGGAGACAAGTGCACGACCAACTTCACAACACCGTGCTTGGTGACGAGCGCATAACCGATTCTAAAAAATAAGAAGTTTTCTGACTTGTAACTTTTTTACAACTCTGTAAACCAAAGACTCTAAATCAAACATAATATTTACTTGATTTGGCTAAGAGTAGTATATGTGAAATGTGAAAGCTTTTAGATCACTGGAAAGACACTTAGAAATAGATAGAGAGAAGAGTGAATGAGTGATTAGAAGCGTGAAAATCCTTCTACATTTATAGTATTTTTCCTGACCGAACTCGGGTAGAATTTGGGCTGAGTTTGGATTCTAATATCTCGCAAACGAACGTTGGATGCAAATTTGGAGGCAACAGATATTCAAAATTTTCTCAGACCGAACTCGGCCAGAGTTTTATTCGAATTTTGTCTAAGTAGAATAGGATGGGGTCCAAACTGCATATGGTTTTTGGGCTATTTGGATATATAGAATTTGTGGAATTGGATAGGATTTTTGGATTTTGTGGACTGAAATAACCTAAGCCAGTAATATCTCGATCGAATCTTACATTTATATTTCATAGACTCAATAAAAATAAAATAGAGAAGAAATATAAACAGACTCAACCTTGATTTCGATATAATTGCTTTTGGGTCATGACTCGAATGCTCCATGTAGACGCAGGATGTAGACGTAGTACGTTCTTTGATATTGATTTCAGCAACCTGTAACTTTAGTAGCAATCGTATATTCTGTGTATCGACTTAAGTTGTTGTTGATTATCAAAATCAGGTGTGACCATTTAGGCAATGGGCTAACATATTTATCTGTCTATCTTAAGTCATCGAACAACATATTCCTTCAATCATATCGTTCTATACTAACTCATGTCATTGAGCAACATCTATCCCAAATATTTAGAGTCATTCTTGTATCTTCAAATCAATGTTTCCATGCACGCTATCCTCCAATCGAGCTATCTTTCCTTAGTCAAAATTTGAAATTTCAATTCTGTATCAACATTTTTTTATACGCTCCATATCGATTCCCTTGATTTAGTTATTCCTTCGTTGTACCTTAACTTTTCTTTAATTTCAATTTGTCTACTCTATCATTTTTATATTTCACATTCTGCGCAAACCCAGTTCGATGCACAACGTTTCCTTTTCATTCATACCAACTCATCCTAAACTTCAAAATCACAATAAGTCGATCTAAGGGTTTGTATACTCGTATCGCTTGCAGATATATCCATTGGTACCCTGATCCTCAGTCGATCAACATCTCCAAGGCTATCCTATACACCACTCAGGGATGAAGTAACTCGACAAATACTCGAAACTAATTTTGAATCACAGTCAACACGCTTTTAGTCTCTGAATGATCCATTCCTCAAAATTCAAGCACGTTCCTTCTATATTGCATCGACGTTATCGTCGTTCGACAACACCTCTATCGTTAACTACCCAACATCTAATGAATCGAGTCATACTTATTTCCAACTAAAAATATTTTGATCCCGTATATAACTCGCTAAAGTCGATACAAATCTTACTTTATATTGTCCAGCTCAACTCAGTTAACCGTACCTTACATAAAACTATCTTTTTGTCAACCAAATTTCCTTCGTTAGATTTTACAATATATGTAGACTTATTTAATAGAACATTTCATGGGTCATTGAGAAAGAGCGCACTAATGACATCGACTGCAAAAATGGCATTTATTACAAAGACAACATCAGAGTTAAAGAATTCAATCTAAAGTCTAAGGATGTAAAGTTGTGTACCATTAAGTCATGCCCCGATTTTGTAGAACCGATCATCCTCGCTAGGGAGTGGTGTCGCACGAGCCTAGGTTGCACTTGTGCAAGGCGGGTTCTATAATTGCCGACTACAGCAGCTAACGACAGGGTCGTCGTACAGAAGTCCGAACAGAGAACACTACAAATATACTATTTTTTACCGACGAATATTAACTACGAAAGTTTTTCGGTCGCTATATAGCGACAGACTAGCAACGAATTAGCGACTGATGTTTTATGCAAAATTAGTTATTCTTCTACGTTGCTATATTCGTCACAAATCTGGCGTTAAGATTTTACCGACTGACTACCGACAAAATATTCTGTCGCTGGCAATGATTAAAACCCTCATCCGCTTGATATTCAGTCTCAAAATTTTCAACCACAAAATTCCCCCCAACTCGACCCCCTCAGCGAACGACCCCGTCCCCTCCTCCTTCTCCCTCGACAACCTAGCCCCGACCCCTTCTCCGCCTCCCTCGGCGATCGATGGTCCTTTCGTCCTCCTCCTTCCTGCTCCTCGCTCGACGACCGACGAACCCGACCCCCCTCCTCCGCATCCTCTGCCTCCCTTGGCTACCGACGGCCCCCTCGTCCTCCTCCTCCCTGTTGATACATATAGATACGATACATTGGACTTGGACACGAGCATATTATATATTAGTATCGAAAACGATACATTGGACTTGGACACAAGCACATTGGACTTAGACACGATACATTAGACTTGCACTATTAATGTAGGTTCATGTATGTGTTCCCTTTCTCCTAACATATACTTCATAGGAATGGTCTGATACTGATTTCGATATCGATACTCATAGGAATGGTATGATACCGATTTCGATATCGATACTCATAGGAATGGTCTGATACCAATTTTGACATCGATACTCATATTAATGGTACGATATTGATTTCGATATCGATAGTCATAGGAATGGTTTGATACCGATTTTGATATCGATACTCATAGGAATGGCCAATATTATCGACTTCGATATCGATACTCATAGGAATGGTGTGATATTGATTTCGATATCGATACTCATATGAATGGTCGATATTATCGATTTCGATATCGATACTCATAGGAATTGTATGATACCAATTTCGATATCGATACTCATAGGAATGGTCTGATACCGATTTCGATATCGATACTCATATGAATGGTCGATATTGTCGACTTCGATATCGATACTCATAGGAATGGTGTGATACCGATTTCGATACTGATACTGTTAACCTTTGTTCTTACAATTAGGTATTAAATTAATTTTTACTTGTATTTACCCAATATATGGTACGTGGTGCAGAATTTGTTTGAATAATGAGTCGATATTTAGTTAACAGTTCGTGGATGTATAATCAGCAACGTGAGAGCAAGATTGGTTTGACGAATGATTTCAAGGTGGGTGTCGAGAAATTTCTGAGATATGCCAGTAGCCAACCTTATTTCATGGACGGAAGGCTCATAAAGTGCCCTTGTGTCAATTGTCATAATATACCATTCAGAGAGGTAGATCTCGTAAGAGAGCACCTCTACAAGAAGGGTTTCGTACCAAACTACAACTAGTGGACAACTCAAGGAGAACCTTTGGTTCCACAATATCAGTCCTCCTTCGATACGGAGATGGAAGACCCTAGTTTTGGAGACCACTTCCAATATCGGCATCGAAACTTGGCACGTGAGTTGGTATTTGATGCGGCTTGTGTCGGTCCAAGTTTTGATCCGGAGGATCCAAATCCTGTTGTAAAGGAGTTCTATGATATGTTCAACCATGCCGATACTTCGTTATATCCGGGTTGTGATTCTCATTCTGTCCTGTCGGTGGTTATGTGGTTGTTGAACCTCAAGTCTTATTTTAACATACCGCAAGAATGCTATGACCGGATAATTTAGTTTGTTAGAGAGTTGCTGCCAAAAGGAGCGAAGGACTTGCCAGAAATATTTTACAAGTCGAAGATGATAATACGGAAACTCAGATTAGGCTACAAAAATATAGATTGTTGGCAAAACGGCTGCATGTTGTACTACAAGGAGAACAATGATAAAGAGAAATGTATTTTTTGTCACGAGGACTAGTACAAGTCCATTCGGGGCAAAAGAAAACCAACTGCACGAGCAAGGTTGCGCCCCTACAGATACATGTAGTTGTTGCCAATCACAAATAGGCTATAGAGATGTTATGTCCTTGAATACTGCAGAACACATGACATGGCATAGTAAAGAGCGAAAGTTGGATGAAGGAGAATTATCTCATCCATCTGATGGAGAGGCATAGAAGCATTTTGATCGATGTAATCTTGGATTAGCTGCAGAGCCTAGGTATGTTCATCTAGCTTTATGTTCTGATGTATTTACTCCTTTCGTACAGTCGGGGGCTTAGTACTCTTGTTGGTCGATGATTTTGTACCCTAACAATCTACCACCGTGGATGTGCATGAAGACTCCTTATATGTTCTTGACACAGCGCCTCCGACGACCATAACGCCTCTTGTCGTGCCGTCGACTCTTCCAGACGTTCCTGCCCAGGACGTACAGAGGATTGTCACTTTGGTCCTGGGGCAGTTATATGCATGCAGACGGCCGGCTATGCCTCTGCCACCTCCTCCACCTACTCCACCATCAGTTTGATTTTTGTTTATTTTTTGTTGTATTTGATGATGAATTTGTATGAACTTTATCGAGTTTGTATCTATTGGAGTTGTATATGTACTATATTGCGACTGCTGGACAATTTTTGTATTTGATGATGAATTTGTATCTATAGGGAGTTTGGATCCATTGGAGTTGTTTGGATAGGAAATTTGAGTTCAATTTAATGTATATATTGATGCTTAGGTAAATTTTTGTATATATTGGGTTTATATTTAATGTATATCATTTGACTGTAATGTATATTTGGGTTATATTGGTGTTTGTATCTATTCACTAGTTTAAGCAAAGTTGGAACAATTTAGTCTGACAATAATAAGAAGCTCAGTGACTAACCATCGACGGAATAATGACAGAAATCTGGAAAATTTGCAGGCTAACGACTAACTACCGACGGCTTAGTGACAAATACCTGTTGATGAGCGATAAACTAGCAACGAAAGTTTCCGTCGCTAAGGTTGTCTGATACCAAAAGCGTATTTGACGAGTCAGCGACGAAATTTTTTGTCGCTAAGCTCATGAAAAATTTGGTTTTTTTTGTTCACAAAAGTATGTCGGTAATCTGTAGCTAAGTTGTCGCCGTGTTTGCCGACGGTTTATATTCGTTGCTAATCTGTCACTATAATGAGTCGACAATTCTGTCGGTAAGCCGTCGCCATAGCGACGACTTACCGACAAAAATGTCATAGTGACGTTATAGTTATCGACGTCCTCCTTTCGTCGATAATCCATAGGTAAATTACTTCAGCGACGAAAATATAGTATTTATGACGGATACTTCTGTCGCAAATTACTAATATTTTAATAGTGGTACTTGAATAACACAAAGACATGTCCAAAATGATACTATTTATTGAAATTGAAAATAAGATTATAAGGGCGCGAAGCCAAGATTACAGGTCAATCAAGCTAATTTTCTCTCTGATACAAACTCATCTCTCTTTCTCTCTCTCTTTTCTCTCAATTACAATTGCTCATGCCCAAAGGCTTACAACTTTGCGGATGCTTCAGAAGGTTGTGTCCATATATTATGTCCCATATAGTTGAAGTCTTCAATGCGGCCGCACTCCTCGAAATGCTAAGGAACTTCATGCCTCAGAACGTCCAAGTGAGCTTCGCCCCGAACGATGCAAGTACCTGAACCTGCACATGAAGATTGGTGGGGTGACAGTACACAACCAAACTAGTGAGTAAGCCCCTCGCCCACCCATATAAAACCAACACATTCATTTATTGAGTGCAACTATTCCTTTGATTAGTTTTATATTCTTGTCATAGGATCAATTTGATTACTTAGACTCCTGGGCCTATTCGTGTTGCAACAAACTTGATCGTACTAACAATTCTTCGAGACCGAGCTACAAAACCCAATTGTACAAATATCGTAGCCGTTCCATAAGACCCATTTGTGTGACAAACATCGAGGCTATGCCTCGCAACACAGTATAACCAATTCATACTTGCCTTATGGTCTTTTTCGTTTCAACATACAAACGACTCAAACCATACTCATAAACATGTCTTACTGACTCAAACAAACGACGCCACATCTCATATCGAAGCATCTCTGTTAAAGCCAAATCTTAGGCTCCATATTTGTGTTGCAAATCGTGAACACATTTCTTTGACTCATTCGTACCGTGCTTATAATTTCTATGACTCAATAGACACCGTGCATGCAGATTGCCGCTCGGCACACCGACTCATCTATTTGAAGAGTAATTGACAATTAAAGCCATCTTAGACATTGATGGATTAGACGGCGATCATTCAGTAGCAAGGTAGCTAGCCCCACTGAACGTCCAAAATCACCAAGCATTTCAGAGTCGTCCTTCAGTCAAACTACCTGAACCGTTCGACAATGCCCCGTGCCAGTACGTCGGACACAGCGAACTCATTCCCTCTTGTAGAAGCATGAAAAAGTACAGCATCTACAAAAGCACTGAAGACCTCAATTTTCTTTATGGACATCACAGAAGCGCAAGAGGTGCCAAAATTCTTACAAAAGATAATTCTTTATTAAAATCATGTTTACAAAGATATACTACGGACTCATTATGATTACATATAAAGACAAATCTAAAGCACAAAGCATACAGCCTACAAAGTGTGCAATCTTCAAATGCGTAGTCCCCAAACGCTTAGTAGCTTCAGAGCGAATCACTTTCTCGTCAAAAGCGTAGCACTGTACGAAATAAAGATGCGGCTCCTGCTCAAAGCTCCCAGCAGAACTTATAGTTATTTTAACCTAACAAGGTTGTATAGCTCCCCCACTCCAATATGGCTAATAAAGTATTTATTGAGCAGGGCATAGCACAACCTGTGGCCCTTCGGATTGACAATCAATCCAAACCCTACATCTTGGGCCTCAAAGGCCTCCAAGATGTTGTTCAGGTTCGAACCCCCTTATTCCATATGCTCAAGTGTCTCTCGAAACTCAGAAGTTGTCCTTCACCAAAACTACAGCTTCTTTGAACGAAGAAATCTACAACCAACATTTGACTTATGCAAGGCCTATGGCCATTCGAAGTTAAGTCGGGGTCGAGCATGACAGCGGAATATCAAAAAGCTATAGGCAAAGACTTACCCAAAGGCTCCTATTAATATAGGATATGAGGTCCAACCCACAAGACATTTGGCAGTCGGTCAAAGGACTCCGAAGTAATGGAATGAAAATATGGCTCAGCACAATAAATCTCATTTAATAGGTTCATTTGAGTAAATCTTAGGATACCGCTTCTCGAGCGCCCCAAAATGGCAACAAATAAGAAGATGTTGACTTAGCCTCCCAAAGGCAGTCATTAATCTTCTTAGGAGCACAATGACTTCGTAAAAGTGCAGCTCCTTTAGTCCATGCCAGAAGCACAGCCCCTTCGACGGCTCCTTCATTGATCTCTCAAAGCTTCCCAGAAGCGTATCCCCTTCAACGACTCCTTCATTGATCTCCGAGACCTTCACAGAACTTCAGTGACTTCGTCGCCTCAGAAGTACAGTCTTCTCGTCGCCCAAAAGTGCTGTGATTATGTTGCCTCAGAGGCACAGTCTCCTCGTCGTCCAAAAGTGCAGTGACACTGTCGCCTATAAGCACAGTCATTTTGTCGCCCAAAATGCAGTGACTTCGTCGCCTCAAAAGCACAGTCTCTTCGTCGTCCAAAAGTGCAGTAACTTCGTCGCCTCAGAAATAGTATCGTCGTCGCCCAAAAATATAGTTACTTCGTCGCCTCAGAGGCACAGTCTTCTCGTCGTCCAAACGTGCAGTGACATTGTCGCCTCGGAAGCAGTCTTCTCGTCGCCCAAAATCTCAGTGACATTGTCGCCTCAGAAGCAGTCTCTTCGTCGCCCAAAAGTGCAGAGACTTCGTCACCTCAGAAGCATAGTCTCCTCGTTGCACAAAAGTACGGTGACTTTGTCGCCTCAGAAGCACAGTCTCCTCGTCTTCCAAAAGCGTAGTGACTTCGTCGTCTCAAAAGCACAGTCTTTTCGTCGTCCAAAAAAGTAGTAACTTCGTCGCCTCAGAAGCACAATCTCCTCGTCGCCTAAAAGCGCAATGACTTCGCGAATGCCCAAATGTGCAACTCATATAGAGCGCAGCTCCACCACAATGTGTCATCATGCCCCACGGCCAGTATGGCATCTGTATCTCTTCAGATACAATCATATCCAGTTTGTTCGAACGTCAGGATCTCTTTAGATACAATCGATTTAGTTTGTTTAAACAGTTATATCTTTTGAGGTACAATCAAATCTAATTTTTCAAATTGCCACTCCTGAGATAAAATTGGAATTCAGTTTGTTTAAGCTGTTATTCTTTCGGTAGGAGCAAAATCTATTCGGTTTCATTCGAGCAAGATAGTCGAGCAATGGATACGCGCCATATGTCAGTTACTCGGTTATGTTGATGAAGGAGGCTAACCGTCCTAGATCTCGATAACAGAGAACTCCAACAACTGCCACGTGTCAGCTCAGCAGCAGCCCTCACAGAGAAGTTACAACAGATTTCCCTAAAATCTCGCACGTGCAGCACTCCTGCGCCTCAAAAATCCTCTCGTATATCGTATATGTGCAGCCTATAAATAGAAAGAGCCTTCCTTCATTCAAGATGCTTTGACGTCTTCTTGATTGGCAACCCAAATTACCTCTCATAGGCATTAGAAAGTTAGAGCAAGTTTAGTTCATTGTCAGATCGTCAACAAAGTAAAGGGGCCGTTGTAGCGCTCGATCTCCATCGTCACACTTTCTCAAAAAATTTTGCACCTAAACCTTCTGTTTAGGAGTCTTTTGTACTCTTTTATACGTTTGAAATACAAAAATTCTTCAACTTTTGTTCATAGAAAATAAAATGGTGGCTCTGCAGGGGAATGCCTTCTCCTCCGACGAGAAGGTGGTGACGCAATCCAACAAAAACTTGCTGGGGTCTTCTCAAAAGATGCTAGTCGTACGCTTCGACCAACAAGCTTTTGAAGATCTCATGTCTGAAGAGTAGTCGAGTCCTTCGAAGCGGTTCGTAAAATCGAGGAATACTCAACGTACTTGGGTGCCCAAGGCTGCTGCAACGAGGAGCAGGATGGAAGGGGATATGCTCCAAAACACCCTGAATGGAGAAGAAACGAAGATGCTTTCACCCTTGTTGCTGAACTACTTTAGTCAATCCCAGTTGCTGAGAAGCACAGCGAAGAGCGCGGCTCCCTTGCTGCAGGCTAGACAAAGGCGCAGCAAAGGAGAAAAGGCGTAGCATCCCGTCTGTACAAGAAGACGGCCACGTAGGCTAGAACTTCTGTCTTTGAAAGAATTGCTTACCCCTTGGTTAAGGCTATGTTGGATTCTGAACGCTATACAACTTTTACGGGTAGCACAAAAAAAATCTAATATAGCATGCGCCCTACACGACAAACATTATAAGCCAACACTTATATTGAATTCTAAATGATATGCACCTTACAAAGATAGCACGAAAAAATCCAAGGCAGTACGTATCCTGTACGACCAACGTGCTATGCCATTACTCTTGTTGGATTCTGAATGTTATACATCTTCTAAGGGTAGCACAAAGAAATCAAAGGTAGCACGCGCCCAGTGCGACAATGTGCTATGCCAACACTCATGTTGGATTCTGAATGCTGTGTAACTTCAAGGAATAGCATGAAGAAATCTAGGGCAGTATCCGCCCTGTGGGACCAACATGCTATGCCAACCCTCATGTTGGATTCTGAATTATATGCACCTTCCAAGGATAGCACAAAAAAATCCAGGACAGCACGTGCCCTGCGTGGCTAACGTGCCATGCCGACCACCATGTTCGACTCTGAATACTATGCATCTTTCAGGGGTAGTAGGAAGAAGTCCAAGGCTGCACGCGCTACAAACGACCAACGTGCTACGTTCACAGCTGACTAAAGGTATGTGTTGACAGTCACGTGCACAACTGACAAAAAACTATACAAGATTGGTTCGAGTGCTTCGATCCCTCAACCAATAAAACTTCGCTGTCACTTGAGCGCTCATGCGCATAATTCAAGCCAAGGGTGCATAGTGTGGGGACAAACTCAGGTGAGCAGTGTTGTTGCAAGCATGAAGTGAGTCTACCTCGTACGCAACTCTCTAACCAGGACATAAGTGTGTTTCACGCACAAGAACTGGAAAGAGGGAAGGTACTTTCACATCTTCACTCGTGCGCACAGTGTCCCTTCGCGGACGAAATGAGTATAGATGTGGAGACTTCTGATCTGCACAACCTGATCTCTCATAAGCACAAGATGAGGGAAGACTCTGCTATACACAACATGCCTATCTCAAGGCACACTGGTGCCAATATCACCATCTATTGCTGTTGCTATTAAACAAGAGCATCGCCACCAAGGAGGCAGTCCGTTTTCCAACGACTGCAACCGACAGTACGTGTACAGAGACAAGGTGAGAGAATGCCGAATGCAGAAGAATATGAACTCCTGATTGCTTCATGTTATACCGCTTGGGGGTTGCCATCCTTCAAGAAGCTCTCCAAGAATCCCCCCATCTCGGCTAACAAGTCCAAAGGTCAACCCGAAAGTAGCAAGATGGTGGTGTCTAGTAAGTATGAGTGTGTTCTAACACATGCGTGCCAAAACCAGACCCTTGTCACAAGGGAATGTCGCTTTAATCGTAACACAGGCTGGGGGTAGCCAAATCCCTACGATCCATGGCAACCCTTCGTTACAACATATGAAGGTGTGTACGGGATGACACAGATGCCTTCGAAAGCATAAGCTATCAGCATGTAGGGGTAGCAACTGCTTCGAGTCCGTGGACGATTATAACATACCCTTCTTCCCTCAAGAAGGTAAAACTCAAGGGTCTAAGCCGGAGAGCAAAATATCTACTGTCCCCTCTATTTCCCCCACTTAATATCCGTCTACATGGTCGAAGGTAACAACAAGGAAAGTAGCGATGGGTCCAATCATCTGGAACATATAGAAGCACTTGAGATGGGCCTGAATACATTAAATGAGACCATGCAAGACTTGACTTCTGTGGTCCTAGAGATCAAGGACAAATGGACATCCAATGCTTCTACTTCAGCAATTCAAGACCCGGGAACGAATGTGAAGTCCAAAGCACCTTCTTATGCGCCAGCTCCCATCGTGAACCAAGCACTACTGCAGTCATCTACTACGTCAACGACTGGACCCACAATGTCAAATAACATGCAACAGGTTATCAAGCAGTTGTACGCTCACTTTAATCGGATAATGTGATATATCCTCCCAAGTACAAACCACCGACGCTCGCTCCATTCGATGCGAAGGAGTCTCCTCGTCGATACTTGATGTACTTTACCTCAGTAACGGGACATCTACAAAATGATAATGCTCTACTTATGAATATGTAATGCATGTGGTTCGTATTACGTATCTTGGTGTACGTATTCTGACTCGTATTTGTATGTCTCCTTGCTTGGTTTATTTGGCATTTTCATTGCTTGGTTCACCTTGGGATTGGTCGGCTAGGCTTGTGTTTGCTTATTTGGTTCATCATGAACCAAGTGGAGAACCCCTACCTACCACCACCATCCCCATTTATATTCCACCTACCTTTCTCTCTCCTCATAAACTCAGCATTACTTCTCTTTCTCTTTTAATTGCTCCTCTCCTCCTCCTGCATAGAGCAACACCTACCGTAGTAGGCAAGTGCAACTTGCTTTATGGAGGAATCCGATTTTATCGTTCCATTCTCTTCCTCACAACATTCTAAGTCACTTTAGTATTTAGCAATTTCGAATTTCATGGCTCATTCTATGTAGATCTAAGTTTCTAGTATTTTCGATCTTCTTGGTTTTGATCTACTAAAATAACTTGTTTTTGAAAACTAAGAGTTCCTTGCAGTAGGCCTCATGATTTTACACAAGTTTGGTTTTGGGATGACCGGATTTCACCAAGTCCTGGCCGAGAAGGAGTTTCCTTGAGTTCCTGAGCTTTTTACGCATGATTGTATTGACCATGTGGAGAAGATATAGTTTTACGCACACGTTCTAACGTGTTAGCGTAGTGTTTAGCCTTTACGCACACGTTTACGTGCCAGCGTAGTATTCAGCCTTTTACGCTCATGTCTTAACGTGTTAGCGTAGTCCCCTTTTATGCACACGTGTCGCGTGCCAGCGTACTTCGTTTTACGCTGAGCTATTCGACTTTACGCTCGGGACTCTCCCGTTCGTGTAAAATCGAGCTCGCATAAAATCCCCAGCTCGAGTCGGCTCCCACGAGCGTAAAGTTTGCCGAGAGTTCCTCGCGTAAAGTTTCCCTCGCGTAAAACTTTGATCGAGAGTTGGCATGCGTAATCTTCGAGCGTAAAGCCCGACTAGCGTAAAACCTCACCCGTATGATCCCTTACTAGCGTAGAGCTATCTCATCTTGCTCTTGCTAGCGTAAAAGACAATTTTACGCACGATACCCCCTTGGCCTAGCGTAGAGCTTACTAGCGTAAATTCATGCGTAAAGTTTCACTAGCGTAACCGGTGGTACGTACGTAGAGACTTGAGTTCCTATGGCGTACACCTTTATTTTTTATATTTTTATGCCTATTTTATATCCTTATGCCTTTTTGTCATGAACTTGATAATCACGAATTTATTTAAAATGTTTGGAAATGATAATTGAACATGGCATGGTTGGATAAGTATACCTGACATGGTTATCTTGAATTGCTGTTACGACGGCTAACATGACATGACCTGACAAAAATAATTTAATTGGACACTGTAGACGATTGTGTTTGTACAAATAAACGAGTACTGTCTTACATTATGTCTAGGACAGGGAACCCTGAATACCACGGTCAGGGGTACCTACTGAAATCAACTACGACTAATAACTAGAATAATTCAGTAGTCATGAAGAGATTTCCCAGCTACAAGCAATCACGTTATCTGGGCGCATTAGCGGACGTGTAGCCTACCGACGTATAGGACACATTTCCAGCACACAGTCATGTGGTGCACCCTTCATAAATGAACATTCGACCTGGATAACTTGGATGGTCTGCAGGGCTTGTGGCTGTTGGGATAATCTCATCGCATCTTCCTAGTAACTAGGCCTGTGATAACCCTAGTTAGTTAAAAATATCAAGCCGTACTCTTGATTGGCCGTGATTGATTGGATGGAGTTTATTCCAGCTTAGTCTTATCCTGATCCTGTGCAAGATTGTGACATAACATGATTATTGATGCTTACCTTAACAATAACGATCGGGGGTCCAGTTCTGTTCAGGCGAAGGGTTACAACCCCGGTCCTTATTTGGTTTAAGGGTTATAACCTGGCTCCCGGAGCAGTTCTGTGTCCTCACTTCGTTTACTGTCTTATTACAACTCCCTGCCATGTTCGTTATATTTTACCTTACCTTAATACCATGATTAATTATGCTGGCCTTAGCAATAAAGATTAGGGGTCCAGTTCTATTCAGGCGAAGGTTATAACCCCGGTCCTTATTTGGTTTAAGGGTTGTAACCTGGCTCTCGGAGCAGTTCTGTGTCCTCTTTTCGTTTATCGTCTTCACTGTACCAATAGTATTTGAGACGGGTTTCTATTCAGGTGAAGGGCTGCAACCCCGGTCCTTGTTTGGTTTAAGGGTTGTGACCGGGCTACTTGAATGGTTTCTTCGTACTCAGTTTACTATTGTTATCTCTATTATTATCAGTTCTTCTTTATTATTTATCTTTAATATCCTATTGTGATATGCTGGTTTTAGTTCCTAAGTGAAGCCGCCTTTGTGGCACTTACTCTTTCTGGGGTCTGACCCAGCTGGTTTTGTGTGGCCAGATATTAGAGCAGCACCAGAGGTTCTACCTAACTTCCAGCCAGATGGTGGCTACCAGGCGTAACCCTGGCAACGAGTGGGTGTCTTTTGTTCTCCCACTTTATTGTAAAATTTTTTTTGTTGAGGCATTTAGCCGACGAGCACGTGTTAGCACGGTTGCACCTTTATTTACTGTCTGCCTACGGGCTGTAACATGATTGATAAATCCTAGGGTTGATCATGTATGACTGAAACCCTTGCTAGTCATGACATTTTGTATGACTAGCTTAATGATCATCCGAATATGTAATATATGGGACGCCTTGCTATTATGTATTTGGTGCTCTAACATCTTGTAGCTATTATTGCTTGCTTGAGATTGAGACAATAGGCTTGTTCATGACCATAGGAGACTGTTGGCTTGTAGTTAAACCCTTATGTATCTAGACAGCCGTGACCGTATGGCGAGGTGGGTTGCACTTTAATATACGTAGCTGGTTATGTACGCCCCGCTCTCCAGTATTCTAGTTCTGGGCGTTACATGGTTTTAGTGGTGGCCCATACAGGTCTTGTAAATCAAGTTATGTGAGGGTTTACCGAATAGATATCTCAATCAGTACTCGCCCTTGATCTCTGCTCGTATCTTCTAAATCCCTGAATTCTTGACTTGATCACATGTTTGTGTCGTTGATCTATCCAGGTCCTTCCTTATTGTTTTCTATGTCTTCTTCTTCAGCGGCATTATTCCTGGACCTGCCGATCAGCAAGACAGAGCACCTCCCGCGGACCAGCAGCAACCTGGAGATCAAGCCCAGCATTTAGGAGTAGCCTCCTGAGTCATGCCTTCTGAAGGAGAGCTACCAGTTCAGCCCGTCCAGCCTGTAGATCATGATGATGGCACTTTGGTGGGTCTCATCAGGTCATTATTAGCCTCCCAAGATCGTCGAGGAGATGCCTTGTACCAGGCGATGGTAGACACTTTGACCAGAGGAGGTCATCAGGATAACAGCGTGGCCAACAACTTCAAGCGCTTGAACCCTCCATTCTTCGACGGCAGTGAAGATACTATTGCTGCCGATGCTTGGCTTCAGGACACAGAGGTGATTCTAGAAGCAGCTAGGACTCCACAAGATAAGAAGGTGGTCATGGTGTGCCTGCAGCTGTTGGATCTTGCCCGCAGCTGGTGGACAACGCAGGCCATTAGATTAGTGGCCCCTATTGCCTGGGCAATATTCAGGGAGAGATTCCAAACCAAGTATTTTGATATTGTAGCTCGGTATGATCTACATACGAGGTTTACCAATCTGAAGCAGATGGGTAGAACGGTCGATGGGTATGCGGCCAAGTTTTCGAGACTTAGTCGGTTTGCTCCTACCTTGGTGGCGACCGAGTTTGACAGAGCCCAGCGGTCCCAACAAGGGCTCCACCTAGAGATTTTGTTGGCGGTGGAGCAGTTTGAGCATCAGACATTTGATGCAGTATTGAGAGCAGCTATGAGGCATGAGTATACCTCCTAGAGGATCGTGGACAGGACCGGGGGTCGGAAGCGATCCCATAGTCAGATGAATCAGTCTTCAGCACCAGCCTCGGCAGCTAGGGCTTTGACCATTGGAGCGCCAAGGCGGACGGCCTCAGTGACGTCGGTTCAGCATTCCACCCCGATGCACCCTCAGCAGCAGAAGCAGAAGCAGTCTTCCGCAGTGGGATGTTCACACTATGGGAAGCTAGGGAATGTGGTATCAGAGTGTCGCCGAGCACAGGGTTTGTGTTTGGTTTGCGGTGCTCCAAACCACAGGGTGGGGAACTGCCCAAACAGGGGGAGTTCATCATCAGCCTTCTCTAGTCCTTCAGTTAGAGGACCAGTACCAGTCCAGCAGCAGCAACAACTGCAGTACCCGTTCCCGAGGCCGTTGCCGACGCAGGCCCAGGCATTCCACCAGCAGATACCGCAGCAGTATGCTCATGCCCAAGCCCTGATCTAGAGCAGGCAGAGGAATTTTCAGCAGAGGGGACCCGTACCCAGAGGACATGGTCAAGTGCTGGCTTTGACCATGGAGAAGAAGGAATAGCACCAGGTGAGGTAGTGGTAGGTACTATTCTCGTCAACACCTTTCCATCTTTAGTATTATTTGATTCTGGTGCCTCGCATTCATTTATGTCTGTACGATTCACGACACGGATAGGATTGGAGCCCGAGTCATTATCAGTGAGGCTCGATATACTTACTGGTAACGGACTTGTGGGAGTAGATAGAGTATTTTTCTCGTGTCAGATTGTAGTTAGCGGTAGAGAGTTCCCCACTAGATTGATAGAGTTCCGGATGGCCGATTATGATGTGGTCTTAAGGATGGATTGGTTAAGAGACCAGTATGCTAGGATAGACTGCCATATTGGAAAGGTTGTTTTTAGCATTCCAGGTGAGCCAAAGTTTTCCTTTTCCTGAGACAAAGTCGAACCTTCTCCTCTAGTGTTGCGGATGGCAGTAGCAGCAGTACAGTTACCTCGGATAGTTGAAGAGTTTCTAGATGTTTTCCCAGAAGAGCTTCCAGGGATGCCGCCAGAGCGGAAGATCGAGTTCACCATCGACTTGATTCCGGGAACAGCCCCAGTGTCAGAGAGAGTCTACAGGATGGCGCCGTCAGCACTAGAAATATTGTACAAGATGATTAAAGAACTTAGGACCAAGAGATTTATTCGTGCTAGTGGATCGCCTTGGGGAGCCCCGATGCTTCTTGTAAAAAAGAGGGATGGTACGTCTAGATTATGTGTAGATTATCGTACCTTGAACTCAGTAACAATTAAGAACAGATACCCTCTCCCAAGGATATATGACTTGTTTGATCAACTCAAGGGGCAGCAGTATTCTCGAAGATTGATTTACAGTCAGGGTACCATCAGATCAGAGTCAGAGAGTAGGACATCTCGAAGACAGCTTTTAGATCGAGATATGGGCATTGGGAGTTCCTTTTGATGCCATTTGGAGCAACCAATGTGCCGGCTGTATTCATGGACCTCATGAATCGTATCTTTATGCCTTATTTGGATCAGTTCGTGATTGTGTTCCTAGACGAAATCCTGATCTACAGCAAGAGTGAAGCGGAGTATGAGCAGCATCTCAGAGTTGTCCTACAGATTCTTTGTGAGCACCAATTGTATGTCAAGTTCAGTAAATGTGAGTTCTGGCTCGATCGCATTTTATACTTGGGTCATATCATTACTAGGGGAGGAGTAGAAGTAGATCCCTAGAAGATTGTGGCCATTGAGACATGGCCAGTGCCCAGCACAATGGCAGAAGTCCGTAGTTTTCTTGGATTGGCCGGTTACTACCGGCGATTTGTTTCTGACTTTGCTCGAATTTCAGCGCCATTGACCCAGTTGACCCGCAAGGATGTGCAGTTTGCTTGGACAGCAGAGTGCCAAGATTTTTTTGAGAAGTTGAAGCGAGGCTTGATGACGGCTCCTATTCTTACGCTTCCAGATGGAACTGGAGGATTCTCAGTGTATTGCGATGCTTCAGGTAGAGGTCTAGGATGCGTTTTGATGCAGCAAGGGAAGGTAATAGCTTATGCGTCACGCCAACTTCGTGATCATGAGAGGAATTACCCAACCCATGACTTGGAATTGGCAGCAGTAGTGTTTGCACTTAAGTTGTGGAGGCACTACTTGTATGGAGATAGGGTAGAGATTTTCACCGACCACAAGAGCCTGAAGTATGTTTTTACCCAGAAGGATCTTAACATGCATCAGAGAAGGTGGCTACAGCTTCTTTGTGGATTATGATGTCAATTTGTAGTATCATCCAGGAAAGGCCAATGTCGTAGCAGATGCATTGAGCAGAAGAGCCAAAGTTTATCTTCTAACAGTGCAGCCAGAGCTGTTAGCCGATCTTCAGAAGATGGGTATAGAAGTTGTCCTTCCTTCCAGTATGGCATTGATGGCCACTATGCGAGTTCAGTCCACTATAGTCGAGAGGATCCGGACGGCGCAGTCAGTAGATTCTAAGCTTCAGCGACTTAGAGCAAAATGCGAGGTAGGACGAAGACCAGAGTTATGCATTCATGATGATGTTATACTTCGACATGGTAAGCGTCTTTGTGTACACAGCGGAGATATCAGACAGGAGATCGTGGCAGAAGCTCACAGTTCACAGCATTCCATTCATCCTGGTGGTATGAAGATGTACCGTGACATCCGACAACACTTTTGGTAGAATGGCATGAAGTGGGAGATAGCCCGGTTTGTCTCTTGGTGTTTGGTTTGCCAACAAGTCAAGGCTGAACATCAGATGTTAGCTGGACTTCATCAGCCCTTGCCAATTTCAGAATGGAAATGGGAGCATATAGACATGGATTTTGTTGACTGGATTACCTAGATCCCCAGCTGGTAAAGATGCCATCAGGGTTATAGTTGACCGGCTCACGAAGGTGGCTCACTTTCTCTCGTTCAGAGTAGGTCAGTCGACGGCTCAGCTAGCAAAGATGTACCTCAGGTTGATAGTCAGGATGCATGGAGTACCAATCAGTATCACCTCGGATTGAGATTCCAGATTCACTTCGCACTTTTGGCAGAGTCTCCAGAAAAGTTTGGGGACCCGTCTTCGGTTCAGTTCAGCTTATCACCCGCAGACAGATGGTTAGTCAGAGCGCATGATCCAGACCCTTGAAGATATATTACGGTCATGTACACTCGACTTTGGTGGTTCGTTGGAAGATCACCTGCACCTGGTGGAGTTCTCGTACAAGAATAGTTTCCAAGCCAGTATCCAGATGGCTCCGTTCGAGGCACTGTATGGCAGGAAGTGCAGATCCCCGCTAGCATGGGACGATATTGGAGAAAGGTAGATGCTCGGTCCAGAACTTATTGCCCAGACAGTTGAGGTGGTCAGGAGAGTTAGAGATCATCTTCGCGTTGCACAAGATCGCCAGCGTCAATGGGCAGATTCTCATCGGCGTCCCCTTGAGTTTTCTGTCGGCGACCACGTATTCCTGAGGATCTCGTCTAACCGTGGCGTCATTCGTTTCGGCGTACGGGAAAATCTTAGTCCTAGGTATATAGGGCCGTTCGATATCCTGGAGCGAGTAGGAGATGTGTCCTATCGTCTCCCTCTTTCGCCGTCGCTAAGAGAGGTGCATGACGTGCTCCATGTATTCCAACTATGACGGTATATCCCGGATCCGAGTCACGTCCTTGATCATTCGAAATTGGTTGTTGGTACCAACCTTTCGTATGAGGAGAGGCCCATATCCATATTAGACCGAAGAGAGAAGATACTCAAGAACAAGACTATCAAGTTAGTCCGTATTGCTTGGGGTCATCACTCTTTGGGTGAGTCAACGTGGGAGCGTGAGGATGATATCCGATCGCGATATCCCAACATGTTTGACTCGTGAGGTATAATATCTTCCTTATGCCTCATAGCTTCGATTCCTTGCATGCATGGTTGATTGCCTAATTGCTTGACTAGTATAGCTTGCTTGTGATTAGTATAGCTTGTCCTTGCCACTCTGGCCTCTTGATTAAATTTTGAGGACAGAATTCTTTTAAGGTGGGTAGAGTTGTAATGCCTGTGGTTCGTATTACGTATCTTGGTATACGTGTACATATTCTGACTAATATTTGCATGTCTCCATGCTTGGTTTATTTGGTATTTTCATTGCTTGGTTCACGTTGGAATTGGTTCGGCTAGGCTTATGTTTGCTTATTTGGTTCATCATGAACCAAGTGGAGAACCCCTACCTACCACCACCATCCCCATTTATATTCCACCTACCTTTCTCTCTCCTCATAAACTCAGCATTACTTCTCTTTCTCTTTTAATTGCTCCCCTTCTCCTCCTGCGTAGAGCACCACCTACCGTAGTAGGCAAGTGCAACTTGCTTCATGGAGGAACCCGATTTTATCGTTCCATTCTTTTTTTCACAACATTCTAAGTCACTTTAGTATTTAGCAATTTCGAATTTCATGGCTCATTCTATGTAGATCTAAGTTTCTAGTATTTTCGATCTTCTTGGTTTTGATCTACTAAAATAACTTGTTTTTGAAAACTAAGTGTTCCTTGCAGTAGACCTCATGATTTTACACAAGTTTGGTTTTGGGATGACCGGATTTCACCAAGTCCTGGCCGAGATAGAGTTTCCTTGAGTTCGTGAGCTTTTTACGCATGATTGTATTGACCATGTGGAGAAGATATAGTTTTATGCACACGTTCTAACGTGTTAGCGTAGTGTTTAGCCTTTACGCACACGTTTATGTGCCAGCGTAGTATTCAGCCTTTTACGCTCACGTCTTAAAGTGTTAGCGTAGTCCCCTTTTACGCACACGCGTCGCGTGCCAGCGTACTTCGTTTTACGCTGAGCTATTCGATTTTACGCTCGGGACTCTCCCGCTCGCGTAAAATCGAGCTCGCGTAAAATCCCCAGCTCGAGTCGGCTCCCACGAGCGTAAAGTTTGCCGAGAGTTCCTCGCGTAAAGTTTCCCTCGCGTAAAGGTTTGATCGAGAGTTGGCGTGCGTAATCTTCGAGCGTAAAGCCAGACTAGCGTAAAACCTCACCCGTATGATCCCTTGCTAGCGTAGAGCTATCTCATCTTGCTCTTGCTAGCGTAAAAGACAATTTTACGCACGATGCCCCCTTGGCCTAGCGTAGAGCTTACTAGCGTAAATTCATGCGTAAAGTTTCACTAGCAAAACCGGTGGTACGTACGTAGAGACTTGAGTTCCTATGGCGTACACCTTTATTTTTTTATATTTTTACGCCCATTTTATATCCTTACGCCTTTTTGTCATGAACTTGATAATCACGAATTTATTTAATATGTTTAGAAATGATAATTGAACATGGCATGGTTGGACAAGTATACCTGACATGGTTATCTCGAATTGCTGTTGCGATGGCTAACATGACATGACCTGACAAAAATGATTTAATTGGACACCGTGGACGATTGTGTTTGTACAAATAAACGAGTACTGTCTTGCATCATGTCTAGGACAGGAAACCCTGAATACCACGGTCAAGGGTACCTACTAAAATCAACTACGGCTAATAACTAGAATAATTCAGTAGTCATGAAGAGATTTCCCAGCTACAAGCAATCCCGTTATCTGGGCGCATTAGCGGACGTGTAGCCTACCGACGAGTAGGGCACATTTCCAGCACACAATCATGTGGTGCACCCTTCATAATTGGACATTCGACCTGGATAACTTGGATGGTCTGCAGGGCTTGTGGCTGTTGGGATAATCTCATCGCATCTTGCTAGTAACTAGGCCTGTGATAGCCCTAGTTAGTTAAAAGTATCATGCCGTACTCTTGATTGGTCGTGATTGATTGGATGGAGTTTATTCCAGCTTAGTCTTATCCTGATCCTGTGCAAGATTGTGACATAACATGATTATTGATGCTTACCTTAACAATAACGATCGGGGGTCCAGTTCTGTTCAGGCGAAGGGTTACAACCCCGGTCCTTGTTTTGTTTAAGGGTTGTAACCTGGCTCCCGGAGCAGTTCTGTGTCCTCTCTTCGTTTACTGTCTTATTACAACTCCGTGCCATATTCGTCATGTTTTACCTTACCTTAATACCATGATTAATTATGCTGGCCTTAGTAATAAAGATCAGGGGTCCAGTTCCGTTCAGGCGAAGGGTTACAACCCCGGTCCTTGTTAGGTTTAAGGGTTGTAACCTGGCTCCCAGAGCAGTTCTGTGTCCTCTCTTCATTTACTGTCTTATTACAACTCTCTGCCATGTTCGTCATGTTTTACCTTACCTTAATACCATGATTAATTATGTTGGCCTTAGTAATAAAGATCAGGGGTCCAGTTCTGTTCAGGCGAAGGATTACAACCCCGGTCCTTGTTTGGTTTAAGGGTTATAACCTGGCTCCCGGAGCAGTTCTGTGTCCTCTCTTCGTTTATTGTCTTCAATGTACCAATAGTATTTGAGACGGGTTTCTACTCAGGTGAAGGGCTGCAACCCCGGTCCTTGTTTAGTTTAAGGGTTGTGACCTGGCTACTTGAATGGTTTCCTCGTACTCAGTTTACTGTTGTTGTCTCTATTATTATCAGTTCTTCTTTATTATTTATATTTAATATCCTATTGTGATATGTTGGTTTTAGTTCCTAAGCCTCCTTTGCCGCACTTGCTCTTTCTGGGGTCTAACCCAGCTGGTTTTGTGTGGCCAGATATTGGAGCAGCACCAGAGGTTCTACCTACCTTCCAGCCAGATGGTGGCCACCAGGCGTAACCCTGGCAACGAGTGGGTTTCTTTCGTTCTTCCACTTTATTGTAAAAATTATTCTGTTGAGGCGTTTAGCCGACGAGCACGTTTTAGCTCGGTTGTACCTTTATTTACTGTCTGCCTATGGGCTGTAACATGATTGACCAATCCTAGGGTTGATCATGTATGACTGAAACTCTTGCTAGTCCTGACATTTTGTACGACTAGCTTCATGATCATCCGAATATGTAATATATGGCACGCCTTGCTATTATGTATTTGGTGCTCTAACATCTTGTAACTATTGTTGCTTGCTTGAGATTGAGACAATAGGCTTGTTCATGACCATAGGAGACTGTTGGCTTGTAGTTAAACCCTAATGTATCTAGACAGCCGTGATCGTTTGGCAAGGTGGGTTGCACTTTAATATACGTAGCTGGCTATGTACGCCCCCGCTATCCAGTATTCTGGTTCTGGGGCATTACAGAATATATTCGTAGGGACATTGCAGGGGTAGCCTACGAATGGTTTTATAACCTTCCCAATAATTGTATCTCGTCGTTCGACGATTTGAAGCGTCTCTTACTTGCTCAGTTCTACGAAGGAGGAATGGACATGACGATGTCCACTCTCGTGGACATTGTCTAGAAAGAGAAAGAGCTTGTACGCGCTTACATCGAGCACTTCTGCCAAGCAGCTCTAAGGCTACCACCTAATGTACCCGAACCTATGCTTATGGATTCGTGTCGCAAGAAAGTGCTCTCGCAATCAAATTGTGGCACAGTACTCCATGCATAGAATTAAAGCCTTTCATTACCGAGGCGGATGTCGTTGAAAGAAAAGCTAGGGATGCAAAATTACTGGGACTGAGTTTTCTCTCGCTCGAAGATAAAAGGAAACGCTCGTCTATCAATAACCATATCCACAAGGACGGAAAGGGGAAGCAAGCCATGACCGTCAACATCTCCAAAGGTAAAGGTTCAGCGTCGACAAACTAGAAGCCTATAGAAGCACCAAAATTGAAGGAAAGCTACTCCTTCAATGACGAAGATGTGCTAGAACTTTTTAACATACTGATAAAGGGTGGCAAACTTCAACTCCTGGCTCATAAGCGTCCTGACAAAGTGGAAAAGGTAGACAATCCAAAGTACTGTCACTATCACTAGTACGTTCACCATTCAACACATGACTGCTACGTATTGAAGAAACAGATTCAGTAGCTCATTGATGCCAAGGTCATCTCATTCGACTACGAGGATAAGACGGTCACTGCCAACATTGTGACCCTCCAGTTTAGAAACTTTCCGAGGGTAGAGGCTCAAGATGGTATCAACCACGTCCCTAAGGCGACAATGGAAGTGGTCAACCTTCCACCAGCTCGTGACAATGCTCAGGGCCTCATCCCGCTTACAACGCCATGAGGCGTAGTTAGGTGGGTCCATCCTGATCTCGCCTCAAACATGATGCTGCCTGTAGCGTGCTCTGTTAAAGGGAAGAAAATCAAGTCGTGCCATATGGTTTCTAAATCGACCGACGACGCTGTGGTTACCACTCGCTCAGCACCTCTTATAATCAAGCTTCAAGGAAAGGCTCCTATTCATCATCCCCGACGCTATCAACAGCTAGTCAGGAGCCTATTCGAATAAAGTTCCTCCGAAGAGGCCTAAAAGAAGACATGAGGTCGCAAGAATCTCCGGCTCCAGCTCCCTTGGTAGCTAAACTGAATCGAAGACCTCCTTCACCTTCTTCCATGGCAGCCCCGGTTCTCACTGATGAGGAGTTAGGGGACTACAAATATGCCAATGCTGATGCACACTCTTTAGATGATGTAATCCCTCGGGATAAAATTTTGTATTTCAATAATAGAAAGTTGTCCTGGAATTACTCTTGTGTACACTGGAACACTATGTATTTCTTAGACAATGCTCTATATATGCTTTAAACACATGTGACATCCTCTAATCTGGCAAGCCTGTTATGCCCCAGAACCAGAATACTGGCAAGTGGGGACGGACAAGGCCAGCTATGTAATTCCAAAGTATGCTAGTACTCTGAAATCACGTATAAGCTGTCATGACATGGGGGTTACTTCTACAAGCCAACAGTCGATCCTAGGTCAAGCATTCGTAGGTATCTCATTCACATGCAATTATACAAAGTACAAGAAGTATGATCATCAGACATACAATAGTAAAGCATCCCAAACCATTTATACATGGATGATCATGAAGCTAGTCATACCAAAATAGAGAACTAGCAAGAGTAATAGTTATACATGATTAGCTCTAGCGATAGTCTAGAATACGCACATCATGTTTTGGCCCGTAGGCTAAAAATTAACCAAAATAAGAGCTAAATATGTTCTCGGAGGATAAACGCCACAAAAGAATAATGTACATATCAAGTGGAAGAATGACAAGAAACCCACTCAAGTACTCTGGTGCTTCAGACGGTCACCATCGAGTAGATGGTGCGGAAGATCCCTTGGGCTCTTCTATCAGATCTGGCCAAACAAAACCAGTGGGTCAGACCCCAAATAGCAAGTACCACAAAGGAAGCCAAACTATGGACTAAAACCAGCAATAGCTAACATAGCAATGGTTAGGGAAAGAAATAAGTAGATGCAAATCGAGACTCGTACACTACCAATACACTTATCCCGAGAATAGAAAAGACAATAAGTAAGGCATCATGTGACGTAAGTAATTAACATGCGACTTAATGTACAATATAGTCATTTTAAGTGAACGGAAGCTTGAGAATATATAAAATCAATTGATCATGTAAGAATGGGAGCCCGTCTGGTCATAAGAGCATGTTGACCTAGAATAGGGATCACATAAAGCTTGTGAGATAACTGAACATGTGAGCATGTAGGAACCATATAGAACGAAAATGATAGGATGACTTAGGAACTATCCCGGAAGTCAAGTTACAACCCGTAAACCAAACAAGGACCGAGGTTGTAACCCCTCTACTGAACAGAACTTAATCTCCAATCAATGTTTAGCATAAGATCATGTAGAACATGTGAGTACTGAATATGACGACAAATGATAAGATGACTTAGGAACTATTTCGGAAGCCAAGTTACAACCCGTAAACCAAACAAGGACCGGGGTTGTAACCCTTCTCCTGAACAGAACTTAGTCTCCAATCATTCATTGACAAAACTAAGGTATAAACAATAATGTACTAAAATAAACATATGGACACTGCCTAGACAAAATTAGACTGGACTAACACCATCCATCAATCATGGCTAAGCAATAAGTACGGCTTGATACTTTAAGTAACTTGGGTTATCACAAGCCTAATTACTACAAGATGCAATGAGATGTTCCAGCAGTCACAAACCCTGCAGACTATTCGAGTTATCCTTTCGCTGGTTGAGAGAGTTGTATTAGGTGACTTAGGGGTGCAACACATGACAATGTGCTATAAATGTGCCCTACTAGTCGGCAGGCTACAAGTCCAATTAAAGCATCCAGATGACAGGATTGTTTGTGTCTGAGAAATCTCTTTATGAGCTACTTGATCAATCTAGTCGTTATCCTAGTCAGATTTAGTATGAATCCCTGACCGTGGTAATCAAGAATCCATATCCTAGACATAATACAAGACGAGACAAGTAGCTTGCGCACGCATACACAAAGAATTTAACCATGGTGTCCAAAAGAGTTACATTAGCAAGGGAAAATAGCCGTCGCAACAGCATCTTGATTAAGCATGTCATATTTAGGTTTACTTGTCATGTAAAGAGTACTTGTCAAGAGTGTGCCTTTACGGGCCACTATAATGTAAACAAAGAAAGACATGTTCAAGAGTGCACCACGACGGGTCACTATCTAGTAAAAACAGAGAAGTAACGTGTGACATAAGTGTACCACAACGGGTCACTATCATGTAAAGCAAAAAAAGACATAAATCATGAGTGCACCACAACGGATCACTATCTAGATTAAGCAACATAACAATAAGAATCGCTTGTAGAAAGAATTAAATAAAAGACGTATCATGGCATGGGAGAAGGAATAAATAAAAGTACTACTTGACATAAAATAATAACTAAATCTGTGCTAGTGTTAAGAATATAAGGGGGTACAATTATTCTCTAACTGTACAAAATTATCTAATCATGATAAAAATTTATTATAGTCGAAGAAAACATCAAAAACGTCAAGTACAAAAAATATGCCAAAAGATCAAAATTTTGATTGAAGTTATCAATCACATATGAACTCTAATAAGGTGAACTGAGAAAATTCTGAAGCCAGGACAAATGCCTACAAGCTGCGTGACCGAGTGATTTTCAAGACTAACAGCTGAATAGCTCAAATGAGCAAAACAGTCAAAATAGCCATTCGTGCTAGGGCCAGCTAGCACGGGCCAAGGTGGCACAATGGCCAAGAAGGTGCCAGCATGGAAGGGCGCCTTCGCCAAGAGGCGCCAGGGCCAGGATGTGCCAGGATATGCGCAACCTACGTGGTGTAGAAGGATGGAAATATCCATACTATGCGCCTGAAGCCATGTGCCCACATAAAAGGAGTGGCTATGCGCACACAAGAACACTATGCACCCAAAGGAAACACTATGTGCCCAAAGGAGACTATGCGCCCAAAGGAGCACTATGAGCCCAAAGTGTCACGACCCGTACCCACTGTGAGGGTACGAGAACGTATCAACGCCCAGCCTACGCCGCAGTGTCGGCGGTAGAACGCTGTCCTAGGTCACCACATCTAGCAATAAGCTTAAACAGTTTATACTCCTCGAATGGGGGTGACATGATAAAAGTAGACTCAATCACAACTAAGGAAGAAGAAGCACGATATGATATAAAACTCAAGAAAAAACAGATGATAACATAGCTGATAGATAGATAAAAGAAACTGCTGAGAGAAAGAAAATCCCGAATACATCAGAAAGTCTAAGATAATACAAATCCAGATCCCAAGTATCAATAAGTACAATCATCCATGAAATACTGAAATGAAAGCGTCCTAGTCTAAGGGTGAGTCATCCACAGCTAGTGGGACCTGCTGCTGGTCCAGGTCCAAGCACTCATCTAAAGTAGCACCGTAATAGGTAGGACAGCCAGCCTCATCCTCATCCTCTGTAATATTTTAACAGGTCCAGTCAGGACGGAGCGAGTACAAAACATCTCAACAAGTCATAGTAGAAAAGAAAATATAATCATGCTAAAGAATAAAATACAGGATCTGAAGAAATAGCATAATATAAGAGAGAAACTGTAAGTAAATATCTATGATATATAGAGAGAGACATTGCTAGTGATTCAGAGTACTGCATAAACATGTGAATGGCTAAGGACTGATTCATGATTACACTACTGGAAATTGATTCATGATTACGCTACTTGGATTTATTCACATGTTCACTTATACTCCTCCATCCCCAATCAATACACAAGGATCCATTCAAGTTACGCTAAGATTCATGATTATACTACGTTGCCCATAAAGGGTAATTCATGAATTGATTCGTGAAGGCTCGGTGATCATGAGGGTACATGAGTCACTAGCTGATTCCTGAAGATTCATTTTAATAGAAGCATGAGATGCGTGATGTAAGTGAAACACACATAACAAAAGTATCTGATGCTCCCGAGAGGGATAACATCTCATGAAGGGATCCATATAGTACCAATCCGTGTTCCAACGTGTCAGCATCAAGTAAGATAGTCTAAAGCAGGAAATATAATCCTAAACATGATATGAAGTGATCAGAGAATGTACTCGCCTGCTATCTGAATGTCAAGGTGAATATACTGTCCGAGGAGTGGTGTCTGGCTCCTAATTAGAACAGAATAAGTCACAAGAAGTCTAAAATGATAAGATGATGTTCTACCATGCATTCTACATGAGTCTAGGTCAAACTAGGTCAAAGTCAACTCTTGGTCAACCCTGGTCAACCAAGAAGTCAAACCTAGGTCTAGCAAGTCTAACTAGGCTTAACTAGTCTAACTGACACACCATAGGCTATAGGCTATATCATGCCTATTAGCCAATCACAATTCATGACAACCTGACATTACCTATACTAATACCTGACATATGTATATATATATACAACCAATATATATATATATATATATATATATATATATATATATATATATTTTATATATATATATATATATATATATATATATATATATATACATATTACATATTTACATATATTACATTAGGAAGTAGGATATATATATATAGAGAGGGTGTGTGTAATGGTGTGTGTGTGAGAGTGGGTGAGGGGGGAAACTGTCCACATGAGTGTGACAGGAACCTAAGTGAGTGAAGAACAGTGAATGATTTTTATGTGTGAAAAAGTGAGGAAAACAGTGAGCAACCACAATGAAAACCAATGCATAAAAAGACAGGGCAGTCCTAATTAAATCCCAGGTTAAAACAATGAAAATCAGTCCATTCAAACTCAGAATCTCAGTTTTCACAAAACAGTAGTTCTCAGCTTTCACTTGTGTGCAGGACATGAGAGTTTTTAGTGTAGGCAATTAAACTCCTTAGATAAGAGGGTGTGTGTCAGAAATATATGCAATGTGTGGGATGGTTGTTAGTATTCTCAGGAATGTCACAGGGAAATGATTCAGGATATGCTAAGCTGTGGTATTAAGAATTAACTAAACATTACATGCAAGTCAGTAGAACAACAGTTTAGTTTATTTATCTCCTACTAACAGTGAAGAATGGAAATCAACATGCCCCTAACTCATTTCTGAACATTCCAATACATGGTATTAGAAATGTAAAAGAAGGATCAACACATTAACATGTTATAAATCATTAAACTAAAACTAATAGGAAAAATACAGTGGGCATTAGTAGTGAAGTTCTCAGGCTTGAAATTGACAATGACAAGGGGAACATGCCCAGGTTTGCATCTATTCAGTTCATTAAGGAATTTCTATACATCTCAGGTTCAAGACAGTGATATCCTCAGAATAGGGAATCACCATTTAGGTTTCATTCTCGAGAACAACATAATAATTCAATAGAGAGTCCTATGCAACTGAAATTGAGATTAAACTCAGTATTTGGAAACAATGGAGAATGACATGTAACTAAGTTTCAGAATTTAGATTAAAATCTCAGGTTCCAACCATCCCAACAGTCCTAAACATGATATCAATTAATTTAAAGAAACAACAGGAATCAAAAACACTGAATTGTTTACTGATACCAAAACTCAGGTTTCACAGGAGAAAAGGAAAAAGAAAATTAACATTAACCTACACTAATTCTCAGATTTTATATGGCAGGAAAGCCACTTCAATATCAGTCAACACTTGGACACCTATTCCTGTGTGTGACAGGAATGAAATCCAGGGTTCCCAACAGGAACCCACAAGAGTGTCTCAGATTTGAATCAACTGAAGTTGTTCAATCTATTGGCTTCCTGTTAAAACACATCTAAGTGTCAGCCCTCAACCAAATCTCAGGTTTTAAAAGCTACCCTTAGCAATCAAACCCAGTCCAACAGTTAAGTCTTGTAATCCCTCTAAAACTGATAATAGCTATAAACCAAGTTGTCAAATGTTTAGGTAATTCAAAATACAACTAACACTTAACATTAATCAAGGAAATCAGTGAGGGGGGTATTACCTGAACAGTGATTCATCTCACTGATAACTCCATCAGTGAATGAACACCATTCCAGCCTAGTTTGAAACCAAAACCCTCTCAATTACTAAACTATTATGCAATCCTAACCTATCACAGATTAATAGACATATTAGGATCCTAATTATCAATTTAAAACATGATTAAAATATTTCAAACTCGATAATTACACAGAGCATCATACCACACAATAACACACAGGCTGCACAGCCAAACGTTACCAGTGCGTGTGTCCGTACGCACCCGACACGTTACCTCATGACATGAGACTTGGGGAGTGTCGTGTCAGATACTGCCCCAAGCTCCACGTCTAATGGCACGCGCCCGCGTGTCCTGGGCAGCCCGCACGAGCACACTGGTAGCAGGGGAGCTACAGTGCTCGTGCACGCGCGCCTAAACCCGTGTGTGCACGTGTCTATATCGACACGACACGACACAAAAACTTCCTCAGTGCCTCAAATTCGTGTAAGCGACACAAAAATCTAAGTTTCCATTGAAATACAATTTGAAAATTCGAACGAAATGCCCTTTGTGGCATTTCGTCGAACACCTGAAACTATCACTGATACGTGTCCGATACGGACACGTACAGGACACGAAACTTGGGAAACCCTATTCCTACAGAATTAGGACACCTAGGGCTAGATGAATATGCAATTTAAACCTAGTTTTAATGGGTAGAATAGAATGTACCTATAGGTGTTTCTCTACACAAAAAGCTCTTCAAGGAGGGAATCTCCACAAGCCACCAATCAATCAAATCGATCAAAACCTGTGATTGGACTCCACCAACAGTAAAAGAACAATGATTAGGTCCTAATGGAAGAAATTTCATTCAAAAAGGAGTCCTATTGATTAAACTAGGAAAGAAATAAAGGAGGCTTACCTATTTCCTTAAGAGAATGATGAACTATTAAAGAAAGAGGCTCAAATCCCCAAAGAGGCATTATATAGGCAAGGGGGGGTCTCTTGGCTGGTCATAAAGTTAGGGTTAGGGTTTTTGGGTCTCATCCTATGGCTAGGATTGAATCAAGGGGAAAATAGATGGCCTAGAACAAAAGTTCTATCTTAGTCCCTTGCAAATCACTCAACCATGACTAAACTTGACTTAACCCCTTAACCAGCTCTTCTAATTCTCAAAGTGGCTCACTAAGTTAGTCATGACTCATCTAGGTTAGGTCCAATCTAGGTTAGGCTAACCCTAAACACAAGGCAATAATTATATTAGTATTTAAATCACACCATTTAATTAAATTATTTAAAAATTCCTAATAATACATTTTAAATTCAAATAATAAAAAAAATGACAAAAATGATCTCAAGCTAAAATTGTGGTAGTGACACAAAGGGAACTATGCGTCCAAAGGAAACTATGCGTCCAAAGGAGCACTATACGCCAAAAGAAAATTATGCGCCCAAAGGAAACTATGCGCCCAAAGAAAGCTATGCGCCCAAAGGGAACTATAGGCCCAAAGGAAGCTATGCGCCCAAAGGAAGCTATGCGCCCAAAGGCTATGCACCCAAAGGCTATGTGCCTAAAGGATATGCGCCCAAAGGCTATGTGCCCAAAGACTGGTGCATGCACAGTGTTATGCGCGCACAGGCTATGCGCCAAAAGACTGGCGCATGTACTGTTCTTCTTCCCTGAACAGCCTCTATGTTCATGTAAAAATCATGAACTTAGAAAGGCCATAACTCCCCCGATTTAAGTCGAAATTAGGACTTTCAAGGGTCTAAATTGGGTAGAACAAAATTTCCTAAAATATATGACAATTAGTTTTCAAAAATATGAAGGTTTAATAGATCAAAAGTAAGAAAATCAGAAATATTACAAACATATATCTACAAGAATCCATCGATGAAAATTAAAAACTCCAAGTTCTAAAGAGGCTTATAATCATGTAAGGAAGAGTTTAGAACAAACAAAATAACATTTGTCCAACATTTGGCAAGATGTACTTGCCTTAGGTTGGAGGAGAAAATGAAAAGGAAGAAGATGAAGAGAAATGAAATAATGGACGAGAGAGGAAGAAGTTTGGGTTTTATACAAACAATCTCATCTCAAACCAACTAAACCAAACCAAGCTAAACCAAGCCAACCAAAGTTGAACCAAACCAAATTAAACCAAGTCAAAATTAAACCAAAGCAAGGCTAAGAAAGACAAGTCAAAACATGGGTCACATGACAAAGGCCAGAATCCCGAACACCTATACTAAAATTACGTATAACTGAAAACGAGAGTGACAGGCAAGCCGTCGGCATATAATGGTACACTGGCGATACGCCGGTCAAGGAAAAAAATCTGTAAGTTGGAAAAATTTAAAAGCGTTCCGAAAATCAAGAAAATACAAAAGAAAGTACAAAATACGCATCCGTATATAAATACCGATACAGTGAGACGAGTCTCATAACTCTCCCATCCTTAGAAAAATTCCATCCTCGGAATTTTCTAAAGCTAATCGAGCATGATAACCGAAACTAAAGCTCAAGAAAATAAAACTATGTCAATCAAATAAGACATGGCATATCAGTAAATGAAGGCAACAGTAATATAAATAAATGCGTAAGCAATAACACAACCACAATAAAGAAGGGCTGGAGGAATATGAATAAATATGCCTCCTGAGTCAGTTGAGTATGGACCAGCGTCCTCACTGGCCTACGCTCACTCCAAAAATGGATAATGGTCAAGTCTCAAAGTAAGTCGGTACCAATAACTTAGTCTAAGACATGACACTACCCAGGACGTATCGTCGTAGTCAAGACACCTGATATTTATCTGCTATCTCAAGGTACGAAGACAGAAGAGTGGGACGAGAAACCCGCCTTCACTCACCGAATAAGTCAAACTGACCATTGTACTCTACATATAGATAGAATACAAAGTCGTCGACCAGAACCCAAGATATACTGCCACTACCTGGCCTGCTACTGAAACACGAATCGAAAGGTCATAACTGAAAGAAAACCATAAAAATGGTACCTGAGACTCCCAAAGTATTACCCTCATGCAGATACTAGAGCTACTCCTGGTACTACGCATTCAATTGTGCTCTGAGCTGCCTGATCCTCTAAGCTCACGATGGCGATGGGTACTGTGCCAATGGTTGAACATCTAGTATTGGCCCTAGCTGCTCATCCACTACGGGAGGTGATGTCGGGGGTGATTGAAAGAATGGAGGTGGTATATCTTGTGTAGATGGTCGTCCTCGAGATATCGGATATGGGCAATTGCTAATTGAATGGTCCTCTGCTCTACAACGGAAGCATCGCCTATTGGCCATCCAACAAACTTATTTAGAATGCCCTAACTTTCCAAAATAGGTACAGGCTTGTTCTGTCCGATACTGCTACTGGTTTTTCTGCCTCTAAGCTTGCTGCCGTTGAATCGACGCTGGTGCCGGCTGGTTGGAAGGATGGAAGGATGATGATCCACCTTGACATCTTTGGGGACAAATTCATATCATGTGGTCAGGTGAACCACACGATAAACATAGAAAGTTAGCCCTCCGATAAGTAAGATGAGTGTGTCCTTCCCTTTTACAGAAGGAACATACGACTGGTAACTCCTGGTGTTGGTATGGACGTTGGTCTGCTGGTATTGGTAAGAGACGTTGGGGTGAAAAGCCTGATATGGGTGAATGGTACCACTTACGACCCTCAGTTCTAGATTCGATCCTCCTGGATACATGCTCTTGCTCTCGTACTGCCTCCACTGTAGGTCGGGCTCGATATGCTGACTGGCTGGATGACTGGTACTGTCTGGCTCCAATCTATACTTGCTCTGGATGCAAGTCCTCGGCTTGAAATTCATCGGGTATTCCTTGCTCACTTCGGTCTATCAGCATCTGGATACTCTGTTGGAGAACGAGATCTCTCCGTTGTTGTAACTCCATCATTTCTTTAATAATCCCTATAATTGCATGTACATCGGGCTGATCTGGAACTACCTCCGCTCAACTGCTGACTGTACGGGCACGGTAAGATGATCGGGATGGACTGACATCTCCGTCCTCGAGTCAACTCTCGACTCTGCACCTGAATGCTGAGACCGATCCTCCACAACTGGCCTAACAAAAGATTGCTGACCTGCCATTAGTAGAACCCGAACAAGGTAATCGAAAGGATTAGGAACAGTATCCCTAAAAGTTAATGGATGTAAGGGTCAAATCGAGTGAACACGAGAGATCAACGATCAAGGCAGATATCAGGTCAAAGGATCAGAGATAGAGAATAATAGGAAGTATATCAATATAGAAAATTTTTGATTGAGATAACTAAACATTAGTAACCCCCATATATCTGATAAATCAGACCTGCATGGGCCACCACTAAAATCGTATCACGACCCAGAACTAGAATACTGGAAAGTAGGGACGGACAAGGCCATTAACGTAATACCAATGTATGCCAGTGCTCTGAAATAACATTTAAGCTGTCAAGACATGGGGGTTACTTCTACAATCCAACAGTCGATCCTATGTCAAGCATTCCTAGGTATCTCAATGACATGCAATTATACAAAGTACAAGAAGTAAGATCATCAGACATACAATAGTAAAGCGTCCCAAACCATTTATACATAGATGATCATGAAGCTAGTCTTACCAAAATAGAGAACTAGCAAGAGTAATAGTCATACATGATAAGCTCTAGCTACAGTCTAGAATATGCACATCATGTTTTGTCCCGTAGGCTAAAAATCAAGAACCAAAACACGAGCTAAATATGTGCTCGGAGGCTAAACGCCACAAAAAAATAATATACATATCAAGTAGGAGAATGACAAGAAACCCACTCAGGTACTCTGGTGCTTTGGGTCGTCTCCGTCGAGTAGATGGTACGAAAGATCCCTTGGGCTCCTCTATCAGATCTGGCCAAACAAAACCAGTGGGGTCAGACCCCAAATAGCAAGTACCACCAAGGAAGCCAAACTATGGACTAAAACCAGCAATAGCTAATATAGCAATGGTTAGAAAAAGCAATAAGTAGATGTGAATCGAGACTTGTGCACAACCAATGCACTTATCCCGAGAATAGATAAGCCAATAAGTAAGGCATCATGTGACGTAAGTAATTAACATGTGACTTAATATATAATGTAGTCATGACAAGTAAACAGAAGCTTGAGAATATGTAAAATCAATTGATCATGTAAGCATGGGAGCCCGTCGGGTCATGAGAGCATGTTGACTTAGAATAGGGATTAAGTAAATCTTATGAGATAATTGAACATGTGAGCATGTGGGAACCAAATAGAACGACAATGATAGGATGACTTAGGAACTATCCCGGAAGTCAAGTTACAATCCGTAAACCAAACAAAGACTGGGGTTGTAACCCTTCTCCTGAATAGAACTTAATCTCCAATCAATGTTTATCATAAGATCATGTAGAACATGTGAGTACTGAATAGGATGACAAATGATAAGTTGACTTGAGAGCTATTTCGGAAGCTAAGTTACAACCCGTAAACCAAACAAGGACCGGGGTTGTAACCCTTCTAATGAACAGAACTTAGCCTCTGATCATTCATCGACAAAAGTAAGGCATAAACAATAATGTACTAAAATAAACATATGGACACTGCCTAGACAAAATTAGACTGAACTTACTCCATCCATCAATCACGGCTAAGCAATGAGTACGGCTTAATACTTTAACTAAGTAGGGTTATCATAAGCCTAATTACTACAAGATGCAGTGTGATATTACAGCAGTCACAAACCATACAGACTATCTGAGTTATCCTTCCGCAGGTTGAGAGAGTTGTATTAGGTGACTTAGGGGTGCAACACATGACAGTGTGCTAGAAATACGCCCTACTCGTCGGCAGGCTACAAGTACAACTAAAGCGCCCAGATGACGGGATTTTATATGACTGAGAAATCTTTTTATGAGCTACTTGATCAATTTAGTCGTTATCCTAGTCAGATTCAGTATAAATCCCTGACAGTGGTAATCAAGAATCTATATCCTAGACATGATACAAGATGAGACATATAGCTTGTGCACGCATACACAAAGAATTTAGCCACGGTGTCCAAAAGAGTTATATTAGCAAGGGGAAGTAGCCATCGCAACAACATCTTGATTAAGCATGTCAAGTTTAGGTCTACTTGTCATGTAAAGAATACTTTTCAAGAGTGCGCCTCTACGAGCCACTATCATGTAAGCAAAGAAAGACATGTTCAAGAGTGCACCACGACGGGTCACTATCTAGTAAAAGCATAGAAGTAACGTGTGACATAAGTGTACCACAACCGGTCACTATCATGTAAAGCAAAAAAAAGACATAAATCATGAGTGCACCACAATGGATCACTATCTAGATAAAGCAACATAACAATAAGGATTGCATGTAGAAATAATTAAATAAAAGACGTATCATGGCATGGGAGAAGGAATAAATAAAAGTACTACTTGACATAAAACAATAACTGAATCTGTGTTAGTGTTAAGAATATAAGGGGTACAATTATTCTCTAACTGTACAAAATCATCTATTCATGATAAGAATTTATTACAGTCGAAGAAAACCTAAAAAATGTCAAGTACAGAAAATATGCCAAAAGATCAAAACTATGATTGAAGTTATCAATCACATATGAACTCCAATAAGGTGAACTGAGAAAATTCTGAAGCCAAGACAAATGTCTACAAGCTTCGTGTCCGAGTGCTTTTCAAGACTAACAGCTAAATAGCTCAAATGAGCAAAATAGTCAAAATAGTCATTCATGCTAGGGCCAGCCAGTACGAGCCAAGGTAGCACCCTGGCCAAGAAGGTGCCAGCGTGGAAGGGCGCCTACACCAAGAGGCGCCAGGGCCAGGATGTGCCGGGATATGTGCAACCTAGGTGGTGTAGAAGCATGGAAATATCCATACTATGTGCCTGAAGCCATGTGCCCACATAAAGGAGTGGCTATGCACCCACAGGGATACTATGCGCCATAAGGAAACACTATGCGCCCAAAGGAGACTGCGTGCAAAGGAGCACTATACGCCCAAAGGGAATTATGTGCCCAAAAAAAACTATGCACCCAAAGGAGCACTATACGCCCAAAGGAAACCATGCGCCCAAAGGGAACTATACGCCCAAAGGAAACTATGCGCCCGAAGGAACCTATGCGCCCAAAAGAAGCTATGCGCCCAAAGGGAACTATGCGCCCAAAGGAAGCTATGCGCCCAAAGGAAGCTATACGTCCAAAGGGAACTTTGCGCGCAAAGGAAGCTATGCGCCCAAAGGCTATGCGCCCAAAGGATATGCGTCGAAAGGCTATGCGCCAAAAGACTGGCACATGCATAGTGTTATGCGCCCACAGGCTATGCGCCCAAAGACTGGCGCATGCACTGTTCTTCTTCCCAGAAAAGCCTCTAAGATCATTTAAAAACCATGAATTTTGAAAGGCCATAAATCCCTCAATTTAATTCGAAATTGGGACTTTCAAGGGTCTAAATTGGTAGAACAAAATTTCCTACAACATAGGATAATTAGTTTTCGAAAATATCAAGGTTTAATAGATTCAAACTAAGAAAAACAAAAAATATTACAAAATTAGATCTTCAAGAATTCACCCATGAAAGTCAAAAAATCCAAGTTCTAAAGAGACTTATAATTATGTAAGGAATAGTTTAGAACAAACAAAATAATATTTGTCTAACATTTGGCATGATATACTTGCCTTAGGTTGGAGGAGAATATGAAAAGGAAGAAGATGAAGAGAAATTAAATAATGGTGGAGAGAGGGAGAAGTTTGGGTTTTATACAAAACCATATCATCTCAAACCAACTAAACCAAACCAAGCCAAATCAAGTTGAACCAAACCAAATTAAACCAAGACAAAATTAAATCAAAGCAAGGCTAAGAAAGACAAGTCAAAATAAGGGTCACCTGACAAAGGCCAGAATCTCGTACACCTATACTAAAAATATGTATAACAGAAAATGAAAGTGACAGGCATGCCGTCGGCATACAATGGTACACTGGCGATACGCCGGTTAAGGAGAAAATCTATAAGTTGGAAAATTTTAAAAGCATTACAAAAATCAAGAAAATACAAAATATAGTACAAAATACATATCCGTATATAAATAACGATACAGTGAGACGAGTCTCACAAAGCCGAGTTGTCTCTTCCCAAGATGCTTACTTATTAGTACCAGCTGAGAAAAAAGATGAAGAATCCATCATCATCGGTCGAGTAGAACATCCTCAAAGACTTACTCTTGTAGAACCGAAACCTAACAATAGTAAGACGGTGCTCTACTATTATACTGCTCAAGCCAAACACCTTATCCAGAAGATGGCCTATGACTGGACCAACGACAGAGGTCTGAATTATGGCAAAGGTCGACACCTTCCTTTACGACTTTTTGCTCCAAAGAAAAAGAATCAAAATTACTACCTGTGTGCTCGCGATGTACTCTCACCCACGACAACTTTAGAGCGTTAGGTTATGTCACACCCATGACAACTTCAGAGAGTTCGGAGTCAGAGGTCATGATGTACTCTCACTTCTCCGATTATTCAACCTGTGACTCTGATACTAGTATCGTCCAGGCCCTCAAAAAGATTTTATCAGTCAATATGGTCTCTGCAGATCCCCCAATCGAGGATGATGACCGGATGCTGGAATTCTTCGAGGATAAACCCTAGGCTCAATGCCTGGGATCCCAATAGGAGTGGAACTTTGAACAGTGAGATCCTCCCACCGAAGACGAGGTCCTTCAAGTTAACCTAGGAGATGAGGCTTCGCCTAAACCCATCTTCATTAGCAAAAGCCTGACTAGAAAAGATAAAGAATCTCTTATACAACTTATTTCAAAATATATCGATGTCTTCACTTGGATCTATGAAGACATACCGAGTTTAGACCCGCAAGTCACAATGCACCAACTCAACATCCGGTCCAACGCTAAACCTGTCAAACAGCAACAATATCGCTTTTATCCCAACATCATGGATGCTGTCGAGAAAGAGGTCGACAAACTCATAGACATCGGCTTCATTCGTGAGGAACAACATCCAGATTGGACGGCCAACATTATTTCCGTCACTAAGAAGAATGGAAAGATTCGAATCTGCATAGACTTTAGGGATCTCAACTCGGCCTATCCAAAAGATGAGTTTCCCTTCCGATCACGGACGTGATGATCGACAATACTTGTGGCTTCGAACGTATGTCCTCTATGGATGGGCTTTTGGGCTACAACTAGATTAAGATGTTCCTTGAAGACGAAAAGCATACAATATTCTGGACTCAAAAAGGAATATATTGTTACTCAGTGGTACCTTTCAGTTTGAACAATACGGGAGTGATATATCAGCGAGCTATGGGCACCATATTCTGTAAACATCTCCGTAAAATGGTAGAATGTTATATTGATGACATTCTTGTTAAAATTTAGAGAAAAACTAATCATCTGGGTGACTTGAGGACAGTATTCGACTTGACACGGACACATCGGCTAAAGATGAACCCAACCAAGTCTTTCCTGAGGATTTCCAGTGACAAGTTCATTGACTTCATCGTCACAGCTAAGGGTATTCATATTGACCCTGAAAAGACCAAGGCCATTCTGGACCTGGCTCCTCCAAAGAATCTGCATAAGCTTTGAGGAATGTAAGGACGCTTGACATACATTAGAAGATACATAATAAATCATTCAGGGCGATGCCAATCGTTCACCTAGCTAATAAAGAAAGGGGTTTCATTTGTATGGACCGAAGAATGCCAGCGCACGTTTGATGACATCAAAAAATATCTCACCAGTCTACCAGTCCTGGTAGCACCAGTCATCGGAAGACCCTTCCTACTGTACGTCCAAGCCACGGACCATTCTTTGGATTCTTTGTTAGCCCAAAAGAGTAACGGAGGCCACGAACATGCAATCTACTATCTGAGCAGGACCATGATTGGCACCGAACATTGGTATAATCCTGTTGAGAAGGAGTGTTTTGTGCTAGTCTTCGATATTCAAAAGATATGCCATTATGTGGCTAGACAGACAATTTACGTTATTTTTAGAGTCAATTCCCTCAGAGTCCTTGACCAAGACAGGGGCGGTGAAGTCACGCCTAGCTACATGGACAATCCACTTGACACCTTATGACATGGTGTTTGTCCTACAAAAGTCTATTAAGGGCCAAGTATTGGCCGACTTCTTGGCGGCACATCATGTACCGAAAATGTTAAAACTTTATGATGGCATCTTCGATGAAGTCCTGGAATCTAATACGGTCTCAGACAGTCGTATCTGGCAAATGTTCTTCGACGGTGCTTCAAGAACAGGCCGTAAGGGTAAAATCATTATAAGGGTCGGAGTAGTCCTCGTCACTTCTGACGGTCTAGTCATCCACCTTGCATATTCTCTCGTGGAATCATGCACCAATAATATTATTGATTACAACACTCTCATCATCGGACTCTAATTTGCCAAATAATTAGGGGTTGACTACCTTGAGACCTATGGTGACTCAATGCTGATAATCAATCAGGTTCGAGGATAATATAAGGATCGATGAGGATCTGGTCCCCTATCTTTAGGCAGTGATAGACATGATCTCTACCTTATAGGATTATTTATAGAGTATTTACCTCGACTACAAAACCTAGAGGCTGATGTAGGAACGAAGTCGTAAAACAGAATTCTCTAGATGGAGGTGAATAGAGTTGGCAGTGGAATATTGCTAATTAAAAACTTGCTAGTAGTTAGATCACAGAAATAATATCAATAATCACAAAATAATAACTGTAAAAAAAAAAGATCAGAAGGCAAACACAAACACAGTGATGTATACTGGTTTCCCTCTTGTGAGGACTAGTCCAGTTGGAAGAACTCTAGCTTCCAGTTGAATCCACTATTGGAAAATCTCGCAAGTTTTCATACAAAGTCGTTGCAACTTCTACAGACGCGAGCTTTGATACGAAGAACTCGACCAACTTCAATTTTTAAGAGTCTTTCTTCAATCAAGCCTTTGATTACAATTTTTCTGAAATCTTCTAGACCGTACCGTACTGGCAAATTGACTAGAGAATTGTAACTAGCTTGGGATTTGAAAATGAAATCTTTTTAGAACTCTTTGGAAGAAATGTAAGCTTTAGAAGAGAAGAGATGAAGTAAAATGAGTGATTTTAAATGATCAGAATTCTTCTCTATTTATAGTTTTTCCAAAGGCAGAACTCTATCAGAATTTGGACAGAACTTTATGTAACAATCCTCAACTGAAGAGAGACCAAGTTTTTCAGACATTCGAAAATCAAACGGTCACTAATCGAATACTGGCCGAACTCTAGCCGAGTTCTGTCCGGGTTGGTCAGGGTTATTTTAAAAATCCTTCAGAAGCTTTTGTAAATAAAAGATATTTTTCAAAAACATAGATCATTTTTGAAAACGATTTTGGATAGCCTATTTTCCAGTACGACTCGGTGTACAATGTATTCCTAGACTCAATAAAAGTAAAAATTATATTGCATAAAGAAATACAGTCTCGAGTGGCAAACATAGCTTCAGTATTGAACTTGAGTAGATATCCAATCTTGGTCAGTGTCCAAGTGTCCAAAATATCTTGAGTAAACATCTGAGTAGCTCTGTATATCGAGACAGAGTTTGATCAATTATTAAAATCAAGTTTGACCAAGACCAATGGGCCAACAATCTCCTCCATTTTGATAATTGACAAACCTTAACCGATATAACATCTTTGGTCTTTATCAAAACAATTGTACCGAAAAATGTACCAAACAAGTTGTTCCTATAGATTGTTCATATCCTATATTGTTACAATCGAAGATGTTAGATGTTAAATCTTATTTCTCTCCCGTTGTCACTTAGAAAAATAAGTACAAAGAGATAAGCTCCCCCGCAATATATTCATAAGCAACAATCAGTGAAGGAACACAAAAAAAATATGAAAAATTTATCACAGGCAGTTTGATATTATTCACAGGCATGGTATAAATGTCACAGACAGTAAAGTAATGTGACTGGCAAAAAATCTTTCACAGGCAGTTTATATGGAAGCATAATAAAAGATAATGCTATGAGAAATATGGAATAATGCTAAACTGAATAAAAATATGCTAAAGAAAGCATAAAACATGTTCATCAGACAAAAGTCACAAAAAAATCTCTACCATGCACGTAAATAATGAGAGTACTGATACTAGCTTGGAATGTCGGAGCATTTCCAAGTAAACAAAGACAATAAACAAAGTCTCAATAGTGCGACAACTAGACAGAATATCTAAATCACATATCAACTTCATTATTATCATCTGTAGTGCCAGCATGTCCACCAAGTCCGGATGGACCAGCTCCAGATGTACCAGCTCTAGAGGTGTGTGGAGTAGCACCCGAGCTACGGTACTAATCATAAGCTTTTGCTGGCTGGAACAGAGAATGGACCGCCTCATCCTCAATGCGGTAACTAGATACAGTAGGGTCTCTAGGAAGAGAACTAGTAGAATGACTTGTCTAAGCAAATCAGAGATCAGCAAACGAGTTGGTAATAGGCTGGAACCGAGTCACGTCACGGAACTCATATTCCTTGGAAGTGTAAACAAAGAAAGTCTACAAATTCGAAAGGTGCTGATGGATACCCTCAAAAGTCATAGGATAGGTCTGAGGAGGAACAGGTGCAGTAGAAGCAGGTGCATGAGGTACATGAGCAGTGAATATGCTGCGACAAGAATGCTAAAGATACTTGGGCTCAGGGTCTAAAGCGCAAGCGGATAAATCGATATCAAAATGCTGAAAGATGCACAGGATAAGCATTACATAAGAGAGATTGCGGTCTCTTTCATGACATCTTTCCATCATCTCGATGATAGTCTTAGGGGCAGAAAAAAGAATCCCCTTAAGAGTGTGATATAGGACAGAAAGCTCTAATGCAGTGACATCATCATTCGAAGTAGATTTTGGAAGAATAGTGGAATAGATGACACGATGTAACTTGTAGTTAAACAAGTTCAAGTTATTGGCCCTGAACTTTCCAGGACGAGCACGTTCTGGCGCACTATGCTCATTCTTAAAATTAACAAGAGTCGTACCCTCGGAAAAGTCGAAGTCGGTGATGTCATCGAGCGGGGCACCTTCGTTTAGAATACTTAGGATTTCTGCTAGCAACACATCATCAAACTCGATATTGATCCCGCCAACACGAGTTCGTACGGTAAAAGTGTCCAATACGAATTTACAGTAAAATAGTCGAAGGGCATTAGTAGCTATAGGGAATTTTTCGGGAACGAGACGGTATAACCCTACTGCCTCAAACAAAGGACGATGATCTGGAAATACAGTCCATTTGATCGGAGCGCCTATGCATATTGTACGCATAGCAAAGTCGGCATACCATAGCAAAGCTTGGTCATGAGTTTTGAAGTAAAACTCATCCGACACGCCGTCACCCGATTGGACTGGGAATAGAGTGAATCTGTATTCGGATCGGAAGATGATGCCTATTCACTGTCATTAGTCTTCTTCCTTTTAGAAGGATCGAATCCCTTAGGCATTCTTTTCCAAAATAGATAACCCTAAGAATTTGAAAGTGGAGGAAAGAAGGAGTTATACCTTCCCAGAATCAAGTATGTTGTAGAGGACGCGATTCTCCGTACGAATCCAAATTTTGGATTGATTGTTTGCCATGAAATATAAAAGAACAGAACAATTATCGGAGGACCGGACTTTTACTTCACGTTACAAACTCGCTTGTACAAAGAAAGCCTAGGGACAAAAACCTAGGTACAGTAATCTAAGTACAATTATTTATTTTAGATTCTGGGGGGTGACGATAGAGGCTCGGGAAGGCGACGGCAGTCTTGCCTTACTCCTTGGACGATCGGTATGCAGCCTTTGGCTCCTATGAGAAGATGGCTGGCGTTGATGAAGAAATGTTCTTCTGGCTCCTCTGTTGCTCTTTTGGCTTCTCTCTCTGTGTATTTTCTCTCTGATTATTAGGGGGAAGGCGCTTTTTGTCTCTCTTCTTCTGATCGTCTATATTTTTACAAGAGAATGATACCTTGCTATTTATAATAGTAGGGGCATCATTACGGTTTGGATGATTACCCATTCTGAAAGTGGCGGCGGCCTGATGTATAACCAATCTGGACCATTCGTTTTAGGCGTGAAAGATCTGGGCCATAAATGGGGGTAGCACTAAATCTTTCGAATAATTAATGCTGATTGCTTTAAATCTTTATGATTGATTGTGTAGCTTGGATCTCCCACCACGTGTCCTATTGGCTTGATTATGAATGATATGACCTGATCCCATTAATTATGAGGATATGGTCATTGGGATCTGGTAAATCTTTGTATCTCATAATTATCTTTGCTACCAGCTGTCATTAAATCTTTGCCACGTGTCTTGATGATGGACTCTGCCAAAGCTGAATGACATCCATGAACCGCATGAGACAGCGTCTCGACGAACCGCATAGGTATAGTATTTGTGAGCCGCATGAGATGGTTCCTTGGTGAACCGCATAAGGGTAGTAACTGCGAGCCGCATGAGATAGTTTCTTGGTGAACCGCATGAGTGTAGTAATTGCGAGCCACCTGGGATGGCTTTTTGGTGAGCCGCAGGGAGACAATCCTTGCCAGCCGCATGAAGCTGTTCTTTACTGGAGCCGTATGGGAGTAGCCACATGTCAATCTCGGATCGCGTCAGAGATTTTCTCCTATTTCCCAAGTGTCTGTCATTATGGCAGGGTCATTATGATACTCTATGTCAGAGTCGTCAGCTGTCAAATCATGACAGAGCATTAAATAGGCAGACTGCTCGATGGCCAGCTGTGTGAAGGGGTCTCGGGCATACACGTGGCATTGAGCCGCATATCTTCGTGAGCCGTATGTACTTTTGAACCAAATGTGGCTTGGAGACTCTTTGAACCGCAGGATTGTCCCTATGTAAGTCGCATGGACTCTCCTGTCCGAGCCGCATAAGACTAAGAGTCCCTCTGAACTGCATGGGACTGATCCTGTATGAGCCGTATGGGGTTCTCCTGTTCTGAGCCGCATAGATCATCGTTCTTATATTTTCCATGCTTCTACAAGACCTCCTTCAAAGTTTTCAATTTGTAAAATTGAAATACTTTGAATAAGAAGCATGGCCTTTGTTTGACCGTATAGATGGTTCAGTCGTATGGGTTTATCTGGCCGTATGAGCTGTGAGACCGCCTAAACTGTTTGCCACATGTCTTAGCCACGTGTGCAAATCTTCAGCATTAAATATCCTTGATTCGTCGCCTCTTGGGGGAGGATCCCAAGGGTCAGTTTTGTTTTGACCGAAGCTGTTTATTCTTTTAGGCGGCACGTAGATCGAGGCGTTTATTTTGATTTTTTTAGCTTTCTTCGCCTATAACTAGGAGTAAGTTTATTCTTTGAGGGTTTCTTTTACCTTCTCTCTTTTGCTCGAACTCTTTGTTGCCGACTTCCTCTTCGTCTTCTCTTATCAGCGATCGGCAACGGCTCCCAAGAAGACTGCTGCTGCTACGGGCAAGAAGGCCACGTCATCTTCTGCGGCGGCGAAGGACAAGAAGGCCGCGTCTTCATCGACTGTGGCGGCGAACGTGGCGGCTCCTCCGACGGCTGGCGTGCCTGTTTTTTACTCCGACGTCGACCCGCCTATTGCTGGTAGGACCATCAATATGAACTGCCATGGCTATGCCGCATATTTTATGCGCGAGCCGATATTCCCAAGTATGCTGTGTGTCCGACTCATATACGGACCACATGGGATATGACCCAGGCCTGAGTCGCATAAAAGTTGTTTGCATAACTACTTCATCATCAGGGCCGCATAAGCCCATCTGGACCGCATAAGTTCTTTCAAACTGAGCCGCATAAGCATATTTCGAACTGAACCGCATAAGAATATTTGAACTAGACCGTATAAGCTCATCCTCGCTGGACCGCATAAGGTTTTTCGAGCCGAATTATATAAGCCTATTCGAATCGGACCATATCCGCATATGCTCATTTCGAACCGCATAAGCTCATCCGCACTGAGCCGCATAAATTCCTTTCGAGCCGAACCGCATAAGCTTATTCTAACTGAACCGTATGGGCTCTTTCAAATTGAGCCGCATAAGCTCATTCGGACTGACCTGTATGAACTCTTTTAAATCGAGCCACATGAGACTATACTGAGCCGCATAAGCATCATGTAGTTTTGTGTTTCAGCTATCTTTTTGATTTGTTTCTTTTGTTTTTTCTTCAGTGAATCTGCCAATAAATCCTGTGGGGGAACTTATAGTGGGTTCAAATCAATTCGCCTTGGGCGTGCGTCTTGACGACTTAATTAAGCATTTGTTGAATCAATTCCCTGCTGATGAGCCTTCGGAGAGGTTGAACGCCATCGAGAATCAGACCCTCTATTACCTCCGTTCCATGATGAATACTGGGAAGCTGGATGGAAAATACCTGAAGCCTTCGTTCCTTTTTGGAGATGCTTTAACCATCAAGAATCCCCGCATTTTAGAGATTTTCGAGAACTGGGATTTTTCTTTGGATGGGGTGGCAATCCATATTCCTCTCATGGAACGTCATTATCCTTTGTCGTGGTTCAATATGGTATTGCTGGACAGGAAGATGGTGTGTAACTTACCTCCTACTCAATCAGGGATGTTGATGGACAACATCCATTATAATCCGAACATGCGGTCAGCGTATGCTGGTAAAGATTCCGTCCTCCGGTACATGATGGGTCTGGCCCCGGGCTCTTTCATGAATGTATACGGTCCCAACTTCACACTTACTCAAGCTGATACCTTCCTGAATCGACTTGTTCGCAAGAAGTCTTATCCCGTTGGTAGGCTGGCACTGCCGAACTGGATAAACCCCACTTCTACATGGGCCCAATTGACCACTTGGGTTCTGCAGACCTACGGAACATTCTTGCGGGAGGTGGGACTTTACCAGGCCATTCGGGGCACTTGTCATGGGCTTCCTATCAATAAGCCATTGTTCGTGGCACTCTTGGAGATGTATAGCCAGCGAACGGGGACGTTCTTTGCACCCGGAGGGAAGTTAGGGCTTGCTCTCCATGAGATGTATACTGTCTCCAAACTTCCGTGGGGGAATGAGCCTTTCGAGGTGTATACCCCATCGAATGAGGAGTTTGAGGACTTGGACCGACGACTCCCAGGTTCTGTTACGGTGTATCGGGAGTTGCTGTGCCACCATAGTGCTTGTCATCAGATGGCTATAAAAATGGTGGATAGCTTCGAGGGGACCGCTCCCCACACCACATCCTAGATTAATTATCTTTTTAAAGTTGACCCTTCAGGCGAAGTTACTCCTCGAACCCCTCGAACGCATGGAGAGATAAGGGATCTGATGTCAAGCGTCAAGAAGTCGCGATCCAAGAGCGACATATTCGGGAGTCAAACTGACTCTCTTAGCTATTTTTACTACGGGACCACACAGATGTCAGAGAAGGCGCTTCTGGATGGATTTTTAATGATATGGCTGCGAAATTGCGTAGTCTCGGGAGGAGCGGGTTCTATTAAGAGGATCAGTCGTCATTTTATTCTCCCTGCCGTTAAACTGGTATTTGGAGTTAGACTGGCCCTTCTTCCTGCTATGGTGTGTAGCATACACCATGGTCTTCGAACCTTTTCGTCCAAGGTTATTGCGTACAAGAAGACGTTGGATTTTGAGCGCGTAGAACTGCCTTTCCACTATTTGATGGGGTGGTTGGCAATGCACTACAAGTCTTTAATGGGACCTGGAATAGCGGAAGAGGCTACCGATGAAGACGCTTTCCTTTTCAAATGCCATCGCCGGTCTTGGGAATACAACACTATGCCAGCTTGTCGGAAGGCGCTGGCGAGGGTGGACGGATGTGACTTTTTTGTGTCTGTTCCTCCCTTTTCTGATGAGGAAGTGAGGAAGGTACATCTCGATGGTACTGGGCCTTCTCACTTTCTGTCTCCGGATATGCTCACCTGGTTGCGCAACATCCGTCCCGCACATCTGGTTTATCGCAACCGCGATAATGTGTACTTGGAGCCTTACCTACCTAGTAGGTTTTCTCGCCAATTTAGTTATAGTCAGTTATTCCTTGATTGTCCCAACCCTTGTTTGGGCTTTGAAGGTAGCATTCTTGATGGTGTCAGGGCGTAGAATTATTATGACGCTTATCATACTCGGGCCAGCTTCTCGGTCCCCGATGCTAAGGCGCCGAGGGAAATTTTATACGTGGCTGCTTTATATCACGTTATGGCGAACAAGCCTCCTGTTAATTTCGATCCGAGTACCAGTTTTATCGTGGGTACCGGTTTAGAGGAGAAGCCCAAAGGGGCTAAGGCTAGAAAGCAACTAGCACTCCAGACTCCCCTCCCTGAATCAGAACCTTCCGAGTCGGCTGAGGAGGAGGATGATCATGATAGCGAAGACTCCCTTTCTGGTGGGGGTGAAGAAGTAATGGATCAACCCCTTCCCACACCCGATGAACCGGCGAAAGATCCGTTGCTTACTGCATAAGAGGAAGTAGTGAGAGAAGAACAGCCTTCGGCTGTGTCTGGTTCCTCGCGTAAACGAGTCAGACACGAGTCTTCTGACAGTAGAGCGACCTTTTCCGTGAAGAGAGCTGCCGTTAGGTCTCGTGGATTACTTATTACCGAGAGGGGTGAAGGTACAGACGCTATTCCGGAGGTAAGACCAAGTCGTAGCTATCTCTTTGTTGTAGTTTTCTTTTCTCTCGGAGATATGACTTAATCACTTTTCTTTGTAGGTGTCCGACGAACCGGCCTCTCCTGAATCGCCTACCACCCCTGAAGCTGATCCGGCCCTTTCTGCTTTGATTAGCGACATGTGTGCTGTGGTCCTTTCTGCGGGGGCTCTCTCAGCGGCGGCTGGAAGCTCCCAAGTTGCTGAGGTCTCGGCCCGGGGTGACGAAGGTTTCTTCGGACCCGTCTCTGAGATCGCTGATCTTCAGCAAGGCGGCGCCGATCTCGGTGCATCCCCTCCCGAGGATGCAAGGGAGAAGGAGTCTCTTATACCTGACTCGGAAGCTGTTGGTGAAGAGGCTGCGGTGGCTGCAGGCGAACCTCAGCCTCCACATTCCTCAACTGGTAAGATAAGCCAGATATTGACTAGTGAGGGGGCTTATTTGCTCTATCAACATTTCCTCCGGGTCAAATCGATTCATGGTTGCCTTGGCCCTGCAGGTCCTGACCCTTTACTTCCCGCCGTGGATGTTCTTGGGGAAGGCTCGGCCGGCCATGATCTGGAAGAAAGGAGCGTTCCCTCTCCTTTGCTGTCTCATGTTGAGGGGCCTCCCGTCAGCTCTAGGCAGATGGGAATGGAGTTGGCGATGGTCTCCGCCTCATCCTCCGCAGATTATACGGCTCCGGAGACTGACCTCTCGACCCTACCGAGCATTTAAATTCTGCAGGCTGCCGAAGAGGAGTTGGCCGCTGTTCAAGCGTCCTTTCGTATGGAGCTGGCTTCTCTTGTGGCAGGAGCGGCAGGTTCTGTTGTGTCTTCTTCAGTATTGCCGGCTACACTCCCGTTGACACCGGCTTCTTCGGAAGCTCTGGACGAGGTGATGCAGGATGTGGTTGACAGCTTCTATCGCCATTTAAAAAGGGGCGTAGACACTGCTGTGGAACGGAGGACCCCTTTTTCTCTATCTCTCCGGTACGCTCGGGGTCAGGTTGCAACTTTCAAGTCCCTTACTGGCGGGGTGGGGTTGGCTGCACTGTTGGAGCCTAAGCTGACAGAAGCTGATCTGTTTGTGACCCAACTACTGGTGACACGACAGGCGGGCTTGCCTGCTGCGATTGAGCGGAAGCGGGGCTTCCTCATTGCTGCTCGGGATAGGATCAAGCTTGCCCGAGATACTGCTGGGCCAGTTGTACGGGGAGACCTTGATAAGTTCTCCACTTCGTATGACCGGCTGGGTCGTCGGAGGCAGGCTTGTCGTGCTCGGAAAGAGTCTGCTTCTCGTGGAATCGTTGATATGAAGGAGCGGATCCTCGCACTCCAGAGGGAATTGGCCTTCTTAGAGTCAGAGCTGGAGGCTGCTCAGGCGGAACAGGAGTCAATCGTTCGAAAGGTCGAGAAGGTTTCCCGATCTTCTGCTAACCTGGAGCATGCCTTTAAGAAATTTGAGGACAAATGGCAAGCTCACGCTCGTCTGGAGGACGAGGCGGTGCTGACCCACGAGGCGGAGCGTCGAGCTTCCCAGAGGTTTGAGCGGTCGGTTGCATTGCTGACGGACCGTCTCAGGGCGTTATGTGCCCCGGAGCAGTGATCAGCTTTCTGTTTGCTTTTGCTTCTCTTTTTTTTCTTTTCTTTTTTGTAAGGGATGTGATCCCAAATGATGTAGTATTTAGAATTTCGAATAAATGAGCATGTTTCAACTCATCTTCTCTTTCTTGTACTTGTGGCATTTGCGGAATTGGACTTGCTGAGGGATTATTTGTGGACCTGTTACCCTAGGCGTACCTTAGTTTTAGGTACGGATAACAAGTTTGGTCATGATTTCCGAAACAGCCATGGCAAAGTTATCACGGATGCTCTCGGTATTCGGCAAAAAGAATACCGTAGAGCAGCTGGGCTCCCGGGGCAGGGTGAGATGGTAGATTTATGCTAAGAAGCTTAGCAAGGGATATTTGTGGACCTATTATCCTTGGCGTACCCTGGTTCGGGATACGGATAATTGGGTGAAAGGAAAACCAACATATTTGCTCAGAGGTTATGAGAACATGAGGGTTTTACCGTAGAATCTTCCTGCTCAGAGGTAATGAGGACATGGCAGGGGAGACTTCACGGAAGATATTCGTGGTCAACAGCGAATATTTATGGTCAACAGAGGACGTTTGTGGTCAACAGAGGACATTTGTGGTCAATATAGGACATTTATGGTCAACAGAGGACATTTGTGGACCTATTATCCTTGTCGTACTCCGGTTGTGGGTACAGATAATAGGTTGAAAGGGAACTGACATACTTGCTCAGAGGTAATGTGGACATGACAAGCATAAAGGTTTCTTCGACGGAGCCTTCCCACTACGAGGTAATGAGGACATGGCAGGAGTGGGCTCAATAAAGAGGGGGTATACAGAACGACTCAGAGGTAGGAGAACGTAGAAGTTCTGTGCGAGGGGGTGGTTTGTTTTTGGTGGAAGTGAAAACAACTCAGAGGTAATGAGGACATGGCCGTTTCGGAAATTTACGGATTGATTACCCTTTTTGTGCACTGGGAGCGCGGGTAGTGGATCATGAGGGAGGATCTCTTCTAAGAAGAAAGTTCAGAGGTATAATAATACGTGACTTACTATCTGAAAGAGTGACCGGAATGTGAGTTCAGAGGCACCAGCGGGTACATAACTCGGTAATTTAGAATATTTAGAAAGTGTGAGTTCAGCGGCACCAGCGGGTACATGACTCGATAATCTGAAGGAAATATGGAAGTGAGTTCAGCGGTACCAGCCGGTACATGACTCGATAATCTAAAATATTGTAGGTGTGAGTTCAGCGGTACCAGCGGGTACATGACTCAAAGATCTTGTAGAGAATATCGTTTAGACATAATATTTCTTCAGGAACTTGCCGTTGACGGACAACATGAGCAAGTCTCTGTTTTGCTTTGCGAGGCGGTAATCACCGTTGGAGAATACTGTCTCAATGATAAATGGGCCTTCCCACTTTGGCTGGAATTTGTCGGCGGTCTTGTGAGTCATGAACATCGGCCTCCGGACTGCCAAGACGAGATCGCCCACCTGGAATGTTCTGATTTTGACTTTCTTATTGAAAGCTCCAGAGATGCGTGCTTGGTATAGCACAATTTGTTGCTGAACTAAGAGGCGCTTTTCATCTAGTGCCTCCAATTCCTGTAGGCGACGCTGGTAGTTGTCGTCGATTGTCAATTGATGTGTGAGGGCGACACGTAGTGAGGGGATCTGGGCCTCCAAGGGGAGGACTACCTCACTCCCATATACCAGGGAGAATGGTGTATTTCCAGTAGCTATTCGAACCGTGGTGCGATAAGCCCATAAGCATTCGCCGAGCTTCTCGTTCCAGTCACGTTTGTTGGAGGAGACAAACTTTTTGAGGAGTTTGATGATTATTTTGTTGAATGCCTCTGCCAACCCGTTCGCTGCCGGGTTGTATGGTGTTGAAGCAACATTCTGAATACGGTGCTTATCGCAGAACCGATAGAATGTGTGGCTTGCAAACTGTGGACCATTATCATAGATGATCCTTCGTGGTAGTCCGAAGCGGTAGATGACGTGATGCTTAAGGAAGCTGATCACGTTTGAAGTCTTAACTTCTGCGAGTGGGACGGCTTTCGCCCATTTGGAGAAGTAATCAGTGATCACAAGTATGAAACGATGTCCTCGGGAGAAAGGTGGGATGATTGGACCGATGATATCCATTCCCCATGCCTCGAATGGCCAGGACGCCACTGTTGGATGTAGAAATTCGGATGGTTGGTGAATGAAATCCGTGTGTACATGGCAGGCTTTGCATTTTCTTGCATAGTCTATTGCATCTGCCACCATTGTGGGCCAGTAGTAGCCCATTCGGCGGAGGCGGTCTTGCAATTTAGGGCCAGGCTGATGGGCCCCGCAGACACCGTCATGAGCTTCTCGTACGTCTTCTTTGGCTTCTGCGTTTGACAGACACCGAAGAATTAATCCATCGTAGGAGCGACGATACAACATTTTTGTCTCTGTATCGTAGAAGAACCTGAGAGAACGTCGTCTGATGGAAGTGGCTTCCTTTGGATTCTCGGGCAGGATGTCGTAGACGACGAAGTCGATGAATGGTTGTCTCCAATCTGGGGCATCATCGATCGCCTGTGCGGAATAACTCGCCACGAAATGTACATTGTTTTTGGGACAGACCAGTTCGTAGCCTATCACATCCACTGATTGGCGATCATAATTCGAAACTGCTAGGGAAGCGGCAAGACCGGCTAAGGCATCTGCTTCAATATTTCAGAGTCTGGGGGCATGTTCGATAAAGAACCCCTTAAACGACGAGATGATGTCAATCGCTATTTGGTGATAAGGGATCATGTCTTCATGGCGGACTTTGTATGAGCCCCGGATCTGATTGACGATTAGCTGGGAATCGCCATATGCTTCAAGGTATTCTACCCCCAGCTCTCTTGTAAGTTGGAAGCCAATGAACAGAGCGTTGTACTGGGCTACATTGTTAGAGCAGGGCTCGGTGAGGGAATAAGCGTGGTTAATCACCAATCCGGAAGGAGAGATTAGCACTACCCCGACTCCGACGACCATATTGCCTTTGGGTCCGGTCCTCGAAGCACCGTCGAAGAACATTCGCCATATATTCTCGTGGGATATTGCATGCGAGTCGGCGACCACATCTGGGATCTCTTCATATATCCTGGAGGACTCCGAGCCCGGGTGGGCTGCTAAGAAGTCTGCCAGGGCTTGACCTTTGACTGTCTTTTGTGGGACGAAGATCATATGATAAGGGGACAACAATATTGCCCATGTAGTGAGGCGAGAGCTGAGTGCCCCTGGTTTAGTCATGAGGACTCTTAGAGGGTTGACTTGTGAGATTACATGTATCGTTTGTCCGGTGACATAGTGTCGTATTTTCTGAATGGCGAACACCAGGGCGAGGCATTCCTTCTGCACAGCGGTGTATCGGTGCTCTGGCCCAATCATCATTCGGCTGAGGTAATATATGGCCTGTTCATGGCCTACGTCATTGTTCTGTACCAGCAGAGCCCCGAGGGAGTGTTCCATTGCTCGTACATAGAGCAGGAATAGTTTTCCAGGAACCGGGGCTACCAGAACTGGAGGATTTGACAAATATTCTTTGATATTGTCGAAAGCACGCTGGCATTCCTCGTCCCATACGAATGAGACTCCTTTCTTCATGAGGTGCGTGAATGGTCGACATCGCCCGGAGAGGTTGGAAATAAATCTTCTGATGTAAGCTAGCCTCCCTTGAAGGCCTCTGAGTTTGCAGAGATTTCTCGGAGGACCCATCTCCATGATAGCCTTCGTCTTCTCAGGGTCTACATGGATACCCTTTGCAGTGATGATGAAGCCTAAGAACTTCCCGCTGGATACGCCCAGAAAGGACTTCGTAGGGTTCATTTTCAAATTGTGCGCTCGTATTAGGTTGAATACCGTCCTTAGATCCTGCAGATGGTCTCCCTTGCTACGACTCTTAACGGCTATATCGTCAACATAGCACTCTACCGTCTTGCGTAAGTGGTCTCTGAAAATGATGCTCATGGCTCTTTGATATGTGGTGCCAGCATTCTTTAAACCGAAAGGCATGACTGTGTAGCAGTACGTGCCAATCGGTGTTCGGAATGATGTATGCTTTTCGTCGTCAGAAGACATTTTGATTTGGTTATACCCCGAGAAGCCATCCATGAATGACATATGTTCAAAGCCGCAGGTGTTGTCGGTCATGATGTCTGTGATGGAAAGGAGGAATTCATCTTTGGGGCATGCCTCGTTCAGATTACGGAAGTCGATGCAGATTCGAATCTTCCCATTCTTCTTGAGGACGGGTACTATATTGGCGACCCAATCGGGATGTTGTTCCTCACGAATGAAACCGCTGGCAATCAGTTTGTTGACTTCAGCTTCGATCGTGTCCATGACGCCTGGGCGGAAGCGTCGCTGTTGTTGCTTGACTGGCTTCGCATCTGGCCGAATATTGAGTTTGTGAAGAGCAATATCGGGATTTAATCCTGGCATGTCTTCATAGCTCCAGGCGAACACATCAATGTATTCTCTGACAAGTTCTAGCAGCGACTCCCGATCTTCGTCTGTTAGGCTTTTACTGATGAAAATTAGTTTTGGAGAAGATTCGCTGCCGAGATCCACTTGTATGACCTCATCTTCAGTAGGAGGTTCTCTCTGTTCGAACCGCTTTTCCCATTATGCGTCTAACTGCTGGGCCCATGGTTCTAGCTCGAGGATCTCGGGGATGTCTTCGTCTTCTTCGTAAGCGTCTGGGAATGCCATGTTGAATGACATGACTTGTCTGAACACATCTCCGATGCTGGTATCCGAATCAGAAGTTAGTGACCCGGTTGAATGTGACTGCCAGTCGCATTCTTCATCTGAACTCTCGGGGGTCGTAGTGGGCGTTACATATCCTAGCCCGCATCGAGTTTTGTTATAATAATTCCATAGTTTGTCTGCCGGGACTGGCGGCTTCAAAGGTAATCGTCGCCCAGTCCATAGTATAATCCTGGCATCATCTCCAGATCATACCCCTGTTTCTGTATGAGATATTTAGATTGAGGGCTATAGAGATACAGAGGCAGTCTCCCGGCATCTGTCCCGCGGTCGATTTCTTTTGTAGTGGAGGGATGCGGGTTGTTTGTCCGGCCGAAGATGATTGGATGGTCCCCTCTCTCGATTATTCGGTAAGCGTCTTCTACTGGAGTAAGTTGGATCGCGGTGTACATATTTGTCACTTGTGTGTGCAGGTGAGTTCCTATACTGTGTTCCATAGCATACATTGTACATAGCTTATTGAGCTCGGTGTAGTTCAAAGATAACCCTTTATTGATGAAGTAAGGTATCTTTTCTACGGGGATTACATCATCAGCGGAGGGAACATCAGTGTGGGCAGCCACATACTTGGCTAGCTCTGGTTCTTCTTCGGCTACCCCCTGTACAAATGAAGACTGAGAGGACGACCTGGGGAGCTTGATCGTCAGTGGTTCAGTTGACGGGGCAAAGCGTGGAGTTGTTGGCAGACTAGCGACCCCCAGTTTGGCACTCGAGGTGGAGCGAGGAGTGGCCGGTTCGCTAGAAGTGTCAGACCTTGCGTCGGGATGACAACCCTTCTTGGGAAGGCGTATCGTCAGTGTCCTATCGGAGGAATTGAGCTTCTCTATTTGGGGTTGACTGACTCTCGGCAGTCTGATTGTCAGTGGCCCCGTTGTGGGTCTCGGCACCTGGCCGAACCTTGGCAGTTGGATTATCATCTGCTCTTCTTGCGCCGAGAGGCTGATCGCGTCTTTCTGCAGAGTGGCAGTAAGGGGTGCGGACCTACCTTGTTTGTGAGCTTGGAGGTGGATCGTCAGGGGTCCTTCTGATCCTGTAGCTGTCTCGGTATGAGCTTGTATGTCTCCTTCATCAAGGTGCCTCTTTGACTTTTCGTATAGGCAGGAGTCTGAGTAGTAGGATTCGACCCCTTTGAAGGGATCGATATCAGCAAATTCTGTCTTTACGAAGCCGTGTTTGTCGACATATTTGAAGCACTGGTGTAACGTGGAAGGCACGATCATATAATCGTGTTTCCATGGGCGCCCTAAGAGGATGTTGTAGGAAGTATCTGCATCTATGATGTAGCAGGTGACTTCGGATTGGAGATCGCCAATCTGATACTTCAGACGAATCTTCCCAATAGGGTAGCTCCTGCCCGAATTGAAACCGCTGATGGCAGTACTTGTAGGTGTCAGGCGATGCATTGGGATGCAGAGATGATGTAGCAGACCCTTCGGGATGATGCTTATGGAAGAGCCAGGATCAATGTGCATCCGATCCACCTTCACGTCGCCGATGTATCTCGTGTAGTATAGCGGGCGATCATGTAGGTTGGTTTTGATGAGCATGCCCTGCGGAGTGAAGACGATGTTGGGCATTGCTCCCGTACAAGCACTGTCCTGGAGATCCACAGGTGAGTCCTCCCCAGTGAGGTTGGATTGAGCCAGATAGGCATTGGCATTTTGGAGTGCTTCGTTTAATGCAATACGGACGTCCTTGGAGAGCCTTAGGAGTTCGTACAGTGACAATTTGGCCGGAGTGTTAGCCAATTATGCTAAGATGTCAAAGTTGTAGGGCCTCTCTAGCCCTTGGGCTGCGTCTTTTCGGAGGGATTTGTCGAAGCGAGTCTCCTTCGACCTAGGCTTGTCGGTCGTCGAAGGCTGAGCCGGTCCCGGAGCATCAGTTGTGGTGGGTTGATGATTTTCGGTTGGGTTGTCAACCATAGGATGGGATTGCGCTCCGGACCGTGTAACGACGGCTGTAGCTTCCTCATTATCTGCGGAGATTGTGTGGCAGGTCCTGACTTTTCTACTTTTCTTTTTGTCGGTGGTAGATGGTGTGGGCCGAGTCACTTCTGACACCAAGTCTGGATGGATCCACATGACCTCCCCTCGTGATGTGGTGAGGGGTACTAGACCGGCAGCCTGGTCTCGGAGAGGTAGAGGATTGGTGATCTCCATTGTCGCCAGAGGGACGGGGATCACCCCGTCTTGAGTCTCCGTCGGAGGGAAACTACCGAATTATACGGACACCATATTGGCCGCCACGGTTACCTCTTCGAAATCGATGGCCAGAGCGTTCGAATCAATGAGGTTCTGGATGTACCGTTTCAGCTGGTAGCAATCGTGTGTAGCATGATGAACACAGCGATGATAATGGCAGTATTTCGGATTCTCCATCTCTGCCGGCCGCGGTTCCCGTCTTGGTAGGGGAAGCTGGATTCTGTCACCTTGTATGAGCATGTCCAAGATGGGCTCGACGTGACTGTCTTCGAAGGAGTAATCGATTTGCGGCCATTGTTTGTCTGCGAGCTTCGGCTCAGGTTTTTGTGTTCTACCGGCCACCATAGCCTGCTTCCCCTTGCTGTTCCGACTGTTGGAGGGATTACCCCCGTTATCGTTGTTGGGACGCTTGCCCTTGCTTTCTCTTTTCGAGATGTGCAATCCCAGTTGGCGAGCCTTCTTCAGTCGTTCTTCGGCGCTTGTGGCGCTGATAATGAAGGCCTTCCAATCTTTGAATTGACTTTCGCCCATCCAGAGGCTGATTATAGGAAGCAGTCTCTTTTGGCAGATCTCAATCAAAGAGGAATCTGGATTTCCAGAGGGCAGCTTCATGGCGGTTTGGCAGAATTGCTCAATGTAGTTCCTTGTTAACTCCTTCTCCCCTTGGACGACGTCCATGAGGGTGGACATGGTGACGTCCTGCCCTACTTCGTAGAACCTCTCCAAGAACAGGCGCTTCAAGCCGACGAAGGAGTGGATGCAGTTGTCCGACAGATTGCGATACCAGTCGAAGGCGACTCCTTTTAATGCCCCAATGAATAATCGAGTGAGGATAGCATCATCATGGGACAGATGGTCGGTGGTGACCTCGAAGTAAGTGATGTACCGACTTGCTGAGGTCTTGCCATCATATGGGTTGATATTGAACGGCTTATATTTTGGCAGGAATGGAACATCCCTCCATTCAGCAGGGTATGGTTGCCGTGTTCTGAGATCTTGAGCATTTTCTCGGGCATGGAACATGGCTCGGAGCTCCTGGACCTCTCTCCTTACTTCTCGGGCCTCATCTGTCACGGTAGGGGCTGTTATTTCGGGAGGATTGTTGCCCGGGTTCGGTGCCGCCGAATTCGAGTCTACATTGATCGCGGGACCCATGCTCGTTTGGCCAGGCGTCCCTCCTTGCAGAGGTGGAAGGGCCGCTTTAATCTCGTCTACAGACTTGACCAAAGCAAGTAATATGGCTTCGAGACTGTCAATGTGCTGGCGATCACTGGAACCACCTTGATTGCTGTCCGTCGTGAACACCGTCCTTACGTGAGGAGTGATGGAAGGAACGGTGGAGGATGTGCCCTCCGAGTCGTACCTGTGTACCGAGAAGTCATCGGGATATGTGGGAATATTGTCTTCTGGTTCAGACTCGGAGGGAGCAGTACCCCCAGCCTCAGAGTTTACTTCGTCTTGAGAGTCACGGGTGTCCTCGGGGACATCGGTGCCTGTCGTAGCTGATGGGAGAATCGCTTCCCCGGGCTCGGCTCCTTGAAACATTGGATTGTTGCGGATGTTCGGAGGAGTGCTACCCCCAACCCCCAACGATGTGGATGATGAATTTCCCACTGCAGCAGATTTTGTCTTTGAACGGGTGTGTTGGAATACTCCGATGGAAGACAATCGTTTAGACGACAGTTTCTTAGCTGTAGTGGTTGATATCTTGGGACTGGAGATGCTTGTCTTTTTTCCCTCCTTTCGGCGGGGGCCTTCTGAGCGGAATTGCAGGAGACTACCGGAGGTGCCTCATCTTCTGAGCTCGGATGCTGTAGTCTTTGGAAGATGGATGGCCGATCTTCCATCATTGCTGCGTTGTTACAACAGCAGTTGACGATAATTTGGGTACAGCGATGTCCAAGCGAGGACTCTTTGTATGCCGACACTCCTCCTCTTTTCTTACGTTTGTGGAGGATCGCCTCCCGCAAGTCAGAGGAACCACTCTGTCCGTTTGCCGCCGGGGGCTGGACTCGAGCGGTTGTATACAACTTCCCATCCGAGGCCCGTGTGATAGCCAACGGGACGCTCCGATAGTCAGAGGTTGGGACAGCTGACTGGGCCTGATGAGCCCGCGCTGTCCTAGACTTCCTCCTTTTAGCACTTGCGGGTGCGTAATAGGAGGAGTCCAAGTTGAATGCCACAGAGTCTGGCTTATCATCCAAAGAACCATCAGGGTCAGGACCGTATGAGAGACGGTCGAAGACTGATCGAGAGAAGCATGGAACGGACGCTATGCGGCTAGAGTTGGGTACCGTACAGGCTGTCTGCATGCGGTTGTCTTCTGCTGTTGGATGAGTTATTTTTGAGCGGCTAGGAGTCACGACCGTGCAGGCTGGCCGCATGCGATTGGCAATTGTGGCCGCATGGGTTTTCTGCAAGCGACTGACTTCCATAGCCGCATGAGTTTCATCCATGTGATTGGCGACTGTAGCCGCATAAGCCATGTGGCTGACAGATGTGACCGCATGATTTTTCTTCATGCGGCTAGCGGATGTGGCCGCATGAGCTTTTTCCATACGGCTAGTACCCCTATGCGGCTCGGTTCGCGTAGAGTTCCTCTTTGCCCCTACAAGTCCAGCATCATAGTGTTTTCTTCTGCCGGACTTGGGGACAGCAGAGTTGTCTATGGTCTGAAGTGGGGCCGCAGAAGAGTCCTTCTCGCCGTCTTGAGCAACAGAGGGTATCCCGTCGGGGGCTTGGGAAGGAGCAAATGATTTTGGCCTCCACTCTCTGCGAGCCTTTGTCGTGCGGGTGCGCTTCTGGACCGGGCCAGCGCTTCCTTCGGAGAGCATCTCTTCAAACGCCTGTTGGTCGAAGCGGACGACCATCTTTTGTTGCGTGGAGCCAAGTTTGGCTGCATCCGACTACGTCACCAACTCCTCAGCCGTGGAGAAGTTTGTCCCCAGCAGAGTCGCCATCGTGTTTGCCATAAAATATAAAAGAACAGAACAATTATCGGAGGACCGGACTTTTACTTCATGTTACAAACTCGCTTGTACAAAGAAAGCCTAGGGACGAAAACCTAGGTACAGCAATCTAAGTACAATTGTTTATTTTAGATTCTGGGGGGTGACGATAGAGGCTCGGGAAGGCGACGGCAGCCCTGCCTTACTCCTTGGACGATCGATATGCAGCCTTTGGCTCCTATGAGAAGATGGCTGGCATTGATGAAGAAATGTTCTTCTGGCTCCTCTGTTGCTCTTCTGGCTTCTCTCTCTCTCTGTGTATTTTCTCTTTGATTATTAGGGGGGAAGGTCTTTTTGTCTCTCTCCTTCTGATCGTCTATATTTTTACAAGGGAATGGCACCTTGCTATTTATAATAGTGGGGGCATCATTAGGGTTTGGATGATTACCCATTATCAAAGTGGCGGCGGCCTGATGTATAACCAATCTGGACCATTCATTTTAGGCGTGAAGGATCTGGGCCATAAATGGGGGTAGCACTAAATCTTTCGAATAATTAATGCTGATTGCTTTAAATCTTTATGATTGATTGTGTAGCTTGGATCTCCCACCACGTGTCCCATTGGCTTGATTATGAATGATATGACCTGATCCCATTAATTATGAGGATATGGTCATTGGGATCTGGTAAATCTTTGCATCTCATAATTATCTTTGCTACCAGCTTTCATTGAATCTCTGCCACGTGTCTTGATGATGGACTCTGCCAAAGCTGCATGACATCCATGAACCGCATGAGACAGCATCTTGGCGAACCGCATAGGTATAGTATTTGCGAGCCGCATGAGATGGTTCCTTGGTGAACCGCATAAGGGTAGTAACTGCGAGCCGCATGAGATGGTTTCTTGGTGAACCGTATGAGTGTAGTAATTGCGAGCCGCATGGGATATCTTTTTGGTGAGCCGTAGGGAGACGATCCTTGCCAGCCGCATAAAGCTGTTCTTCACTGGAGCCGCATGGGAGTAGCCACGTGTCAATCTCGGATCGCGTCAGAGATTTTCTCCTATTTCCCAAGAGTCTGTCATTATGGCAGGGTCATTATGATACTCTATGTCAGAGCCGTCAGCTGTCAAATCATGACAGAGCATTAAATAGGCAGACTGCTCGATGGGCAGCTGTGTGAAGGGGTCTCGGGCATACACGTGGCATTGAGCCGCATATCTTCGTGAGCCGCATGTACTTTTGCACCACATGTGGCTGGGGGACTCTTTGAACCGCAGGATTGTCCCTATGTAAGCCGCATGGACTCTCCTGTCCGAGCCGCATGAGACTAAGAGTCTCTCTGAACCGCATGGGACTGCTCATGTATGAGCCGCATGGGGTTCTCCTGTTCTGAGCCGCATAGATCATCGTTCTTTTATTTTTCATGCTTCTACATTGATTTCTCCACGTAGATTGGAAGAAAAGAAGTGGAGAAGAGCCAGGGTTTGGGAGGTCCTTCGGCTGCTGCTGCTGCTGTGATGATATAATTTGGAAGAGATGAAGAGGAGGAGGCATCGGGTTCTGACTTAAAAACTTACAGCACCAACAGAACTCTGGCTGAATTCGGACTGAACTCGGGCCGAACTTGCCTAGGGTTCTCCTGGGTTTTAAATAAAATTTATGGGCCACATCCTTTTTATCAACTCATTTCAAATATTTAATTCAAAGTTTAGAAATTTTAAACTTCAAATAATATAATTAATATTATTTTATAAATTAACTTTCGTTACTCAGCGTCTATTTCAGATTAGCTGTAGGAGTACTGTCCCAGCTAACGGAAGTTCACCGGAGAACAATTAAGTACCGCTTTGCTTCGACCGTAGTCGTGGTGACAGACAGACTTTTTGTAGGCTTGTCTTAAAAATAGTTATTGAGTGTTGAAAAGATTAATTAATAAAATAAAATTAATTAATATTATTGACATCTAAAATTTCTAATTCTCGACGTAAATAATTGAAACGATCTTCCGCTAGAGGTTTTATGAAAATGTCAGCCAATTGATTCTGTGTGTCTATGTATACAAGGTCGATATCTCCATTTTGTTGATGATCTCTAAGAAAATGTTGTCGAATCTCGATATGCTTAGTACGAGACTGACATACTGGATTCTTAGTCAAATTAATAGAACTAGTGTTATCATAGAAAATGGGTATGTGTGTGAAATGTAATCCAAAGTCTTCTAAAGTTTGCTTCATCCATAAAATTTGTGCAGAACACCATCCTACGGCGATATACTCAGCCTCAGTTGTTGATAATGCGACAGAATTTTACTTCTTGCTAAACCAAGAGACTCGGGCTTTTCCAAGGAAATGACATCTGTCGCTGGTACTTTTTTATCTACTTTGTATCTGACAAAATCAACATCAGAATAACCAGTTATGTCAAATGACATGGTTTTAGGATACCATAAGCCGACAGAAGAAGTGCCTTTAAGGTATCGGAAGATACGCTTAACTGCGCACAGATGTGATTCCTTAGGATTGGCTCAAAATGTGCACACAAGCAAACACTAAACATAATATCTGGTCGACTAGCAGTTAAGTACATTAAGCTATGACGGGTTTGCCGTGTTCATCAATATCAAGTTTGGTTGAAGTCGCCATTGGAGTGCTAAGTGGTTTGACTGCTTCCAGGTCAAACTTCTTTAGTAAATCTTTTGTGTACTTTGCTTGATTTATGAACGTCCCATTATTGGCTTGTTTGATTTGCTGTCCGAAAAAGAATTTCAGCTCTCCCATCATGCTCATCTCAAACTCATTCTGCATATACTTTAAAAATTTTGGACAAAGTGATTTATCAGTGGATCCAAAAATATTATCATCTACATAGATTTGAATCAAAAGAAGATTGATATTCAAAGATTTTATAAACAGTGTAGTGTCAACCTTTCCCTTTGAAAAACCATTATTATGTAGAAAAGAGCTTAGACGGTCGTACCAAGCACGATGGGCTTGTTTCAAACCGTATAAGGCTTTCTTCAACTTGAAAACATAATCAGGATTTTTGAAATCAGTAAAACCTGGAGGTTGAGCTACATAAATTTCTTTTTTTTTTCTAAAACCATTTAGAAATGCGCTTTTAACATCCATTTGAAATAATTTGAAATTATAAAAACATGCAAATGCACATAACATGCGAATGGATTCTAATCCCGCAACTGGGGCGTAAGTCTCATCATAGTTGATACCTTCTTCTTGATTGTATCCTTGAGCTACGAGTCGAGCCTTATTACGAGTCACTAAACCATTCTTGTTCAGTTTGTTTCGGAATACCCAACGGATGCCAATGACCGGATGATCAATGGGCTTGGGAACAAGTTCCCAAAATTGATTCCATTCTAATTGGTTTAATTCCTCTTGCATAGCATCTAACCAAAAATTATCACTACATGCTTCTTCAATGTTTTTGGGTTCAAGCTGTGAGATAAAAGCAACACAGGAAGCTATGTTTTTATTAGAGGAACGAGTACTTACACCCTTGGTAATGTCACCAATTACCAAGTCCTTTGGATGATCTGCCAAGAATCTCATCTCTTTTGGCATATCCTCAAGATTGTTGCTTCCGGCTTCTAGTTCTGTATGTGATCTGCTTGAAGACTCAGCTGGTCCTTAGTGTGAAGGTTCTGCATCTTTGTGTGAAGGTTTTGCAGTAGCTGTACTTGGTGTACTTATGTCTTCATTATCGTCATCGACTGACTGTTGATTTAGTTCATCAAACTTGACATTAATTGATTCTTCGATGATCATGGTTCTCTTATTGAAGACTTTGTACCCTTTGCTCTTTGCCGCATAACCTAAAAAGATACCTTCATCGGCCTTTTCATCAAATTTACTCAGGTTGTCTTTAGAATTAAGAATAAAGCATTTACAACCAAATATCTTGAAATGTGAAACAGTGGGTGTTCTATCAAACCATAACTCATAGGGAGTCTTCTTCGATATAGGTCGAATCAGAACACTATTGAGAATATAGCTCGACGAATTGACAGCTTCAGCCCAAAAGTATCTAGGTAAACTAAATTGGTTCAATATTACTCTAGCCATTTCAGATAGAGTTCTATTCTTACGTTCCACAACTCCATTTTGTTGTGGAATCCTAAGGTGTAGAAGCATAAAAAATTTTCAGCAATGAAGCTCTATGCGCCCAGCCAGTGAAGCTCTATGCGTCCAGCCAGTGAAACTCTATGCGCCCAGCCAGTGAAGCTCTATGCGCCCAGCCAGTGAAGTTCCATACGCCCAAGACTAGCTCCACCAAAAGGAGGGCGCATAGCCTAAAACCAGGCTATACGCCCAAGCCTGACTCGGTCAAAGCCATGATCAAAACGTGCACCGAAGCGCACGACCACGTCAGTCTCCACGAGCAGTCGTGCACTGAAGCATGCGGCTACGTCAACACCACGACTAACCCACGATCTCGTAGCCTGTATGCGCCTACATCCTATGAGCCCAAAGTAGGACTATGCGTCCATATAAAAACTAGCATGTTTCCTCATGTGGGCGCATAACATCATTCCAGCTCAAGAACAACTATAAAAAGTGGTCTCATCCCTCTTCAAAACACAGATCGGAGAGGATTTTCAAGAGCCAAATTATTGCACTTCTTGCCAGTGAGCCGAGAGTTAGCAATTTTCTTAGGTTTTCTCCCACGTTTTTAATTGAAGTGTCAATGGCGTAAAGGAGCAACTGCCGCTCGATCTCCATCGTCCCATTCCTAGAATTTTTTTGTAATCGGGGATCCTCAGCGCAGGATCTCTCTGGCGTACTCGATTTGTGGTGCCTTACGCCAATAAAGAAAAAACAATATTTTCTTTTTATTTTTTGTGTGTGTCCATAAAAATGGCAACCCTGCTGGGGACTACCTTTCTTTCTGACGAGAAGGTGGTGACGCAATCCGATATCGACAAAATAGAGAGTACTCAAAAGATGCTAATCGTAAAGTTCGATCAGTAGACGTTCGAAGAGATGCTCTCGAGGGATAGCTCTACTCCCTCAAAATCAGTGAAGCCAAACAAGTCTCACAAGACTTGGCTTCCGAAGGCTCGTTGTGCATATCCTGCTAGTATCATAGCAGATATACAACTGGAGGACTCTGTCACATGGGTGCATGACTCTGCCACAGAAGTTTCCCAAATAGAGAAGGCTCACACCATTTCGGGCTCTACTAGACGAGTAACTTCTTTCCAGCATAACCAACAACAGAGTGTTTGTCGCTCGAGACTTAGCAAAGGAAAATACTACGATGCCAAGAATCGGGGTGTACGACACTCTGGGCAAACCCGGCTAGGCTCACAAATGAAGGAGGCAAAACTAGAAAAAAATAATGCTGCTCCACTAAACATGCGCCCAAAGCCATCCGCCCAAGGAGATGTTTGGGCGCATAGCCCCAACCAGAATGCTTCTATCTTTCACAGGCTGGACATCCAGCGTCATAAGCCCAGGCTCACTGGATCCATACTATGCGCCTACATCAAGGAAGCTCAGACATGCTGTCAAGGAGCATACGCCCAAGGCCAGTCTCCAAGGCCTATGTGTCCATGGCAAAAATACAGGCCCTAACGCGTATAGCACGGGGCTGTCTTCAAGGACATTATAAAACTTAGGTGTAGGGGTTGCCCCTGCACGTAAACTAAGTCTGGATGAGCCAAATCTCCTTACGAACCCGCATGCAAAGCTCGACGATGTATGCAACATGGGTTGTAAGGCAAAACTCCCTTCCGCTGACTTATGCGACATGATAAATCATAAGCGTAAAGCGAGGGAGGACATAACAATTCATAATGCATATCCGTACACCAGTATTGTTATCAACTATTGTTGCTCCAAAGCAACAAGGGTGCCTCAGAGAAAGTCCGTGTTTTGACGCTTGCATTTCTCTGACGATGAGAAGCCACTGTGTGTTTTATCCAACATGGCTTCATGGGGTCCCCCTTACGGAAGCCCCAATCAAAGACGGTGGACTACGAACCCAACTTTCTCTCTCAGTTTCACGAGAAGAAGAAGAAGAAGTCTACCAACAGATGGACAACAGGCTGTCACATATGAAGGAGTCTATACAGGTACTCGGTCAAAGCCAAAATTTCGTATGGACGACGAAGACTCCTAAGCTGGGGGTAGTATTCCCTCAGAGTCTGAAGCGGATGACCCCCACACTGGAGGTAGCCTTCCAGAGGACGATGATCCCTTCTAATCCGATGGCGACTGTCTACCTCTTCTACCTGAAGATGAAGGACTTGTCCACTCGGAGACAGACAATATCAGCACAAGTTGTACTATTTTCTTTGTTCATCCTCGCATGTTATCTATATACATGGCAGATGGAGAAATGCCTGAAGAAGCCAGTAGTCAGACCAGCAAACGGCTAGAGGGTCTTGAAATAGCATTCGCTAAGATCACTGATATGCTTACCAATATCATGGTAGTTCAAGCTGCTGGGGCTGTTCCTCCACCTCAATAAAACTTCTCGGCCCATGATAGTCCGGCTCACAGCAACAACCCTCCTTCACTGCAAAAGGAGTATCATTTCGTTGCACCTCCTCCAAATCTTGCAAATGCTGGGGGTGGTCCTTCGCCAACGACGCCTGACAACCGTTCAGCAGCCGTTTTCTAACACCTGCTCAATCAACAAGATGTTTTGTTTCCCTAGTCGCTCGTCTCAACACCATCTCACACAAAGACAAGCTTCATAAGATGGGGATATCTCAACCGTATCCTCCTGAGTGGGAGAATGCTACTTGCCCTCCTAACTACAAGCCGCTAACGCTGAATTCATTTGACGGGTTGACATCTCCTCGTCAGCATATGACATACTTCAACACGCAGACTCTGCACTTGTCCAGAGACGATCCATTCTTGTCGAAGCTGTTTATTAGCACCTTGTAGAGGATAGCTTTTGAATTGTTCTGTAGTCTGCCTGACGGATCTATAAATTCATTCAAAGACTTGAAGAGGTTGTTCCTTAAGAGGTTTTATGAGAGCGACATGCATATTAGTATGTCCACCCTCATTGAGACCAAGCAAAGGAGAACTGAGTCTGTCATCACCTTCATCGAACGCTTCAGGCGGCTAGCACTGAAGATGACCTTCGGCATACCAGAATTAAAACTTATGGATACTAGTCGACATAACTTCCTTCCTACAATGAAGTGTTGTCTAGGTATACATAAGTATAATACATGGACCACCTTCGTTGGGGCCGCTGATGCTGCTGAAAACGACGTTCCTAACTTTGAACTACTGGGGTTAAAAACACTCAAATCTGAAGACAAAGGCAAGCATCCTCAAACTATCCCTGTTCGTAGGGGTAAATGGAAAGAAGTCCTGAAAGTCGAACATCCAAAGGAGCTTCCAATTCTCAAGGCACCTCCGACAAGCCTAAGGAGACCTTCTTATTTGACGAAGATGATGTCATTACCATCATTCACACATTGACAAAGGGTTATAAGCTGACATTGCCTCCACCACGACGTCCTGCAGAGGCAAACCAGCTCAACGATCCCAAGTACTGTCTCTATCATCAGTACGTGCATCATTCCACCAAGGACTGCATTGTTCTAAAAAAGAAGATACAACAGCTTATCGACAGCCAAGTGATCAACCTCGAAGGTGAAGACAAGGTCGTATCTTCTAACATGAATTCTCTTTAGTTTGGTGACTTTCTTTCCACAGAAGTCCTAGACGGCATGGTCCCGATTTGCAAGGCAATAATGGAAGTCGTCAACCTACCACCAGCTAGCAACTCAACCTTGGTTCCACTCATGACTGAACGTGGTGAGATCATGTGGGTCCATCCGGACCTTGTACAAGAAGTGACGTAGGGGTGGTACCTCCTAAAGCAAAAAGGGGCAAGAAATACAAGTCATGCTATATGGTATCCTCTCCCATCTACGATGTTCTATCTGGCGAGACGCTATCGGGGAAGACTTATCTTCGGACATACGACCCCGCACAAGAAGAAACAGTGCCTTCTCAAACTCCTGCTGCCCCCACAAGCTCAGAAGCCTGCCCGCCTAAGCCTCCAACTACGGACAAAGCCATGCAGAAGGAGACGCGGTTTGACAAATCTCTGAAGGCGCCAGCTCCCGAAGGCATGGATAGGCCCTACTACTTTGACATACTGGCACAGCTAGCCAATACACCTGCCAGGTTGTCTCTGTTCGATCTATTACGACTCTCCAAAGAAACGAGGAAGGCCTTAAGTGAGGCATTACTGTATGCCGACTCTTATCTCGCTGAAGTCAATGCCCCCGCTGAAGATCCTGTCTCCTGTTCCCACTGCCACAGTACTATGGAAGTGGTGCCCAACATCACCTTTTCACAAGAGGACATGCTACTCAAAATAATCGTCATGATACACCCTTGTACTATACAGGGTATATCGGGGCGATCAAGGTGGACCGCATGCACAGCGATCCAGGATCCTCCTTCAGCATCATTCCTAGAAGTTTGCTTCAAAGTCTTGGAATCCCTCTGCACAAGCTATCTGCAACCAACACAACTATCATAGCTTTCAATGATGGTCGAAGCCACCCGCTGGGCAAGATCCGTCTCAAGTGCCAGATCGATGATCTCCGAACAGAGGTTTCTTGCTATGTGATCGATGCCAATGTATCCTACAATGGACGTCCCTAGATACACGAGAACGTGATTGTTCCTTCCACACTTTACCAGTGCTTCAACTACGTCAACAATGACGGTGTCGTAAAGACAGAATTTGCCGATGTCGATCTTTTTAAGGGCATCAACGCTTACTATGGAGATTCGGTACTTTACCAATCCCAGCCCCCAAGAATGACAGCAACAAAGTTGACAATGAAGCTGAAGCAAGTTCATGCTCCAATGATGGTCCCTTGATCATCCGAGTCAAAGGACTTACTACTCTAAAAAGTACTCTGAAGCCTCTTACAATCTAGGTGAAAATAAAGAACCCTGACAAGGTCAAACCATTGACCATCACTTTTAGTAAGATACTCCGGAAGGAACCTACTGATGTCCGTCCTCCCAATCTTGAAGAATTACCCTACATGGTGAACTCGACCAAGATTGTGGCTCCTCTTCCAGATCATGATCCTCTCAATGAGTATGTCAATAATAATATACCTTCAGCGGATGATGTTATCCCTGAAGAAGAACTTGTGTATTTCCTTAGCAAAGGTTTATCTTTGAATTACTCCTATGTCTATCAATCTGTAAACCACTACATAGATACGATATACGCTCTAGAGCACGGCATAGGACCACACCTCTGCATGTCGGTCACGACGCCTCACCTGCAGAAAAAAGTTTACCCTGAAGATATCCTCTACTTTATTATTCCAGCCAGAAAGAAGGATGAAGAACTAATCATCTTCGATCGTATAATTGACGAGAGAAAGTTCGTTCCAGACTCTACTTCTCCCAAGCACAACACAGAAGCAGACTATGACTCGAGAAAAATGCAACTTTTTTGGTATAGTTGGCAGGCCACGAATATCATCCAGAATATAGGATATGACATCAAAAGCGACAAGGGGCTAAATTACGGCCAAGGACGACGGTTGCCAATACGATACTTTGTTCCTTCCGGCAAACCCGAGAACTACTATCAATGAAGCGGTATTGGTTTGGGTCATGTCACCCTTCCAACAAAGATTAGATGATGAAGAAGATCGTTGTTCTCATTCTTCTGATTCCTTCCTTTGGGACTCAGACTCCAGCATTGGCGACATGTTCAAGACAACTCTGTCCGTCAACATGGTTTTTGTTGACCAAATTACAGACGATGTCCAATCAATTGAGCTTGAACAATAGGCTCAAACGATGGACACTAGATGGGATCTTTGCTTCGAACAACGTGAACCACCTACTGAAGACGAAGTCATCCAAGTCAATTTAGGAGACGAATTATCTTTCAAACCAATCTTCATCAGCAAAAGTCTATCTGTCGATGAACGTCAATCTCTTATACAACTTATAAGAGAATACATCAATGTCTTCGCATGGAGATATGAAGACATGCCAGGATTGGATCCTAAAGTCGCCATGCACTGCCTGAATATTTTGTCGAAAGTTAAGACAGTGAAGCAGCAACAACGATAATTTTGACCAGACGTCATGGAGGCCATCGAGAATGAAGTTAAGAAGCTCCTGGCCAGTGGATTCATTCGCGAAGAATAACACCCAGATTGGGTTGCCAACATCGTTCATTCATGAAAAAGAACGATAAAGTTCGAGTCTGTATCAATTACCGTAATTTGAATTTTGCATGCCCGAAGGACGAGTTCCCTCTACCGATCACCGACGTAATGATCGACAACACTTGCGGCTTCGAGCGGATGTCCTTCGTAGATGGGTTCTCAGGCTACAACCAGATCAAGATGTTCCCCGACGACAAGAAGCACACATCTTTACAAACACCGTTGGGGGTATACTGATATATGGTGCTGCCCTACGGATTAAAAAATGCAGGGGTGACATACCAACGAGCCATGAACACAATTTTTTGCTATCATTTGTGCAAAACTGTGGAGGTAGACGACATCGCAGTTAAAAGTTGTCTCAAGGGCAACCACCTCCAAGACTTGAGAACGGTGTTCGAACTAATGCGTGCACACCAACCAAGTCTTTTCTGGGAGTCTCCAGCAACAAGTTTTCTTATTTCGTCATCACTTCAAAGGGTATACATCTGGACCCGAAGAAAGTGAAGGCTATCCTCAGTATGCATCCTCGAAGAAACCTCAAAGAGCTACGTGGACTATAAGGAAGGCTAGCCTACATCAGACGATTCATTTCGAACCTCTCTGGAAGGTGTCAACCATTCACTCAACTCATGAAGAAAGGCGTATCTTTCGTCTGGACTGAACAATGTCAACGCGCATTCGATAACATCAAGGCATACCTTACAAGTCCTCTAATCGTGGTAGCTCCAATAATAGGGAAGCCTTTCTTACTATATGTCCGCGCTATGGACCATTCTTTTGGTGCCCTTCTAGCTTAGAAGAATGAAGGCGGCCATGAACAGGCAATCTACTACCTCAGTCGCACAATGGTGGATGCCGAACACAGATACACACCAGTAAAAAAGGAATGCCTTGCACTAGTATTTGCCATCCAAAAGACACGCCACTATGTGTCTTGGCAGACTATCCACATTATATCTAAAGTAAACCATCTCAGAATACTCACGACTAAACCAGGTTCTCTCAATTCCCATTTAGCTCCATGGGCAATGTTGTTGACTCCATACGATATGCTCTTCGTTTCTCAGAAGGCAGTCAAAGGCCAGGCATTAGCTGATTTCCTAGCAGCTCATCCGTTGCCAGAATCGTCCAAACTCTACGACGAAATCCCCAATGAAGTGGTGGAGTCTAACACTGCAACTAAAAAAATCCCCATTTGGCGAATATTTTTTGACGGTACATCAAGAACAGGACCTAAAGGAAATATCGTGGCTGGAGTAGGTGTCGTGCTCGTGTCACCTGATCATCTCATTATATATCGTGCATATTCTCTCGTGGAACCATGCACCAACAACGTGGCCGAATATGATGCCCTATTAATCGGCCTACAACTGGCGAAGCAACTGGGAGTTGACTATCTAAAAGCTTACGGTGATTCCAAGCTAATAGTCAGTCAGGTCCGAAAAGATTATGAAGTTCGCCACAAAGATCACATCCCCTACCACAGAGCAACAATCGAGTTGGCATCTACTTTTGCTGGATTATTCATCGAGCACGTGCCTCGATTACAGAATATAGAAGCAGATGCTCTAGCCGATCTCGATGCTTCCTTGACCGTTCCTACCAATACTCAGCAATCGATCACAGTGTCAGGTCAAGAACTCTTCTGTCTGAAAGATGCCTTGCATATTTAACACATTTATACATCGAAAATAAGCGTCGATGCTAAAGACTAGAGATTTCCTTTCATAGACTACGCCGTCTATGGGATCCTCCTCGACGACCCGAAGGAAGCAGTGTCTAACCTTCAGATTTTACTACGACATAGCTACTAAGATGTTGTACCGATGCTCTTACGACGGGCTACTGTTACGATGCTTATCAGGCACAGAAGCCAAACATGCACTACGGGAGGCTCACGATGGAGTTTGTGGTAGACATCAACCAGGCTCCAAATTACAAGATCGCCTCAAACGAATGGGTTATTACTAGCCCATAATGGTAGCAGATGCTGTTGAATATGCAAAGAAGTGTAGAGCTTGTCAGTTCCACGCCGATTTTATTCATCAACCTTCGAAGTTTCTACACCCGACGTATCTTGGCCGTTTGAAGCCTGGGGCATAGACGTCATAGGACCAATCAGCCCGCCATCCTCCAAAGGACATCAGTTCATCCTAGCTATAACCGATTACTTCTCCAAATGGGCGAAAGCTATACTGCTCACCGAAGTAAAAACGTCAAACGTGATCAGTTTTATCAAACTTTACGTAATCTACCGCTTCGGCCTACCTCACAGGATCATCTATGATACTGGTCCACAGTTTGCAAGCCATGTATTCTATCGGTTCTGTGATAGGAATGGAATCCAGAACGTAGCCTCTACTGCCTACAATCCAGCGGCTAACGGGCTAGCAGAAGCCTTCAATAAAACTATCATAAAACTTCTCAAGAAGTTCGTGTCATCAAATAAGCGTGATTTGAATGAGAAGCTCGGTGAATGTCTATGGGCTTATCGTATAACGGTCCGGACTCCAACAGGCAGTATGCCATTCTCTCTGATTTATGGGAGCGAAGCAGTTCTTCCCCTAGAAATCCAGATTCCTTCTCTTCGAGTAGCCTTAGCCAACGAGTTGACTACCGAAGAAAGCTACCGTCTACGACTCTAGGAGCTCGAAATGCTAGACGAAAAATGCTTGTTAACTCAGTAGCACATTGAGCTATACCAAGCACGTCTTTCCAGAGCTTTCAATAAAAAGGTGAAGGAAAGAATCTTCCAAGTCGGCGATCTGGTCTTAGCAGTGAGAAGACCAATGGTCATGACGTACAAAACAAAAGGAAAATTCTAGCCTAAATGGGAAGGTCCTTTCATCATAGAATCAGTATATTCTAACGTTACGTACCGACTAACCAAGCCTGATGGTGACTTGCTCATGATGTCTATCAGCGATAAGTTTCTAAGGAAATACTATGTACAACCTTTTTACGTAATGTTCACATATGTTCAGTCATGTAAATGTACAGTGCGATGTTAATATGATTCGAAAAAACTATCTAACTATTATTCGTATTTCAAGAGTCTTAAATACGCCCTGATAATAGGTCCTCTAAAAATCTTCCCAGTGGAATTATTCCCTTTTTTTGACTCTGTATAAACTCGGTTTGACGAAAACAAGTAACGTCCCTATTACCTCTGAATTGTTTTTCGATAATTATTTTCCCAGTAAAATGATTATGTTTTGCCATGTCCATATAACCTCTGAGCAAAGCATTCATCAAGGATAATTACGTCCCTATTACCTCTGAATTATCCACTCTCATCTAGCGTTATGTATCATTCCATGTCTATATTACCTCTGGTCAGATATAGAACATCCTCTGCTATTACGTCCATATTACCTCTACTAGCAGCTTTATTCAACTTATTATCTATATTCGAATCATTTGAATATAAAACGGATAATAGGTCCACATCAAAATTCTCCAGCGGAATACCCACCGGAAATATCCTTGCTACGTCCACATTACCTCTAGCACCGATATTTCACAAAACCACAATTACTTATGAAAAGATTCTTTATTCTTTACGTCTATCAAGAGACGGGAAAAAAAGAGTACAGAAATCGTGACGGTTGAAAAAAAAGGGTTACAAAGAATCTATGGGATACATAGGCAATTAATGCTGTCCCTTAGTACCGCGAATTCGGATTCAGACTTTGCAGTAGCTCGGCGCCGTGCCTCTTCTTTACGAACGGCTTCATCCTAAAAAAGGATCAGACTCAGATGCTCTTCCTCTAACTTTGCCAGCTGTTCTTCTAAACGGGCAGAAGTAGTGGCAGTCATGGCAGCTTGAGACAGATAATCCTCCTGTTCAGATGTCGCCACCCGCAAGTCAGCTTCCATTTAGGCGATCTTGTAATGCCCGTATTCGTATTACATATTTTGGGATATGTATACGTATTTTATTCTGTATTGCATAATTTCTTGTTTAGTTTTCTTCATGGCTTGGCTTGGTTTATTCTTGGCCCGGGTTGGCTTGGTTCGGCTTGGCTCGGTTTTCTTTGGTTCAATATAAACCAATATGAACCCCTACCTACCACCACCATTGTATTTATTAATCCATTCTCTCTATTCTCTCTCTTCATTAATCATCTTCTTCTTCCCCATTACTTCCTTACCTACCAGAGAGAGAAGAGAGAGGTCTAGGCAAGTGCAACTTACTTCATGGAGAAACTTTAATTTTATTGCTCCATTCTCTTCTTTACTACATTACAAAATACTTTATTACTTGGTTTTTCTAATTTCTATGGCGAGATTCTTGTAGATCTAAGTTTGCATTATTTTCGAATTTCTTGGGTTTTGATCTACTAAATCTTGTTATTTTCGAGTTTTGATGGTTCCACGTTGTAGAGAATTTCGTTCTACCCCATTTTGACCTATGGAAGTTCGGATTTAGGCTCCGGATGATGGAGTTATGGAGCTTGAGGACTTGGCTCTCATGGTGTTCTTCTTCTCTGAAATTTTAGAGAAGATGAACAGTGCTTGACTTGACCGCATGAATATTCATGCGGCAAGTGTTCTATCCAGCCGCATGACTGGAAGTTCTTGAGCCGCATGAGAGTCGGACTCACTTAGCCGCATAACTCGCTCAATTTCCAGCCGCATAAGTTTTGAACTCTGCAGCCGCATGCGCCATTCCCGCTGGCCGCATGAGACTTGCTTGACCCAGCCGCATGAAGACTTCACCCTGAGCCACATGAACTCAACACTCGCGAGCCGCATACGTACACTTGCTCCCAGCCGCATAGGCATTGCTCCCCGCAGCCGTATGAGTACTCTTCCCTTCTGAGCCGTATATGGTTTTCCTCCCCCGCAGCCGCATGGGTTGCTTCTTCTCAAGCCGCATGGACCCACACTTCCCCCCGGCCGCATGTACCTGATTGGCCAGCTAGCCGTATGAGACCCATTCCCCCAGCCGCATGAGTTTCCTATCTTCCTGACCGCATGCGCCCCCTTGTCTTAGCCGCATGGGATCCAGTGACCCTGGCCGCAAGCGCTCTTCTAATTGGGCCGCATGAGTCTACCCTTTCCTGACCGCATATGACTTAGCCGTATGGCTCTTCTATAGCCCTTGATAATCATGGGTTTGTTTAATATGTTTGGAAATGATACCTGAGCATGACACGATAGTGACCCGTAGTGGTGCACTCTTGACAAGAAAACCTGACATGACCTGATAGTGGTCCATCGTGGCGCACTCCTGACAAGAACACTTGACATGATAAACCCGACATAATATATCTGATAAGCTGTTGCGACGGCTACCTGACATGACATGACCTGTATAATAACATGGACACCGTGGGCGATTGTGCTTGTACAAATAAACCAGTCCTGTCTTGCATCATGTCTAGGAAGGGAGATCCTGAGTACCACGGTCAGGAGTACCTATTGAAATGGACTAAGGTTAATAACTAGATTAACACATTAGTCATGAAGAGATTTCCCAGCTACAAGCAATCCCGTTACCTTGGCGCGCCTGGGATCTGTAGCCTGCCGTCGAGTAGGGCACATTTCCAGCACACTGTCATGTGTTGCACCCTTCAAGCTACCTAAGGGTACATGCGTTTCCTGGACGGTATACCCACCTGAATTCAACCCCTAATTTCGACCTGGGTAACCTAGATGGTCTGCAAAGCTTGTGGCTGTGGAATAATCTCACTGCATTTTGCTAGTAATTAGGCCTGTGATAACCCTAGTTAGTTAAAGTATCAAGCCGTAATTCTTTCTTGGCCGTGAATGATTGGATGGAGTTTAACCAGTCTAGTCTTGTCCTGATCCTGCTCCAGATTGCTATATGACCTGAATGCCTGTATTTATTTTACCGATAAATGGTGAGAATTTCAAGTTCTGTTCTGACGAAGGGTTACAACCCCGGTCCTTGTTTGTTTTACGGGTTGTAACCTGGTTATCTGAATAGTTCTATGGTTATCTCGTCGTATATCATCCAGATGTATTTTCTTTATTTCCAGTACTTACTTTTATTTATACTCTTGTGATGATTGTTGGTTTTAGTTCCTAAGTGAAGCTTCCTTTGTGGCACTTGCTTTTTCTGGGATCTGACCCAGCTGGTTTTGTATGGCCAGATTTCGGAGCAGCTCCAGAGGATCTACCGGCCTTCCAGCCAGATGGTGACCACTAGACGGAATCCTGGCAACGAGTGGGTTTATTTTTGATCTCCCACTTATTGTAAAAATACTCTTTTGAGGCGTTTAGCCGACGAGCACCTGTTTAGCTCGGTTGCACTTTACTTACTGTCTGCCTACGGGCTGTAACATGATTGACAGATCCTAGGGTTGATCATGTATGACTAAACTCTTGCTAGTCCTGACATTTTGTAACGACTAGCTTCATGATCAGCTGAATATGTAATGTTTGGGATGCCTTACTATTGTATATTTAATGATCATACATCTTGTGGCTTTTACTTACTTGCTTGTGATTGAGACATTAGGCTTGTTCATGACCATAGGAGACTGTTGGCTTGTAGTAAACCCTCATGTATCTAGACAGCCGTGACCGTATAGCGAGATGGAATCCATTTCAATATACGTAGCTGGCTATGTCTGTCCCCGCTCTCCAGTATTCTGGTTCTGGGGCGTGACATGATTTAAGTGGTGGCCCATACAGGTCTTGTAAATCAAGATATATGAGGGTTTACCGAATAGATGTCTCAATCAGTATTCGTCCTTGGTCTCTGCTCGTATCTTCTGAATCCCTGGATTCTTGTCCTGATCATATGCTTGTATCGTTGATCTGTCCTGGTCCTTCCTTATTTTTCCCTATGTCGTCTTCTTCAGCGGCATTGTTCGTGGTCCTACCGACCAGCAAGGCGGAGTACCTCCCGCGGACCAGCAGTAGCCCGAAGATCAAGTCCAGTACTCCGGAGTAGCCTTCAGAGTCGAGCCTATTGGAGAGCCACCCGTCCAGCCAGTCCAGCCTGCCGAGCCTGATGATAGCAGATTAGTAGGACTCGTCAGGACCTTGATAGCTTCCCAAGATCGTCGTAGAGATGTCTTACAACAAACAGTGGAGGATGCTTTGACCAGAGACGGTCATCCAGGGAACAGCGTGGCCAACAACTTTAAGCGCTTGAACCCTCCATTCTTTGACGGTAGTGAAGATGCTATCGCAGCAGATGCATGGCTTCAGGATACTGAAGTGATTCTCGATGTAGCCAAGACTCCAAAGAATGAGAAGGTAGCCGTGGTGCGACTGTAGTTGTTAGATCTTGCTCGTAGCTGGTGGGCGGCACAGGCCGTTGGGTTAGTGGCACCCATTGCTTGGGCAGTGTTCAGAGAGAGATTCCAGGCCAAGTATTTTGATGCTGTAGCTCGGTACGACCTACAGACCAGGTTCACCAATCTGAAGTAAAGAGGCAGGACGGTCGATGGATATGCGACCGAGTTTTCCAGACTCAGTCGGTTTGCTCCCACCTTGGTAGCAACCGAGTATGATAGAGCCCAGCGGTTCCAGCAGGGGCTTCACCTGGAGATCTTGTTGGCAGTCGAGCAGTTTGAGCATCAAACTTTTGATGCAGTCTTGAGAGCAGCCCGGAGGCATGAGTATACCTCCCAGAGGATTGTGGATAGGGTCGGAGGTCGGAAAAGATCTCACGGCCAAATTAATCAGTCTTCAGCACCAGCCCCGGCAGCCAGGGCTTTGACTATTGGAGCTCCGAGGCGAGCGGCCTCAGTGACGTCGGTTCAGCATTCCACCCCGACGTACCCTCAGCAGCAGCAGCAGAAGCAGAAGCAGTCTTTCGCAGTGGGATGTTCCCATTGTGGGAAGCCAGGCCATGTGGCAGCAGAGTATCGCAGGGCACAGGGATTGTGTCTGGTTTGTGGAGCAACAGACCATAGGGTTGGATCCTGCCCGAACAGGGGTGGTTCATTATCGTCCAACCTTTCTAGCTCTTCGGTGAGAGGACCAGCACCGGTCCAGCAGCAGCAGCAGAACCCCCAGCAGCATGTTCAAGCCCAAGCCTTGAGTCAGAGCAGGCATCGAGGATTTCAGCAGAGGGGACCAGCACCCCGAGGGCATGGTCAGGCTATGGTAATGACCGCAGAGGAAGGATTGGCACCAGGAGAGGTAGTGGCAGGTACTATTTTCGTCAACTCATTTCCAGCTTCAGCTTTATTTGATTCTGGTGCATCGTATTCTTTTATGTCTGCATGATTCGCGACACGGGTAGGATTGGAGCCCGAGTCATTATCAGTAAGGCTCAATATACTTACTGGTAACGGACTTGTGGGAGTAGATAGAGTGTTTTCCTCGTGTCGGATCGTAGTTAGCGGTAGAGAATTCCCCGCAAGATTGATAGAGTTCCCGATGGCCGATTATGATGTGGTCCTAGGGATGGATTGGTTGAGGAACCAGTATGCTAGGATAGACTGCCACATTGGCAGGGTTGTTTTTAGCATTCCAGGCGAGCCAGAGTTTTCTTTTTCCCGAGGCGCAGTTGAGCCTTCTCCTCCAGTATTGCGGATGACAGTAGCAGCAGTGCAGTTGCCCAGGATAGTGGATGAGTTCCCAGATGTTTTCCCAGAAGAGCTACCAGGTATGCCTCCAGAGCGGGAGATCGAGTTCACTATAGACTTGATTCACGGGACAGCCCCAGTGTCAGAGAGAGTCTACAGGATGGCGCCGTCAGAGTTGGAGATATTGTACAAGATGATTGAAGAACTCAGAACCAAGGGATTCATTCGTGCTAGTGGGTCGCCTTGGGGAGCCCCGATGCTTCTTGTGAAAAAGAAGGATGGTACGTCCAGGTTATGTGTTGATTATCGTACCTTGAACTCAGTAACAATCAAGAACAGATATCCTCTTCCGAGGATAGATGACTTGTTTGATCAACTCAAGGGGGCTTCAGTATTCTCGAAGATTGATTTGTGCTCAGGTTACTATCAGATTAGAGTCAGAGAGCAAGACATCCCGAAGACAGCTTTTAGATCGAGATACGGGCATTGGAAGTTCCTTGTTATGCCTTTTGGAGCAACCAATGCGCCGGCAGTATTCATGGACCTCATAAATCGCATTTTTATGCCTTACTTGGATCAGTTTATGATCGTGTTCTTGGACGACATCCTGGTCTACAGCAAGAGTGAGGCAGAGCATGAGCAGCATCTCCGTATAATTCTTCAGATCCTTAGGGAGTACCAGTTATATGCCAAGTTCAGTAAATGCGAGTTCTGGCTCGATCGCATTTCGTACTTGGGTCATATCATCACCAGAGAAGGAGTGGAAGTAGATCCCCAGAAGATTGTGGCTATTGAGTCATGGCCAGTGCCCAGCACAGTTGCAGAGGTTCGTAGTTTTCTTGGATTGGCCGGCTACTACCGGCGGTTTATTTCGGATTTTGCTCGAATTTCAGCGCCATTGACGCAGTTGACCCGCAAGGATGCACAGTTTGCTTGGACAGCAGAGTGTCAGAGTTCTTTTGAGCAGTTGAAGCGAGGCCTGATAACAGCTCCTATTCTCACGCTTCCAGATGGGACCGGAGGATTCTCAGTGTATTATGATGCTTCAGGCAGAGGTTTAGGATGTGTTCTGATGCAGCATGGGAAGGTAATAGCTTATGCATCACGGCAACTTCGTGATCATGAGAGAAATTACCCAACCCATGACTTGGAGCTGGCAGTAGTAGTGTTTGCACTTAAGTTATGGAGGCACTATTTGTATGGAGATAGGGTGGAGATTTTCACAGACCACAAGAGTCTGAAGTATGTTTTCACTCAGAAGGATCTTAACATGCATCAGAGGAGATGGATGGAGCTTCTTGTGGATTATGATGTCAACCTGCAGTATCATCCTGGAAAGGCCAATGTTATTGCAGATGCTTTGAGCAGGAGAGCCGGAGTTTATTTTCTAACAGCACAACCAGAGCTGTTAGCAGATCTTCAGAAGATGGGTATAGAAGTTGTTCTCCCTTCCAGTGTGGCATTGATGGCCAGTATGCAAGTTCAGTCCACTATAGTCGAGAGGATTCGGATGGCGCAGTCAGCAGATTCCAAGCTTCAGCGACTCAGGACAGAGTGTGAGGCAGGACAAAGACCAGAGTTATGCATTCATGGGGATGGTACACTTCGACATGGGAAGCGTCTTTGTGTATCCAGTGGAGATATCAGACAGAAGATCATGTCAGAGGCTCACAGTTCTCAGTATTCCATCCATTCTGGCAGTACAAAGATGTACCGTGACATCCGTCAGCACTTCTGGTGGAATGGCATGAAGCGGGAGATAGCTCGGTTTGTCTCTCGGTGTTTGGTTTGCCAACAAGTTAAAGCCGAACATCAGAGACCGGCTGGACTTCTTCAGCCCTTGCCCATTCCAGAATGGAAGTGGGAGCATGTAACCATGGATTTCGTGACTGGATTACCTAGATCTCCAGCTGGCAGAGATGCTATCTGGGTTATAGTTGATCGGCTCACGAAGGTAGCTCACTTCCTCCTGTTCAGAGTTGGTCAGTCGACGGCTCAGCTAGCGGAGATGTACCTCAGGCAGATTGTCAGGTTGCACGGAGTGCCAGTCAGTATCACCTCGGATAGAGATTCAAGGTTTACGTCGCACTTTTGGTGTAGCCTGTAGGAGAGTTTGGGAACTCGTCTCCAGTTCAGTTCAGCGTATCATCCGCAGACAGATGGTCAGTCGGAGCGCACGATCCAGACTCTTGAAGACATGTTGCGGTCTTGTACACTTGACTTTGGTGGTTCATAGGAAGATCACTTGCACCAGGTAGAATTTTCGTACAACAACAGTTTCCAGGCCAGTATCCAGATGGCACCGTTCGAGGCACTGTATGGTAGGAAGTATAGATCTCCGCTAGCCTGGGATGATGTTGGGGAGAGACAAATGCTTGGTCCAGAAATGATCGCTCAGACAGTTGAGGTGGTCAGGAGAGTCCGAGATCATCTTAGAGTTGCCCAAGATCGCCAGCGCCATTGGGCCGATTCTCATCGGCGTCCTCTCGAGTTTTCGGTCGGCGATCATGTATTCCTGAGGATTTTGCCTAATCGTGGCGTCATTCGTTTTGGCGTCCGGGGAAAGCTTAGTCCTAGGTATATAGGACCGTTCGACATTCTGGAGCGAGTAGGAGATGTATCCTATCATCTCGCTCTTCCGCCGTCGCTAAGCGAGGTGCATGACGTGTTCCATATATCCCAATTACGACGGTATATCCCAGACCCGAGCCACATCCTGGATCATTCGGAATTGGTTGTTGGTACCAACCTTTCGTGTGAGGAGAGGCCCGTGTCTATATTGGACCGGAGAGAGAAGATACTCAAGAACAAGACTATTAAGTTAGTCCGAGTTGCTTGGGGTCATCACTCTTTAGGTGAGTCAACGTGGGAGCGTGAGGACGATATCCGATCGCGATATCCCGACTTGTTTGATTCGTGAGGTATAATATCCTTCTTATGCCTCATGCCTTCGATTTCTTGCTTGCATGATTGATTGCTTGATTGATTGTTCAGTATAGCTTGCCTGTGATTAGTGTAGCTTATTCTTGTCTAGCCTCTTAATTAAATTCCAAGGACGAAATTCTTTTAAGGTGGGTAGAGTTGTAATGTCTGTATTCGTATTACGTATTTTGGGATATGTATACGTATTTTATTCTGTATTGCATGATTTCTTGTTTAGTTTTCTTCATGGCTTGGCTTGGTTTATTCTTGGCCCGGGTTGGCTTGGTTCGGCTTGGCTCGATTTTCTTTGGTTCAATATGAACCAATGTGAACCCCTACCTACCACCACCATTGTATTTATTAATCCATTCTCTCTATTCTCTCTCTTCATTAATCATCTTCTTCTTCCCCATTACTTCCTTACCTACCAGAGAGAGAAGAGAGAGGTCTAGGCAAGTACAACTTGCTTCATGGAGGAACTCTGATTTTATTGCTCCATTCTCTTCTTTACTACATTATAAAACACTTTAGTACTTGGCTTTTCTAATTTCCATGGCTAGATTCTTGTAGATCTAAGTTTGCATTATTTTCGGATTTCTTGGATTTTGATCTACTAAATCTTGTTATTTTCGAGTTTTGATGGTTCCATGTTGTAGAGAATTTCGTTCTACCCCATTTTGACCTATGGAAGTTCGGATTTAGGCTCTGGATGATGGAGTTATGGAGCTTGAGGACTTGGCTCTCATGGTGTTCTTCTTCTCTGAAATTTTATAGAAGATAAACAGTGCTTGACTTGACCGCATGAATATTCATGCGGCAAGTGTTCTATCCAGCCGCATGACTGGAAGTTCTTGAGCCGTGTGAGAGTCGGACTCACTTAGCCGCATAACTCGCACAATTCCTAGCCGCATAAGTTTTGAACTCTACAGCCGCATGCGCCATTCCCGCTGGCCGCATGAGACTTGCTTGACCCAGCCACATGAGGACTTCACCCTGAGCCGCATGAACTCAACACTCGCGAGCCGCATATGTACACTTGCTCCCAGCCGCATAGGCATTGCTCCCCGCAGCCGCATGAGTACTCTTCCCTTCTGAGCCGCATATGGTTTTCCTCCCCCGCAGCCGCATGGGTTGCTTCTTCTCGAGCCGCATGGACCCACACTTCCCCTCGGCCGCATGTACCTGATTGGCCAGCTAGCCGCATGAGACCCATTCCCCCAGCCGCATGAGTTTTCTATCTTCCTGACCGCATGTGCCACCTTGTCTTAGCCGCATGGGATCCAGTGACCCTGGCCGCATACGCTCTTCTAATTGGGCCGCATGAGTCTACCCTTTCCTGACCGCATATGACTTAGCCGCATGGCTCTTCTATAGCCCTGAATATTGATATTTTATTAGATATTTTACGCCTTTTGTCATGAACTTGATAATCATGGGTTTGTTTAATACGTTTGGAAATGATACCTGAGCATGACACGATAGTGACCCGTAGTGGTGCACTCTTGACAAAAAAACTTGACATGACCTGATAGTGGTCCATCATGGCGTACTCCTGACAAGAACACTTGACATGATAAACCCGACATGATATATCTGATAAGCTGTTGTGACGGCTACCTGACATGACATGACCTGTATAATAACATGGACACCGTGGGCAATTGTGCTTGTACAAATAAACCAGTCCTGTCTTGCATCATGTCTAGGGAGGGAGCTCCTGAGTACCACGGTCAGGAGTACCTATTGAAATGGATTAAGGTTAATAACTAGATTAACACATTAGTCATGAAGAGATTTCCCAGCTACAGGTAATCCCGTTACCTGGGCGCGCCTGGGATCTGTAGCATGCCGTCGAGTAGGACACATTTCCAGCACACTGTCATGTGTTGCACCCTTCAAGCTACCTAAGGGTACATGCGTTTCCTGGACGGTGTACCCACCTGAATTCAACCCCTAATTTCGACCTGGGTAAACTGGATGGTCTGTAGGGCTTGTGGCTGTGGAATAATCTCACTGCATTTTGCTAGTAATTAGGCCTATGATAACCCTAGTTAGTTAAAGTATCAAGCCGTAATTCTTGCTTGGCCGTGAATGATTGGATGGAGTTTAACCAGTCTAGTCTTGTCCTGATCCTGCTCCAGATTGCTATATGACCTGAATGCCTGTATTTATTTTACCGATAAATGGTGAGAATTCCAAGTTCTATTCAGACGAAGGGTTACAACCCCGGTCCTTGTTTGGTTTACGGGTTGTAACCTGGTTATCTGAATAGTTCCATGGTTATCTCGTCGTATATCATCCAGATGTATTTTCTTTATTTCCAGTTCTTACTTTTATTTATACTCTTGTGCTGATTGCTGGTTTTAGTTCCTAAGTGAAGCTTCCTTTGTAGCACTTGCTCTTTCTGGGATCTGACCCAGCTGGTTTTGTATGGCCAGATTTCGGAGCAGCTCCAGAGGATCTATCGGCCTTCCAGCCAGATGGTGACCACTAGACGGAACCCTGGCAACGAGTGGGTTTATTTTTGATCTCCCACTTATTGTAAAAATACTCTTTTGAGGCGTTTAACCGACGAGCACCTGTTTAGCTCGGTTGCACTTTACTTACTGTCTGCCTACGGGCTGTAACATGATTGACAGATCCTAGGGTTGATCATGTATGACTAAACTCTTGCTAGTCCTGACATTTTGTAACGACTAGCTTCATGATCAGCTGAATATGTAATGTTTGGGACGCCTTACTATTATATATTTAATGATCATACATCTTGTGGCTTTTACTTACTTGCTTGTGATTGAGACATTAGGCTTGTTCATGACCATAGGAGACTGTTGGCTTGTAGTAAACCCTCATGTATCTAGACAGCCGTGACCGTATAGCGAGATGGAATCCATTTCAATATACGTAGCTGGCTATGTCTGCCCCCGCTCTCCAGTATTCTGGTTCTGGGGCGTGACAGATCTCGTTCTGGATCTACGCAATGTGATTATACCTTTCGGTGATCTGTGCAGCCAGTTTATTTTTCGAGGCGGCATGCGCCTCACTTGCAGCGTTGAACTAACCATATATACTTGTCAGTCAATTTGCCCATCTCCTAAACGAGGGCGTCCGTCCTCGCCTGAAAAGTAGCCTTCTCCTTCGCGAGAGCCTTGATCAGAGCCTCGTCCTCTACACGGAACAGTGACGTCTGGCTCCGCTGTTTGGTATCCCGGAACCTGGCCACCTGACCCTCCAGGTCATTAAGAATTTTCCTCTGGGTATTGGCCAGCTCTTCATAGCCTGCAATGCTCTCGAGGGCCGCCACTTGGCATTCGGCAATAGCTTTCATAGGGCCGAAGGCAATATTCCGATTTAGGACTCCAGGAAGCTTCATTTTCAGTACAGAGTAGAAAGCTTTGACGACTTCCTGGGCCATCTCCTCATCTTCAGTGGAGGTCGTTGAAGAGGAGACTTAGAAAGTTTCTTCCACTTCAGGAAGGGATACCTGACAAGAAGCTAAATTTGACAAGAAAATCTATTCCACCAGAAACGACACCTGATTATCATGTGCCACGTCCACATTACCTCTGATACCGATAGTCTTTCGACTTGACACCTTTACCCAACCCGGATAAAAGATACGGTGTCAAGACCATAAAACCTATCACATCCATGTTACCTACGTTAGGCTTTGTTTCAAATCTATGAAATTACCATTCCAATCTATTTGCTCGCATTCCCCGATGCGCAAAGGGGCAATAGGTCCAAACAAAAAAAGAGACGGAGCTCCCCAGCAGGATACCCTTTACGCAAATGTTCTATTAGACCCCCCTAGTACAAGCACCACAAATACCACGAGCAAAGAATGGAGTGAATATATTTTGTTTATTGAAAATCAGTTACATTCATAGGACTACATCTCATGGGCAAACCAAAAAGTTCTTTATATCTTCATCTGGGCAAGAAGTAAAGGATTACATTGATGTCCAAAAGAAGGGAAGATCTAATACTCATGAGCAACACAAAGTTTGGTCAGTTTTGCAGTACTACGCCTTCGACAGTTTTTTGGCCCTCGAAAGAAGTCATGTTTTACTATTGAGAAGCAAACAAAGCTGTTGAACCTTCAAGATGCTACACAGAGAAGGGCAAATATAGCATGCTAAAAGCATCTACAAATGGTGATCTTCTCTCCTCCATATTACAGACATCCTAGGACCATTCCTCCAAGAGGCCATAACATCAAAACAACATCTCTAGTGTTGCTTTTGCCTACTTGAAGAACCGTAAAAATAGAACTTTTACGATGACGCCCAACCACCGTCCGATTCTTCGATGTATAAAGGTTCTTCCTACCATTCGAGGAAAACCCTTCCAAAACACGAAGGGTCCTGAGCTCTCTGATGTGTGTGTCAAGTGTTGCATCTTCACCATGCCCAAAATCGTCGATACCGGTCCTGGAGAAATTTGCTAGCGTGATCCCTACAAAATATGAAAAGGGACAGAAAGAAAGTCAGACTCAAAAATCCTCAGAAAAAACTAAGTTCTGAAGGGCTTTTATGCGCCCCAAAGGGCTATGCGCCCAAGGAGATATGCGCCCAAAACAACATGTGGGCACAAAACACACGGACAGTACATAGGCGCAAAACATGCCACAGCATGTGGGCGCATAACATGGCAACATGTGGGCGCATAGCACACCACAGTGTTGGCGCATAACTTCTGTAGGTGCATAAAAATGCCCACAGAAGTATGTTGACTTAGGCGCATGCGCCCAGGCAGAAGAAAAGTCTGAGCGTCGTAAATTAATGCTCGAGACTTCATTTTTTGAAGCGTGCCCTCACCCTAAATCGGGTCTGGGACTGGTGAAGACGCTGCCGCAGGAGAAGAGCCACTCGGCGTAACCTCCATGCCCTTCGCAGATCTATTGGCGACCTTGGGAGACATGGTTCTCAAAGACAGAGGATGAAGAGTTTCTAAAAAATTCTAAGAGAGGGGAATAATAAGCTTTCTCTCTCCTTCAGGGCCTATTTATGGGCACAGGCCACTTCCTATGCGCCCACTAGCTTTATGCGCATATGCGCCCATTGTACAGTATGTGCCCACAATAGCCTATACACCCACGTGAAGAACCTTTCCCTTGCATACTATGTGACTGCCACTTGCTGACGTGGACAACGTATGAAGGATGGACCTCTTCAAATTCTACCCCGATGAATCTGTCAGTTCAGATTTCGAAAAAGATCTCAACAGTCGTATCTCTTTGACAGGCTGGCCAAACATTATGCGCCCAAGAAGAGAGCCGTGCTATTCGCCCATTGCATCACGAGAAGACGACCCATGCTTCTTTCAAAGTATTTCGAACTCGTTCAAGTATCGAAAACTTTGAAGGGAGTCTTGTAGAAGCATGAAAAAATTTCAGCAATGAAGCTCTATGTGCCCAGCCAGTAAAGCACTATGCGCCCAGCCAGTGAAACTCTATTCGCCCAGCCAGTAAAGCTCTATGCGCCCAGCCAGTGAAGTTCCATGCGCCCAAGACTAGCTCCTCCAAAAGGAGGGCACATAGCCTGAGACATGGCTATGTGCCCAAGCTTGGCTCGGTCAAAGCCATGATCAAAACGTGTACCGAAGCATACGGCCACGTCAGTCTCCACGAGCAGTCGTGCACCGAAGCATCCGGCCTCGTCAACACCACGACCAACCCACGATCTCGTAGCCTGTATGCGTCTACATCCTATGCGCCCGAAGCAGGACTATACGCCCACATAAAAACTAGCATGTTTCGTTATGTGGGCACATAAAATTATTCCAGCTCAAGAACAACTATAAAAAGGGGTCTCATCCCTCTTCAAAACACATAACGGAGAGCATTTTCAATAGCCAAATTGCTGCACTTCTTGCCAGTGAGCCGAGAGTTAGCAATTTTTTCAGGTTTTCTTCCACTTTTGTAATCGGAGTGTCAACAGAGTAAAGGAACAACTGCCGCTCGATCTCCATCGTCCCATTCCCCAGAATTCTTTTTTTGTACTCGAGGATCCTCAGCGCAGGATCTCTCAGGCATACTCGATTTGTAGTTCCTTGTGCCAATAAAGAAAAGACAGTATTTTCTTCTTCTTTTTTGTGTGTGTCCACATAGGACAGGAAAACTCATACAAATAACCGTGTGTGTCACAGAATTGCTTAAACTCTACATTCTCAAATTCGTCATCACGATCACTACGAATGCGAGTAATCATGAAACCTTTTTTATTCTGTACTTTCTTACAAAAGGTGACAAATTTTGACAAAGCATCATTCTTGCGTGCAAGAAAATATATCCATGTGTATCTAGAGAAATCATCTATAATGACAAATGCATATAACTTACCACCTAGACTAGCAATTCTACTAGGTCTAAATAAATCCATATGCAATAATTGTAGGGGTCTAGTGGTACTTACAGCGTACTTGGATTTAAAGATGAAACGAATAGCTTTGTTCTTTTCACATTTGCTACATACCGCATCCTTCTTGAAAGATATGTTCGGTAAGTCGCGTACCAACTTCTTTGTGGATAGTTTTGAAATTGTGTCCATGTTTACATGATTGAGTCTCATATGCCATAGTTGACTCTCAATTCTCTTGGACATCAAGCATCTACCTGCTTTGTTAGCATCTTCTAACAAATAAAAAACATATTTGTTGTCTTCCCTGATACCTTTAATGATAGTACTGCCAGTTGAGCTATCAATTATAGTATATTTTTCTTTGACGAAGTTAATGCCATAACCGTGATCAGCTAAATGGATTATGCTTAGCAGATTATGTTTTAACTCGGTAACTGGACAAACATTTTTAATCACAGGATAAGGAGCCTTACCAATGTCACCGATACCGATTATGTACCCTCTCAAATTATTATCGAAGGAGACGTATCCTTCTTTATTCTTCTTCGATAGTGTTACGAATAATGATGCATCACCGGTCATGTGCCGTGAGCAACCGCTGTCGAGGATCCATTTGCTTCTAGCATGTGAAGGGCGTCCTACCTACAAAACAGTTTGTAGATGAAACTCTTGGTACCCATTTCTTGTTGGGTACTGACATGTCAGTCTTTAGTATCCATGCATAAATATTTAGATCGACTAACTTTCTGATTCTACATGCAGAGGATATATGACCAATGAGGTCACAATAATGACATTTTGTATGTTGAGTGTTGAAAGTTGTGTGAGGTGCATAATTGGTAGGTTTTGGTTTTCTAGTATAGAAAAATGCATGCATATTAGTCTTCTTGGGCATTGGTTTGGTGTGGTTTAGTCTGACAGTGTTTGGTTTGGGTGTGTTCAGATGATTCGATAATTGACACGTGTTAGAATAGAAAGCAACAACTTCAGGCCATTTTTCTAAACTAATTTCCAATTTTTTTGAGGTGTCATATAATCTAGTATAGTCAGATGTAAGTGTTTCCATTCAGACTTGTGCACACTGGAGACTCTTTCTCTCCTTAGATAGGTCTTCCTTCAGCTGGATGATAGTTTGGTCTTTTTCTTCGGATAACTTGGTAGTCTCGTGTTACAACAGCTTAATAGAAGAAAGCTCACTAGACTCAATAGAAGAAATATTATTTCTAACATCAGCTAGTTGGTCGATAAGTCTTCCTATCTCACCTTTGTACTCTTTAGGTACCTTCTTAGAGGTTTCATATTTACTATGCAGTTTTTTGTAGTCATTTAACAGGTCATTGAAAGCCTCTCCTAGTTACTCAAAGGTAAAATCATCAAAAGGATCAAACAGAGGATTAGTGGTTACCTGATCTCAACCCATCAAGCATATATTTGCAGCGTCATCCAATTGTTCGTTTTCTGAGTTGCTGGCTTCGTTCTTATGCCATATGTTTGTATTAGCGTACTTCCTTGATGTAGATCTCTTCAGGTAGCCTTGGTCATAATTGTTGCTTTTTCTTGTTGATGATGATGTTGTTGGACAATTTTTTTTCATATGTCCTTTCGTCTTACATCCATAGCAAATAGGATCTTCCTCGTTGTCGTTGCTATTGCTGTCTTTTGTTCTTCTGTTGAATCTCATGAACTTCTTGAATTTTTTTACTAGAAGAGCTTGATGTTCAGAGTCAGAGTTGCTATCGTCAGAATCATCTTCGATAGTTCTTCTATGTTGATCCTTGAAAGCGATCGACTTCTATGACTTCTCCTTTGGTGTAGCATCTTCAAAGTCTTGAAGTTCTAACTCGTGAGTGAGTAGCTTACCCATGAGTGTTTCTAGGGACATTGTTGAGAGGTCATTTCCTTCAATGATTGTTGTAGCCTTTGGAATCCAGATCTTCGAGAGAGCTCATAGAAATTTGTGAATCTTCTCATGGTTACTGTATTCCTTGCCTAATGAAGACAAAGGATTGACAATATCCAGGAATCTCGTAAACATCTGAGTGACGGATTCATTTGGCTTCATCTTGAGCGCCTTGTACTCATGAGTAAGTCTGCTGATCTTTGACTCCTTGACTTGTGATGTTCCTTCAAGGGTTACTTCAAGAAGTTTCCATACTTCATTTGATGTTGTGTAAGTCGACATCCTGTTAAACGCAGTACTATCTAAAGAACAAAATAAAGCATTAATAGCACATGCGTCAAGACTGGCTTTTTTCTTTTCATCCTTAGTATATTTATCATGGGGTTTATCAACTAAAACTCCCTCAACGGTAATACGAGAAGACTTTTTGTAGCTATCAACAACTATAAACCATAAGTCAAAATAAAGAGATTTTAAGAAGAAGCTCATCCGTGTTTTCCAATAAGTGTAGTTTGTGTCGTCAAACAGTGGAGGTCTATTTATGGCTTGGCCTTCACTTGTGAATTTCACAGTTGCCATGTATAATGCTGTGATCTATAAAACAATTAAATATAACTGTAATTTTACCTTGCTTTACCTGTATAACCCGTTCTGATACCAATTGTAGAAACGAAGTCGTAATGTAGAATACTCTAGAAGGGGGTGAATGGAGTAGACAGTAGAATATTGCTAATTAAAACTTATTAGCAGTTAGATCACAGAAATAATATCAATAATCACAAAACAATAACTGTAAAAAAAGAGATCATAAGGCAAACGCAAACACAGCGATGTATACTAGTTTTTCTCTTGTAAGGAGTAGTCCAGTCGGAAGAACTCTAGCTTCCAATTGAATCTACTATTGAAAAATCACGTAAGTTTTCATACGAAGTCCTTGCAACTTCTACAGATGTGAGGTTTGATATGAAGAACTCGACCAACTTCAATTTTGGAGAGTCTTTCTTCAATCAAGCCTCTGATTATAATTTTTCTGAAATCTTCTAGACCGCACCGTACCTGCAAATTGACTAGAAAATGTAACTGGCTTGGGATTTAAAAATAAAAGCTTTTTAGAACTCTTTGGAAGAAACGTAAGCTTTAGAAGAGAAGAGATGAAAGTGAAATTAGTGATTTTAAATGATCAGAATTCTTCTCTATTTAAAGTTTTTCCAAAGGCAGAACTCTAGCAGAATTCGGACAGAATTCAGACAGAATTCTATGTGACAATCCACAACTGAAGGAAGACCAAGTTTTTCAAACGTTCGAAAATGAAACGGTTACTAACCGAACTCTGGCCGAACTCGAGCTGTGTTCTGTCAGGGTTGGTCAAGGTTATTTTAAAAACGATTTTTGGGCTTCTTAAAGATCCTTCAGAAGCTTTTGTAAATAAGAGATATTTTTCAAAAATATATGTTATTTTTGAAAATGATTTTGGATAGCCTATTTGCCTGTACGACTCGGTGTACAATATATTCCTAGACTCAATAAAAGTAAAAATTATATTACATAAAGAAATACAGTCTCGAGTGGCAAATATAGCTTCGGTTTTGAACTTGGGTAGATATCTGATCTTGGTCAGTATCTAAGTGTCCAAAACGTCTTGAGTAAACATCTGAGTTGCTCCGTATATCGAGACAGAGTTTGATCAATTATTAAAATTAGGTTTGACCATGACCAATGAGCCAACAGCTGATGCCCTCGCTGGTCTTGTCGCTTCTCTAGTAGCTCCGGTCAGAATCCAGTACTCCGTCACAGTGATGGTTCGTGAGATAGTTTACCCGAAGAATAATCTGCACACATTTTTGAGTTACTTTGTACAGATAGGCACTAGTATGTACGTTCGGGACTGGCGATTCCTGTTTATAGACTATGCGGTCTACGAAATCCTACCTAAAGACCCGAAGGAAGCTACTTCTATCAAGAGACGCTCGCTCCGGTTCTTCGATGTAACAACTAACAAAATGTTGTAACGTCGTTCATACGATGGACTTCTCCTTCAGTTTCTGTCTAATATTGCAGCAAAAGAAGTTATCCGGGAGGCACACGATGGTACCTGCGGAGCGCACCAGCCTAGTCCTAAGTTACACGACTAACTATGTCGCATAGGCTAATACTGGCCCACTATGATGGCAGATGCTGTTGATTATACAAAGAAGTATCGGGTATGTCAGTTGCACACTGACTTCATTAAGCACCCTTCAGAATTCCTAAACCCCACTACGGCCGCCTGGCCATTTGAAGCATGGGGAATGGATATCATTGGGCTGATCAGCCCTCCATCCTCCAAAGGACACCGGTTCATCCTCGCCATCAGTGACTACTTTTTTAAGTGGGCAGAAGTAGTTCCACTGGCTGAGGTGAAAACCTCAAATGTGATCAACTTTGTTAAGCATCAAGCCATCTACCGCTTCGGAGTTCCTCGAAGGATTATCCATGATAATGGCCTTCAGTTTATGAGCCACACATTCTATCGGTTTTGTGATAAAAAATGAATACAGAATGTAGCGTCGACGACCTAAAATCCTACAGCAAATGGGCTACCAAAGCATTCAACAAGATAATTGTCAAGTTGCTCAAGAAAGTCGTATCTTCCAATAAGTACGACTGGAATGAAAAACTCGGTGAATGCCTATAGGCATACCGTACCGCCGTTCGGACATCCACTGGCAACACGCTATTCTTTTTTGTCTACATAAGTCAGGCGGTGCTTCCCTGGAGATCCAGATTCTATCTCTATGGGTAGCCGTCACTAACCAGCTGACTGACAAAGACAATCAACATCATCCACTATAGGAGTTGGAAGCATTGGATAAAAGGCATATGCTAGCTCAACCGCGTATCAAACTCTATCAAGCTCGAATTTCTGGAGCCTTCAACAAAATGGTCTGAAAAAGGACATTCCAAGTGGGTGACCTCGTCTTATCAGTTCGAAGACCGATGGTGATGACTCACAAGACTGCTGAAAAGTTTAAATCCAAGTGGAAAGGACCGTTCATCATAGAGACGGTCTATTCCGATGGTGCTTATTGGCTGGCCAAACCTAATGGTAATTTGCTAATGATACCGATCAATGGCAAGTTACTGAAGAAATACTATGTTTAAAGTCTATGTCAACATGTATTTTTACATCCCCTCGGGTGTTTTTTGGATTCTATTAACGAATTCATCCCTTCCTCATTTTTCCAATAGAAAATATTTCACATCTAAATTACCTCTGAGTTGTTTTTTCTATACCCCAATGATATTCAGGCCTACCATATCCATATTACCTCTAAGTAGACATTTCTTCCATGACAAACCCCGTGTTATCATGATCATTTATAGAACATTTCACATCCATACTACTTCTGATTCATTCTATTCATCTACATAATCTATTCTGACTTTGTCCACATGACCTCTGAGTAAGGAAAATTCTACCACAAAAAATTTTGTGTTTACCATGTCCATATTACCTGTGAGTAAACACCCTATCCCCAGCGGAGCTACCTCCATCCTATAATGTTAAGACTACCTCTAAAAGTATTCTCACTACTATAAAAAGTTTATAATAAATGGACAAGCAAAGAAGCAAAACTAAGATTTTCATTCTTGAAAAAAAAAAGTTTTTCTTTCTTTACTACAAAAAGCATCCCAAAAGAGAGAAACAAGAAGACGAAGGACATTAATATTGCGATCTAAGACGACCGACGCATAAGTTCGTCAAGCCGGCTCCTCAAAAAGGCAATCTTGGGCCCAACCAAATCTTTGGCTCAGCGCTCTACCTCTTATCGTCTGGTGGCCTCATCCTCGAGTGGGACATGCTTTGGCATGTTATGTCTAGCTCTGCTTGACATCCACCGATGCTCTCTTTCTCCTGAGCTAAGGTCTCGGATCGCTGGCAAAGGAAATTCTACTGGTCTTTTGACTTCTCCAGCTCACTCTCGACGAAGGCTAGCATCTCTTCCAACTGTCGAATCTGTTCCTGGAGGGCTTCACACTGTTCTTCTAAGGATGATTGACGGCAGACTTGGACTTCTTCAGCATTGATCACCTCGTCAATCTCGGCAACCCTGTGAGATATAGCCTCTCATCTATATTCGTGCTGGAAAAGATCAGTGGCCATTTTCTCTAGTTCAGTATCCACAAGGGATGAAAGGATATGCTCAAGGCCTTGAAAGAAGACCGAGGATCTCCCATTGATAAGAGTAGAAAACCAGATATTATCAACCAAGTGAAGAATCATAGTGCGCCATTCATCACAGAAACCAAATTACTTCATTACCCGTTGGAGAAATGCCCAGCTGACCCGGTCATAAGCCTTGCTCATGTCAAGCTTAACTGCAATATTTCCTCCCCAATGTTTATGATCCAATACCGAGATCATCCCTTGCGCTATAATAATATTATCCATAATTTCCCATCCCTTGGCAAAGCCACTTTGTTCTTGAGAGATAATACGAGGAAGAATGTCAACCAACCTCCTAGCCAAAAGCTTTGATATAATTTTGTTAACAAAGTTACACAAACTTATAAGGCGGTAATCATTGAGGGCCTTAGGGTGCTTGTGTTTGGGAATCGGGAGCAAATACGTACTCGTGATAGACTTAGCTAGAGCAAATCCATCTATAAACAAGCACACAGCCTCAAGGATATCCTTGCCAATGATCGGCCAGCTGGCTAAAAAAAAAGAGCCCGAGAACCCATAAAGGCCCGATGCACTGCTAGGGTCCATACTCTTAACAGTAGAGAATAGCTCCTCCGTAGAGGGTTTGGCAATCAATGCATCATTGTCATCTTGAGAAATAATACTAGGAATATGAGCTAGGTAATCATCTTCAATAATAGTATAGGAAGAAGTGAATACTTGATATAAAAATCATTGTTTTTCTGTTGGATGTCCTACAGAGATGATATAGTATGTCCTTCTGTAGAATATATGTGATGAATGCGCAGACGAATGCGTTTGGAGGAAACGCAAGAGTGATAGAAATTTGTATTCCTATCACCCTCCTCGTTCCATTTGACCCGAGCCTTCTACTTCCAATAAGCATCTTCAATTCGAAGATGCTGCTTCAAATTAGCCTGTGCAAGTAACCATTGCAGACGAAGTGAAGGATCAGCCTCATAAGCAGCTTCGAAAGCAGTCACCGCATCCTCTGCCATCTTTACTTCCCGGAAGATATCTCCAAATGTGGCCCGACTCCATGCAGATAGATCCTTCCTAGTTGTCGTAAGTCGAAGACTAACTCGCACCAAACTGTTGACATGATCAGTTGAACTCCAGGCCGACTTTACTACCTGAAGGAAAGTGTCGTGGTCTTTCAAAAAATGCAGAAACCGAAAAGGGCGAGGAGAATTTGGCTACTTACTTGCTAAAGACAGTAAAATGGGAGCATGATCAGATTCCGATCTATTCAAATAGGAGGACGTCGAGAGAGGGGCCCATTCTAGCCAATTTGAGTCTATTAAGACCCTATCTAACCTCGATCCCAATTTGGGAGACCTACATTGTCTATCAACCCAAGTAAAATAGTTGCCCATATAAGGAACCTCTTATAGGCCTATAGTTATTTGAAACTTCGAGAATTCTTTCATAGATACAGAGTAAGGACGGAGGCCCCCAAACTTTTCTTCATGACAGGTGATGGCATTAAAATCTCCACTAACCAGCCAAGGGAGGCTCCATCAATTATGCACCATCAAAAGCTGGTCCCGTAGATGTCTTCTACCCTCTTTGGTGTTACTCCCATGCACAACAGACAAAATGGCTAAAGAATGCAGTAATGGTGTAGAGATCGTTATAGTGAGATATTGATCGAATGAATCGACCACTAATAGGTCAGTAGCTTACCAAGCCATGATCTAAATGTTCCCTCTTTGGTTAGAGACAGAGCTTTGAAAACCTAGCTTGAGTTGATATGTGAGGAGCTTATCAACCTGAACCTTAGGTTCTATGATTACTACTATAGGATCTTTGTTTGTTCTACACAGAGACTTGAGTCTTTTGAAAGCCATCGGATTAGCAATCCCCCTAATATTCCAGCAAAGGAGCTTAATCATTAGAGGAGGGTAGGGTAGGAGTGTTTGAGATCTTAGCTGTTGATCTGAGGAGGCGAGGCAAAATAGGGGGAGCAACATTATTTTTCTTTTGGGCTCCTTGGGAGACTGGAGAGCGAGGAGGTTGACTCTCTTGAGGCAGGTCCTGGGGGATCGTCTCACCTGGGTCGAGGCCATCCCGAGCCTCTACGACCGTCGTTGCGTCTACATCAGGGTCTCCGTCGACGTAAGACTCAGAGAGCGACTTTTCGATGGCCACGTCCGCCTGTTGTGGTACACCATTCTGCTGTTCTTCTGCTTCTACTTCGTCCGCCCATGACCGAAATTCTCCATCTTCAAGAGGTTCCACTTGTTCAGGCACAGAATGGGTAGGGTTTGGCGCTGGACTTGGAGGATGAGGGTTTGAATGCTGAGGTGATGGTTGAGAGGAGTTGACATGGGGAGTAATGGCAATGGGAGAAATAATTTCAAGTTCGGGAGGCGAGCCATCATGGTAGGCTACCCATTAGCTGAGGTAGCCAACTGATTAGTAACTGTGATTGGAAATTAATGTTTGAGTTATTATGAGCCATGGCCTGATTAGATGTTTCCTCCTGTTTAGCAGAAATGTTTCCCAACGAAGGGTTATTGATGACCCGTGCAATCATGACCTCTTTGTTTTTTAGCAGAGAAGGGTTTACTTTATTGGCTGCTTGCACTTTGCATGAGTCCCGCATGTGTCCTTGGTGCTTGCAGATTAAACAATACTTCAAAATATTCTCATACTCTATTTTTTGAGATATAGATCTGCCGTTTGGCAAATTAATGTGCACCATTTGAGGAAGGGGCATGGTAGCATCAACTTCTACGAATACTCTAACAGTGCTAGGTCTGGAGAATTCTTCTGTAGCCCTGTCAAGTTTAAGAGGAGTGCCAATGCCCAACACAATAGAGAATAATGCATTCTTTGCGAAGAGCTGGTGAGGAAGTCCAGGAAGAAAGACCCAAGTAGGGGCCAAAGGAGATTCTTGAGCAGCACAAAAATCTTTTAACCATCAAAAAACTCGCATAGGAACCCTAGAAATATACCAAATCTCACGTGCCCTGAGGCGTAAAAAGTCAACCTCAAGGGCCGACTGGATGACAATATGTTTGGGGTCGATCACCCTACTTTTACCTCTTCGGTGAACTTAAAGCCCAAGAAGGATTTCCGAATCACTTCGATTGATGGTCTGGCATGAGAAAATTTTCCGATCAGATCAAACTTGAACGGCTGAATCTAGATATGTTCCTCATCCTCCGTGAAGGAGACGACATGGACCCCCTTAGAGAAAGAGGGAGCACGAATAGAGATTTATAGGGGCGCCGAAGCAACCCCAACTACCTCCGCAAAGTATTTTGATGCCATGGACCCTCAAAGCAGAAACACGAAGGTCGAGTGATCCGTTCGCATGATGGATGTCGGCCCGGCCAAAGGCCAAGCCGGAGTCGGTGGAGAATTAGGGTTCACAGCAGGCGTGGCGCTCCTCTCAAGGGAGACGAGCGAATCCTTATATATATATATATATATATATATATATATATATATATATACCCAAAAAAAAAAATTATATATATACCCGTAGCGCTAGTGGCTCGAGGGGGGCTCCCGACGAGAATCTATCATGTATACACATATATATTTACACATTATACATTGTCTAAAATCTATCATGTATATGATATCACCCCTTATCCTCAACCCTCAGCTAATCAAACCAAACACACATACATTATATGGAAATAACATAGGATACAACCCAACTTCTTATAACAACACATACAAGAAATCAGGAAGTAGGGTTGTCCTAAATAAACTAGACAAGAAGTAAAAAATGAAGACTGGATATTCGGATGCAATGGTTGACACTAAGGAATATGGGTCTACATAATCAGTAGGTAGTGTGGGCTAATAATACAAGATATGTAAGCAACCTACATGAATTGGGGACCAAGGGTTGAACTAATGGATAAGCATCAAAGGTTATGAAATGGTATCCTACTGTTATACTAATGTACTCCCTTCTTCTTTAGTTTATTGATACGAGTTCCCCACATGGCGGATACCACACCCTAACTAATATCTTATACACAACCATGCCATATTCTGCTGTCTACTCAAAGTATACCAAGTATCAGAACATGTATGATACTCAAATCAAACCTACCATTCATTACTCCCCTCAACAGAACACATACATCCCTGGCATGAGCAGTACTTCCTTGCTACTGATGGGTAGTCAAACCTGAACCTCCCCCCTCTAACACCTATGACACTCAAGACATCTCATCACACTCACTACTCTACTCACAGACTAACATAAGAACACACTCAAACAAATACTCTATGACCTCTGAAAACCGAAACCCAACTTGTATCACACTATGGTTCACACTCTACAAAGACACAAAACTCTGATACATAGATCAACCCTATCATAAACTGAGATACCTACCTAGGCCAACTAATAGATACTCAAACACTAAGTCAAATGGCCCTTTGTCAAGTGTGTCACCCATGTGTCAACAGAGGTGTCTAAGTGTCAAGCCGTGTCTAAGAGTGCAAGTGCCACGGACAGACAATGTATAGAGGGTGCGTGTGTGTGTGGTATGTGTCGGGCTCTATACTACTCGAAGTGTTCAACCATTCACTATGGGGTCATGTCAACAGGTAGGTGGGTCATAGGGGCATGTGTGTCACGGTATTGGGTCAAAGTCGTGTTGTATCGTGTCAAATAGTAAGTATCAAAGAATGATTTTTCGTGTGAGCATGTGTGTGTCGAACCACTGCAGGTCAGATTTCTTCCCACCCACAAAATCAAATCCCATAAAACTTGCTCAGCCTAGTATAAGTCATGTGTCCCTCTTGCCCATAAAGTTTTGTGTCAAATAGTGTCGTGTCGTATAGGTTCTGGACACGGGGCAGCAGGGGACAATGTAAGGGCCTCGTGCTGAGTCCGTATGTCCGATTTGGACATGAAGATTGTGTGAAAATGTGCTCAGATCTCAGGAAATCTAAATCACACATAATAGGCTACAGGAATATAAAATTAGTTTTGAAAATGGTTAACAAATAATTCATTGGGGTATTTCATTAAACACGTTCAATAGTACTCAGATACTCATGTGATACGCATGCCTAACGGGTTCGAAATCAAACCAAACTTGGTCTGCAGGTCCATAGTACCTAAATGCATGCATCTATGAAAAGAAAACAAAAATTTGAATGGTTTAGAGACCATTACCTATTAAGAGTTAGATCCCAATAAAAAAGCCTAAGAATGAGATCCTTCTTCCAGCTTGCAATGGTCCAAAGCCTCCAAATCCTTGCTGGCTAGCTTCTATAGACCTTCTCTACACTAGGGGAGTGTGATGCAAAATATTAGGCTCAATTTGGAGTTGATTTGGAGAAAGAGGTGGTTTTTAGGAAAGAACACTATTAGGGTTTAAGGAGGCTATGTAAAAGAGGCAAGGGGTGCAAAAAGATGTTATATAGGGGGAGGGTACCCTTTAATGGCAGACAAGGGTTGTCTCTAGGGTTAGGGTTTAGTTCTAGGGGATTTAGAGGCCTCCACATGCATAAATCAAGGCCTTCTATGTAAAGGCCCATCGTAAATATCTAACCTTAAGAAATATCATAATCATAACTTAATATCTAGATATTACTATCCTTGTCATGATGGAAGATTCTAATCTAATATCTAGGCACATAACTAATATCTAGGTTAGGGAAATTCTATGTTAAGGCTTAACAAAATGATTAGCACAAAATTAATCAATCAAAACTTATTTTCACTAAAAGTCAAAAATGACCAAAATACCCTTAGCCAAAAAAGTGGCAATTAGTCAATCTAATCACCTGGTTAGGTTCACATGGTCATGGTTAGTCTCTAGGTCAAGTAGTCTCTAAGGTTACACAAGCAAAACACCAAAATCATAATTCCCTAATTTAAATAGTATTAAATTAATTAAAAAATCACCAAAAATCACTAACATGATTTAATTCCTATTATTCAATGGCCAATTTTGCAAAAGTTTAAAGTTACCCTCATTTTAGAAAAGTGGTGGTTACAAGTCTACCCTCCTTAGAATAATTTCGTCCTCAAAATTTGAAGTGGTCGCACTTCTACTAGGTCAAACCCCCAACAATTATAGTCTCAGATACCTTATCTAATTCATACAATTCGATAATCATATACGTTTGTCCAAAATCATGATACTCAGAATTTTTGTCATACTAGTAAGGAAGGCTACGATAACCTCGCCTTGCCAGCTAATATGACTATAGAAGACTCTAGATTCCATAACTGAGGCGACCTAGCCCGTACGATTTATCTTAGTAGAGAATCAAGTCAATAATGAACACCAAAAATCAAATTCAACAAAGAACAAGAAAGGTGAACAGGAACAGTAAGAATCGAATTTCAAGATAGATTATAATGAGGCCAAAGCGGGAATAGAATCGAGAAGAACAGAAACTGCAATCAGCTTTCCTACTGCATGTGCATCCTCGGCTGTCATGGCGTAAGCTTGCCACTGCTTGCCTTCTCTAGCCTGCTACTGGTGCTGCATGAAACCTCTACTGCTGGGTCTTCGATGGTGGTCAGTTCTGCTGGCCCACCGGAGCCCTAGCTCCTGTTTCCTGAGCTATCCGTCTCGAAGACTTGGGATACTCCCTCAACTGATGATCTGATGCCCCGCAAAGTAGGCACCTGCCTAGCCTCATCAGTTAGTCGCTCCACTCATGCCCTGGGTTCTTGTAGAAGGGGCAAATGATAACCTGTTACTTCCTTTGCTGATAAGGTGCACGGTCCTGACCTTGAAACTGCTGTAGCTGGAAGGGCCTCTGCTAATGATACTGCTGCTGAATCTGTATGTAAGGCCTCTTGGCCGGGCTGTACTGCCACTAGCTCCATGAGTATCCCGTGTCCTCTTCCCCTTCAGCTCAAGATCGTCCTCCGCTACCATGGCTCATATCAGAATCTCCTCAAAAGAATACGTGATGTACATGATACACATAACATCATGAAGTACTCGATGCACCCGATAAGGGGGATAACATCTCATGAAATGATCCATATAGTAACAACTCATGATAACAAATGTCAGCATCAAGTAAGGTAGTCTAGAGCAAGAATATCAGTCCTAACAAGTATGAAACGATCATGCAATGTACTCGCCTGAGATCCTGAGTGACTGTGAAAATAAATGTTTGAACTGAGGTGTCTGAGTCCTAAATAGAGCACACAGATTATGGTGTATACAAGAAGGTAATATTTGAATTTTATAATGCATTCTACATGATTTTAAGTCAGTCAAGGTTAAAGTCAACTCTCTAGTCAACAAGTCAAATTTAGACTATTTGGGTCTTTATTGGTCTCTCTAGTCTAGTCAACTCTACATTAAGGCTAGACTCCTAATTACCAAATCACTTATACAAGGTACAAAGTATGTCTCTAACTTCATCCCCTATACCTTACCCTCAACGCATAACCTAGTGTATAAAAATTATATCCAATGTATTATATACACATTATACAATGTCTAAAATCTATCCTAACTCATGCTACCTTACATATCATATATATATATATATATATATATATATATATATATATATATATATATATATATATATATATATATATATATATATTTTTCATATATATATATATATATATATATATATATATTTATATATATATATATTTATATATATTTATATATATATATATATATATATATAATATATATGTATATATATATATACATATATATTATATATATATATATATATATGACGGGGATAATATGGTCGCGTTGCCCTAGTGCGCCGTGCCTGCACTTTTGGTAGTCTTCTTCGTCGTTGGCTCCGGCTTGGCCCTTGGCCGGGCCGGCACCTCATGGCCAAGTCCTTTGCAGCAGTCGTTGCGGGACGGGCTGAAGTGCCGCCTCGATTGCCGTCGCGAATGATTTCTTCGTTCAAAGGGGCACCATCGATCTCTTTTTCGGATGAAGAAGAACAAGCCCTTTCCAATCCTCTCCGGTTTGCCCTCATTGGGAAGTTTTCACACTCCAAACCGTCGATCGAGGTTATTCGTAAATCTCTCTCTGGGTTTTAATTCCAAGGATCTATTAAGGCCGGTGTTATCGACAGAAAACATATCGTGATTCGACCTTCTGCTGAAAAAGATTATCTACGTCTGCGATCCAAGGACACGTGGTTTGTGTCAAGAGCCCCAATGCAGATTTTCAAGTGGGAACCTGATTTTTCACCATCTTATGAATCTTCACTCATGCCTGTGTGGGTTGATCTTCCTGATCTTCCTCATCATCTTTATGACAAAGAAGCATTATTTGCTATCACATCGGCGATTGGTACCCCGTTGAAGATTGATAAAGCCACATCTGATCTTTCAAGACCAAGTCGAGCTAGAGTTTTTGTTGAAGTTGACACAAGTAAACCTTTACAACATCGTATCCGGATAAATTTGCCTTGTGGAGAAGCTTTTGGCAGAACTTAGAATTCGAGTACACTCCTTTGTATTGCTCGCACTCTCATCATCAAGGACATGTGGTTAATCATTGTAAGATGAAGAATAATGGAAAGGAAGTCCTGCATGAGGTTAATGTAGGGAAGAAGCCTACGTCGGGGTTGGACACACGTCGCCCTCAGGAAGAATTGGTGGTTACTCAAATTATGCAATGTCCCAATGAAGGCAGTTCTCATCATAACGACGGGGGTCAGCTCCTTAACCCTTCTTTCGAGGAAGTTATTAATACAGATAAAACAAACACTACTGATGATGCGCCATTAATTCCTCCAAACCATCCTATTTTAACTGATCAACCGGTCACACCTGCTCCGACTTCGAGGACGGAGGTGATGGTTTCACATCCTCGAGTCTCTTCGGAGATGACTGAGAAGGAGATGGCGGTTACTGACGTTGCCCCGATTGATGATGCTCCAGTGGATCCCTCTGTTGTTTCTAGCGATCATTACACTGCAGTTGGGACGAGCAGTGTAGATCCTGATCATCTTGAGGAGGGAGAACTGCGTGATCCGCCGCGAAGCTGGGCTGATGAAGTCGAGAGAGAGGAACTCCAGCTGGAGGATGGAGGCAGTGCAGATGACCCTGGAGGAGACCCTCAAACCGAGATCACCTCAACTGTCCAAAGGAGAAAGAAGACCAAGAAGACGGTGGGGCCTTCCGATCGTGTCACTCGTCAACAAGCCCACATACAATCCTCAAGTAAAATCCTATCTTCCAATGTTTAACATCCTGCTATGGAATGTGAGGGGAGTAGCTAACCAAATGACTCTTAAAAGAATCAAATCTCTTGTTAGAATGCATAAAGTTGCTTTTCTTGCTATCATTGAGCCTAAGGTGGATGTTAGCCAGTTAGCTTCTTATAAGGTTAAACTTGGTTTTACAACTGCTTTCTCGAATGAGCGTGGCAATATTTGGGTGTTGGCCAAGGTCGACTGTGACATGTTACTTCAAGATTCATTTGATCAAGCTTTATCAGTTACTGTGTCACATCAGCTGCTACCTTCAGAAGCGATGTTCACAATTGTGCATGGGGACAATACGAAGGAGGGCAGGCGTCTACTCTAGGATCGGTTGTCTCAGTTGCAGGGATCTCATTCTTACCCATGGGTGGTGGGGGGAGACTTTAATGCCGTTCTCAGGTCAGAGGAGAAGATTGGTGGACGTTCTGCGGACCCAGTTTCTATCGAGGAGTTTGTCAACTTCAAGATGGCTGCAGGATTATCGGAGCTTCCGTATTCAGGTAGTTGCTTCACTTGGCTTAAGTCAATGAAGGATGGAAAGTGTGGTTCTCGTCTAGATCGGGTACTGGTTGATAGTGCCTGGCTCAAACTGGCTTCTCTGTCCAAGGTGGATCACCTTAACAAATTGGAGTCGGATCATGTGCCTATTCTTGTACATTTCAAGAAGGAATCGGTGGGAGGAAGAAAGCAATTTAGATTTTTGGACTTGTGGACGTCTCATTTGGACACGAAGATCATGTCAAAATGTGCTCAGAGCTCAGGAAATCTAAATCACACATAATAGGCTACAGGAATATGAAATTAGTTTTGAAAATGGTTAACAAACAATTCATTATGGTATTTCATCAAACACGTTGAATAGCACTCCGTTACTCATGCGATACGCACACCTAATAGGTTCAAAATTGAACCAAACTTTGTCTACAGGTCCATGGTACCTAGATACATGCATCTATGAAGAGAAAACAAAAATTTGAAGGGTTTAGAGATCATTACCTATTGAGAGTTAGATCTCAAGAAAAAAGCCTAAGAATGAGATCCTTCTTCCAACTTGAAATGGTCCAAAGCCTCCAAATCCTTGATAGCTAGCTTCTATAGACCTCCTTTACACTAGGAGAGTGTGATGCAAAAGACTAGGCTCAATTTGGAGTTGATTTGGAGAAAAGGGGTGCTTTTGGAAGAAGAACACTGTTAGGGTTTAAGAAGACTATGTAAAATAGGCAAGGGGGTGCACAGAGATGTTATATAGGGGGAGGGAACCCTTTGATGGCAGCCAAGGGTTATATCTAGTGTTAGGGTTTAGTTATAGGTGATTTTGAGGCCTCTACATGCATAATTCAAGGCCTTCTAGGTAAAGGCCCATGCTAAATATCTAACCTTAACAAATATCCTAATCCTAACTTAATATCTAGATATTACTAACCTTGTCATGATGGAAGCTTCTAATCTAATATCTAGGCTCATGACTAATATCTAGGTTAGGGCAATTCTAGGTTAAGACTTAACAAAATGATTAGCACAAAATTAATCAATCAAAATTCATTTTCACTAAAAGTCCAAAATGACCAAAATACCCTTAGCCTAAAAAGTGACAATTAGTCAATCTAATCACCTGGTTATGTCTCCATGGTTATGGTTAGTCTCTAGGTTAAGTAGTCTCTAGGTTACACTAGCAAAACACCAAAATCATAATTCACAAATTTAAATAATATTTAATTAATTAAAAAATCACCAAAATTCACTAATATGATTTAATTCCTATTATTCAATGGCCAATTTTACAAAAGTTTAAAATTACCCTTATTTTAGAAAAGTGGTGGTTACAAGTCATTAATCTTCTTAGGAGCACAGTAACTTTGTAAAAGCACAGCTCCTTCAGTCCATACCAGAAGTGAAGCCCCTTCGACGGCTCCTTCATTGATCTCTCAGAGCTTTCCAGAAGCGCAGCCCCTTCAACAGCTCCTTTATTAATTTCTCAGAGCTTCCCAGAAGCACAGTGACTTCGACGTCTCAGAAGCACAGTCTCCTCGGCATCCAAAAGCGCAGTGATTTCGTCACCTCAGAGGCACAGTCTCCTTGCCGCCCAAAAGCGCAGTAATATTGTCGCCTCAAAAGCACAGTCTTCTTATCGCCCAAAACCGCAGTGACTTCGTCGCCTTAGAAGCACAGTCTCCTCATCGCCCAAAAGTACAATAACTTTATGGCCTCAAAAATAGTCTCCTCGTCGTCCAAAAGCACAATGACTTTGTCGCCTTAGAGGCATAGTCTTCTTGTCGCCCAAAAGTACAGTAACATTGTCGCCTCAAAACCAGTCTCCTCGTCGCCCAAAAGCACAGTGACATTGTTTCTTCAGAAGCAGTCTCCTCATCGCTCAAAAGTACAGTGACTTCGTCGCCTCAGAAGCACAATCTCTTCGTCGCCCAAAAGTGCAATGACTTCATCATCTCAGAAGCACAGTCTCCTCGTCGCCCAAAAGTGCAGTGACTTCGTCATCTCAAAAGTACAGTCTTCTCATCAACCAAAAGTGCAGTAACTTCGTCGCCTCAGAAGCACAGTCTCCTCATCGCCTAAAAGTGTAGTAACTTTACTGATGCCCAAAAGCGCGGCTCGTATAGCGCACAGCTCCACTACAACATGGCATCATCCCTGTGGCTGGTATGACATCCGTATCTCTTTAGACACAATCACATCCAGTTTGTTCAAACGACCATACCTCCTTAGATACAATCAAATTTAGATTGATTAAACAGTTATATATTTTGAGATACAGTGAAATCTAATTTGTTCAAATTGTTGCTCCTGAGATATGATTGGAATTCAGTTTGTTTAAGCTGTTGTTCTTTCGATAGGAGTGAAATATATTCGATTTCATCCGAGCAAGATAGTCGAGCAATCGATACGCGCCACGTGTCACTTACTCGGTCATGTTGATGAAAGAGCCTAACTGTCCTAGATATTGATAATGGAGAACTCCAACAACCGTCTGGTGTCAGCTCAACAGTAGCCCTCACGGAGCAGTTACAACATATTTCTCTAAAATCTTGCACGCACAGCTCTGTTGTGCGTCAAAAATCCTCTCGCACATCGTATATGTGCAGCCTATTAATAGAAGAAGACTTCCTTCATTCAAGAGGCTTCGACGCCTTCTTGATTGGCAACCCAGATTACCTCTCACAGGCATCAGAAAGTCAGAGCAAGTTCAGTTCTTTGTCAGATCGTTAACGGAATAAAGGAGTCGCTACAGTGCTCGATCTCCATCGTCACACTTTTTCAGAAACTTTTGTACCTAGATCTCCTGTTTAGGAGTCTTTTATACTCTTTTATACGTTTGAAACACAAAAAGTTCTTTAACTTTTGTTTATGGCAAACACCTCTAGGTACGAATCGATTCTGGTGCCCCAACAATCATTCGAGGAACGAAACCTCGTGCCCAAATTTTCCATAACAATACAAGATACCTTATCTGACGTACTTATATGACCAATTCTTATCTCATCTTTTCATCTTAGTGCATCTTCCCGGTTCAGAGACTGCCTCGACGAATACCGGTCCTAAAAACATTCTATGTTTTTATAATATTCTTACTCAATCTCAAGAATGACTATTTGATTGTCCTCATGCATACTCATCTTGAACCAAACTGCGTTCCATGCCGTAACGCAACCGTGTTCCATACAACACTACTGACCAAGTCATACTCTATATGACGAGCTTTGCAAAACGTGAGACTGTATGGCTATAAAAAGCCGAGGAGCCGTAAGACCGTGCCTGCTATAATATCAAGTCGATAGCCAGTTGAAGAACTCATCTTGATTCAATCATGCGATCAAAAGACCCAGTACCAACTTTGAAAACCATCGTAGAGAACATCTGAGCAACATTATGACACTTTTTCCATGTTCTACACCCATACATGACTCAATGGGATTATTCCCTTAGCTATGTTTGTTCATATATTTTTATTAGCAAACCTACCCAGTGCATGTAAAAACTCTATTTTTATTAGTATGAATGCCAAACTAAGCCAAGTTCATCGAAGCCACCCACCTGAGCGAGGAGTTGCCTCAGTCGAGTGGGACTTCGAGCAAGCCATTTCATGGCTAAGTCCAAACGATGTTGCGTTTCGATTCCTCCGATTGAAATGAGCACGATGGGGCACTATCGGGACTATAAGTAAGCACTACATGGATTCTATTTTCATATCATGATGTCCTATTTGCATAGTAGTTGGGGCGGATAAGTACCATGTAGATGTGTGATCAGACCGTAGACCTTGCTTTATTTTATATACTACTTAGGCCTTGAGGATGCAAATCCTATGTAGACCTTGCGATGTAACTACCCCAGTCCGATCACTTATCGAAAGGAGTACTTCAACACACTTAGATAGTTTTGTTTTTCTTATTCCACTCTTTATTTGTCTTCATATAGCTTATGTCTATTGTTTATTATATTTTTTATGTTAAATTTTGCTTTGATTATCTCATCATGTATTTTATAACTAACTACTGTTGTATAGTCGTTGTTACATACTTGGAACTGCATTCAATGGATTGTACTCATTCCATCCTGATTGGGTAAACATTTTAGGTGACTACGATGAGGACGAATGCCCTACTCATTATGGTCTACATGAAGAGATTGTAGCTGAGCTTGACCTTGCACTTCAGGAAGATCAGAGGGAGTTAGCATCACATGACCTAACTGTATGACCTAACTGTAATTGCTTAATTAGATTTAGTTTTGGGACCGAATTTAGTTGACTATTACTCTTTGATATTCACCTCTACATTTAGTTTTTAGAGTTCATTATTTTTATGGGTTTGTGACTATTCATTCTTTTCATTATATTCCATCGTGCAATTCTTTGTTTAGAGCTGTAATGGAGTATTATCTGGATGTACATTATTTTCCTCCCTAATGGAGTTGAAGTTATTACGTGGGTTGTTCATCATGTTGATATTATATAGCATTCTATCGTTGGCACTACGACATAGGCTGGACGTGCCCATAAGTTATGCCCAATTTTTGGGTGCGGGTCATAACACATTTTTATAGTAGCCCACGTAGGTCATACTTTGCAATTAGTGCGACGTCAAGGTAGTACTTAGGCCTTGAGTACTATCACGAGCCTACAATAGGATATAGATCACTAGGAATAGGAAAAATACTCAATCACAACTAGGAAATTCTATTTTGTTTGAATTTAAAAATTTCTATTCCACACTTACTGCCTCCTTGAATAAACAGCTTATACTGTGCCATATCGTTGACTTCTTTTGTTTCCCAATCTTTCAGAATAGCACCCAAGACTAGAGCTCGCCACGATGTAGCGAATGGTAACCACCATCAACCTTCTGCATCTCAGGAGGCTTTCTCACCTGCGTCAGAGAGCCTTCCTCCTCCTCGAACCAACCCACCTCAAGGAGGCATACTGGCTAATGATGCACCTCTGCATGAGCTCATTAGAGGCATGATGGAGGCACAGAGGGCACAAATAGTGGCCTAAAGGTAGCAGACATACGGGCAGGCATAGAGAATGCTCAACATGTTGCATTGCCAACTGTTTGCCATGAAATATAAAAGAACAGAACAATTATCGGAGGACTGGACTTTTACTTCATAATACAAACTCGCTTGTACAAAGAAAGCCTAGGGACGAAAACCTAGGTACAGCAATCTAAGTACAATTGTTTATTTTAGATTCTGGGGGGTGACGGTAGAGGCTCGGAAAAGCGACGGCAGCTCTGCCTTACTTCTTGGACGATCGGGTGCAGCCTTGGCTCTGTAGAAGAACTGCTTGGCATTGCTGAAGAAATGCTCTCATTTTAGGCTCTGTATATTCTTTCTCTGTCTCTTTGGATCTCTGTGTCTTCTCTTGCAAAAGTAAGAGTCTCTCCTTCTCTATATGTCTCTCCTTTTATTCTCTAGATCTGGGGCTGGGGGTCCTTTTTACAAGGGAATGGCACATTGCTATTTATAAGAGTGGGGGGCATCATTAGGGTTTGCAATGATTGCCCCCTTTCAAAAGTCAGCGGCCTCTTGATTAATCAATCTGGGCCATTAATCCTGAATGTGTTGAATCTGGGTCATTAATATAGATTGCGCCTAATCCAATAAGTAATTAATGCTGATTGTAGCAAATCTGCATCATGATGATTTATTGACGTTTGCAAATCTGAATGAATAAATTTGAATCATTCTCTACCATGTATCCCCACTGTTTGTTATGATTATTGGATTTGACCCAATCTAGAGATTACTTTGATTGTAGTAGATCTGAATTATTGAGATATGATCGGCTTTTGACACGTGTCCAGCCACGTGTCCCAACTGTTATACTCATGAGCCGTATGAAAGTCATCACACTCAAACCGCATGAGAGTCGTCGTGCCCGAACCGCATGAGAGTCTCCATACCCGAACCGCATGAGAGTCGTCATGACCGAGCCGCATGAGAGTCTTCATACTCGAGCCGCATGAACGTCGTCATGACCGAGCCGCATGAAGAGTCGTCACGACCAAGCCGCATGAGCGTCTCCATACTCGAGCCGCATAAGAGTCTTCATACTCGAGCCGCATGAAGAGTCGCCATGACCGGAGTCGTAACCGCATAGAGCTTATCCGAGCCGCATGAGGCTCCAGAAGACTTTCGGTCCGTATGAGTTTTTGAGCCGCATGAGGCTCCTTCTGGCTGAGCCGTATGGGCTTCAATGTTAATTTTGGGTCGCCTATGGCCCCCCTGCTGCTTTTGGGCTGCATGAAGCTTTCTGGATTTTGAGCCGCATGAAGCTCCAAGTTGAATTCGAGCGGCATAGAGAATCCCCCTTTTTTCTTGCGCTTGTGAAGGGTCCCATCTCGCAAGTCAAGGATATCTCGGTCAACCTTTGTACTCGTTTTATGGGCCCGGGTATCCCGAACACACGATTTCGTAGGTATCATGTTTACCACTTTCCATCAGAGGATCGCTTTAACAGTTAGCAGGGCGCTCTGATGGTCAGAGGTTAGGACAACTGACTGAGCTCGACGAGCCCGCGCTGCCCTAAACTTCTTCGACTTAGCACCCGAAGGTGCGTAGTAGAAAGAGTCCAAGTTGGAAGGAGGGAAGAGAAGTTGGTGCTTTTTCAAAGGAGGCAAGGGGGCTCTATTTATAGAATGGAGTGAGCCCTTTCTTTTTCTCCTTTCCGATGTGGGACTAAAAGCAATATTTTCCATGCTTCTACAAGACCCCCTTCAAAGTTTTCAAATTGAAAATTTGGAACACTTTGAATAAGAAGCATGGAAAGTAGAGTTGTTTTGGTGTGGAGATCACATCAGAGGTAGCATGGACGTGATAGGTGCAGGTGCTTCCGCTGGGGGTTTTGTGTGGACTTATCATCCTTGGCGTACCTTGGTTTTAGGTACGGATAATAAGTTGAGAGAGGGAACCATCATATTTACTCAGAGGTGGTATGGACGTGGTAAATATAAGGTTGATGGTAGAGCCTTCCTACTCAGAGGTGATATGGACAGGGTAGGAGTGAACTCGAATGAGGATACATAGAACAACTCAGAGGTGCTATCAACGTGGACGTTCTATGCATTGGGTGAAAGAATGCTATGGAACAGCTGGGCTCCGAAAGTATGTGATGATGAGGAAAGATGTGGATGTAATAGGGGACCTAGTACGGCATTTATGGTCAGCAGAGGACATTTATGGGCCTATTATCCTTGGCTTACCCTGGTTCAGGATACGGATAATAAGACGAGAGAAAACTAACATACTTACTCAGAGGTAATAAGGACATGGCAAGTATGAGGGTTGTACCGCGGAATCTTCCTACTCACAGGTAATGAGGATATGGCAGGAGTGGACTCAACGGAGGATATTTGTGGGCCTATTATCCTTGGCGTACCCTGGCTTAGGATACGGATAATAGGATGAAAGGGAACCAACATACTTACTCAGAGGTAATGAGGACATGGCAAGTATGAGGGTTTCTTCGACGGAGCCTTCCTACTCAGAGGTAATGAGGACATGGCAGGAGTGGACTCAGCGGAGAATATTTGTGGACCTATTATCCTTGGCGTACTCCGGTTGTGGGTACGGATAATAAGTCGAAAGGGAATCATCATACTTACTCAGAGTTAATGAGGACATGGCAAGCATGAAGATTTCTTCGACGGAGCCTTCCCACTCAGAGATAATGAGGACATGGCAGGAGTGGGCTCAATGAAGGAGGGTACATAGAATGACTCAGAGGTAATAAGGACATGGAAGTTCTATATAAAGGGGTGATTTGTTTTTGGCGGAAGTGAAGCGACTCAAAGGTAATGAGGACATGGCCATTTTGGAATTTTGTGGATATGTTACCCTTTTTGTGCACTGGGAGTGCGGGTAGTGGATCATGAGGGAGGATCTCTTTCAGGAAGAAAGTTCAGAGGTATGGTCATACATGACTTACAATCTGAAAGAGTGACCGGAATGTGAGTTCAGAGGCACCTGCGAGCACATAACTCGATAATCTGGGAGATTGTAGGTTCAACGGTACCAGCGGATACATAACTCGATAATCTGGAATGTTGTGGACGTGAGTTCAACGGTACCAGAGGGTACATAACTCAATGATCTGGAATATTGTGGATGTGAGTTCAGCGGCACCAGCGGGTACATAACTCAATGATCTAGAATATTATGGACGTAAGTTCAGCGGGACCAGCGGGTACATAACTCAATGATCTGGAATGTTGTGGATGTGAATTCAGTGGCACCAGCGGGTACATGACTCAATGATCTGGAATGTTATGGATATGAGTTCAGCGGCACCAGCGGGTACATGACTCGAGGATCTGGAAAATATCGTTTAGACATAATATTTCTTCAGGAACTTGCCGTTGACGGGCAACATGAGCAAGTCTCCATTTTGTTTTGTGAGGCGGTAACCACCGTTGGAGAATACAGCCTCAATGATAAATGGACCTTCCCATTTTGGCTGGAACTTGCCGACGGTCTTGTGAGTCATGACCATCGGCCTCCGGACTGCCAGAACGAGATCGCCCACTTGGAATGTTCTGACTTTAACCTTCTTGTTGAAGGCTCCGGAGATGCGTGCTTGGTATAGCTCGATTCGTTGCTGAGCCAGGAGGCGCTTTTCATCTAAGGCATCCAACTCTAGTAGTCGACGACGGTAGTTATCGTCCGTCGTCAATTGATAAGTGAGAGCGACACGGAGCGGGGGTATTTGAGTCTCCAATGGGAGAACTGCCTCACTCCCATACACCAGAGAGAATGGTGTGTTCCCTGTGGCTGTTCGGACTGTGGTACGGTACGCCCATAAGCATTCACCAAGCTTCTCATTCCAGCCTCGTTTGTTGGACGATACAAACTTCTTGAGAAGTTTGATGATTATTTTGTTGAATGCTTCTGCCAACCCATTCGCTGTTGGATTGTTTGGTGTTGAAGCGATATTCTAGATGTGGTGCTTGTCGCAGAACCGATAGAAGGCGTAGCTTGCAAACTGCGGACCATTATCGTGGATGATCCTTCGGGGCAGTCCAAAGCGATAGATAACGTGATGCTTGAGGAAGCTGATCACGTTTGAAGTCTTTACTTCTGCAAGCAGAATAGCTTCCGCCCATTTGGAGAAGTAATCTGTGATGGCAAGTATGAAGCGATGTCCTCGGGAAGAAGGTGGAGCGATCGGACCGATGATATCCATTCCCCATGCTTCGAACGGCTAGGACGCCACTGTCGGATGTAGATATTCGGATGGTTGGTGGATGAAGTTCGCATGGACTTGGCAAGCTTTGCACTTTCTAGTATAGTCTATCGTATTTGCTACCATCGTGGGCCAGTAGTAGCCTATTTGGCGAAGACGATCTTGTAATTTAGGGCCAGGCTGATGGGCCCCGCAGACACCGTCGTGAGCTTCGCATGCGGCTTCTTTGGCTTCTGCGTTTGACAGACATCGAAGCAATAATCCATCGTAGGATCGACGATACAGCATTTTTGTCTCTGTATCGTAGAAGAATCTGAGAGAACGCCTTCTGATAGAGGTGGCCTCTTTTGGGTTCTCGGGCAGGATGTCGTAGACTACAAAGTCAATGAATGGTTGTCTCCAATCTGAGACTTCGTCGATCGTTTGAGCGGAATAACTCGCCATAAATTAAACGTTGTTCTTGGGGCAGACCAGTTCGTGGCCTATCATATCTACCGATTAATGAGTATGATTTGGCACTGCTAGGAAAGAGGCCAGGCTTGTTAAGGCATCGGCTTCGATATTTTGGACTCTGGGAACATGTTCGATGAAGAACCCCTCGAACGAGGAGATGATGTCGATCGCTATTTGGTGATAGGGGACCATGTCTTCGTGGCAGACTTCGTATGAGCCCCGGATCTGATTGACGATTAACTGAGAATCGCCGTATGTTTCAAGATATTCTACCCCCAGCTCTCTTGCAAGTTGGAGGCCAATGACCAAAGTGGTGTACTCGGCCACATTATTAGAGCAGGGTTCTGTGAGAGAGTAAGCGTGATTGATCACCAATCCGAAAGGAGAAACCAGCACCACCCCGACTCCGACGACGATGTTGCCCTTAGGTCCGGTCCTTGAAGTGCCGTCGAAGAACATTCGCCATATATCATCGTGAGAATTTGCATGCGAGTCGACGACTTCATCTAAGATTTCTTCATATATTCTGGACGACTCCGAGCCTGGGTGGGCTGCTAAAAAGTCTGCCAGAGCTTGACCTTTAACAGCCTTTTGCGGGACGAAGATCATATGATAGAGGGACAGCAATACTTCCCATGTAGCGAGGCGAGAGCTGAGTGCCCCTGGTTTAGTCATGAGGACCATGAGAGGGTTGACTCGTGAGATCACATGTATGGTTTATCCCGTGACATAGTGCCGCATTTCTGAATGGCGAACACCAGGGCGAGGCATTCCTTTTCCACGGTGGTGTATCGGTGCTCTGGCCCAATCATCATTCGGCTGAGGTAATATATAGCTTGTTCATGGCCTGTATCGTTGTTTTGTGCTAGCAGAGCGCCGAGAGAATGCTCCATTGCTCATACATAGAGCAGGAATAGTTTTCCAGCAACCGGGGCCACCAGGACTGGAGGGTTCGACAAATATTCTTTGATGCTGTCGAAGGAAAACTGGCATTCTTTATCCCATACGAACGAGATACCTTTCTTCATGAGATGGGTGAATGGCCGACATCGCCCGGAGAGGTTAGAAATAAACCTCCTGATATAGGCTAGCCTCCCTTGGAGGCCTTGAAGTTCTCGGAGATTTTTTGGAGGACCCATCTCCATGATTGCCTTCGTCTTCTCAGGGTATACATGGATACCCTGGGCGGTGATGATGAAACCCAAGAACTTTCCGCTGGATACGCCCATGAAGGACTTCGTAGGGTTTATTTTCAAATTGTTCGCTCACATCAGGTCGAATACCGTCCTCAGATCCTGCAGATGGTCTCCCTTACAGCGACTCTTGACGGCGATGTCATCAACATAGCACTCCACCGTCTTACGTAAGTGGTCTCTGAAGATGATACTCACGGCTCTTTGATATGTGGAACCAGCATTCTTCAAACCGAAAGGCATGACTGTGTAGCAGTATGTGCCAATCGGTGTTCGGAATGATGTATGCATTTCGTCGTCAGGAGACATCTTGATTTGGTTGTACCCTGAGAATCCATCCATGAATGACATACGTTCGAAGCCGCTGGTGTTGTCAATCATGATGTCTGTGATAGAGAGGGGGAATTCATCTTTGGGACATGCCTCGTTCAGATTACGGAAGTCGATGCAGATTCGAATCTTTCCATTCTTCTTGAGGACTGGTACTATGTTGGCAATCCAATCCGGATGTTGTTCCTCACGAATGAAGCCGCTGGCTATTAATTTGTTGACTTCGGCTTTGATGGCATCTATGATGCCTGGGCGGAAGCATCGCTGTTGTTGCTTGACTGGCTTTGCATCTTGCCGAATGTTGAGTTTGTGAAGAGCAATATTGGGATTTAACCTCGACATGTCTTCATAGCTCCAGGCGAACACATTAATATATTCTTTGACAAGTTCCAGCAGCGATTCTCGCTCTTCGTCTGTTAGGATTTTACTGACGAAGATTGGTTTTGTAGAAAATTCGCTGCGGAGATCCACTTGTATGACCTCATCTTCAGTAGGAGGTTCTCTATGTTCGAACCACTTTTTCCATTATGCATCCAACTGTTGGGCCCACGGCTCTAACTCGAGGATTTCAGGAATGCCTTCATCTTCTTCATAAGCGTCGACGAATGCCATGTTGACTGACAGGACTTGTCTGAATACGTCTTCGATGCTGGTATCCGAATCAGAAGTTGGTGACCCGGTTGAATGTGAATGCCAGTCACATTCTTCATCTAAACTTTCAGGGGTCGTCGTGGGTGTAACATACCCTAATCCACATCGAGTCTTGGTATAGTAGTCTCGTGGTTTGCCAGCCGGAACCGGTGGCTTCAAAGGTAATCGTCGCCCAGTGCCATAGTTCAAGCCTGGCGTAGTTGCCAGATTATACCCCTGTTTTTGCATGAGATATTTGGATTGGGGGCTATAAAGATACAGAGGCAGTCTCCCGGCATTTGATTCAAGGTCAACTTCTTATATGGTGAAGGACTGCGGTTCGTCCTTCCGGCCGAAAATGATTGGATGGTCTCCTCCCTAGATTATGCAGTAAGCATCTTCCACAGGGGTAAGCTAGTTTACGGTGTAAACATTCGTCACTTGTGTGTGTAGGTGAGTGTCTATACAGTGTTCCATAGCATACATTGTACAAAGCTTATTAAGCTCGAGGTAGTTCAAAGATAGCCCTTTATTGATGAAGTAAAGTATCTTTTCTAGCGGGATTACATCATCCGCGGAGGGAACATCAGTGTGGGCAGCCACATACTTGGCTAGCTCCGGTTCCTCTTCGGCTACCCCCTGTATAAACGAAGACTGAGAGGATGACTTGGGCAGCTTGATTGTCAGGGGTTCAGCTGGTGGAGCAGAACGTGGAGTTGTTGGCAGACTAGCGACCCCCAGTTTGGTACTCGATGCTGGGCGGGGAGTGGTTGGTTCGCTAGAAGTCCCAGACCTTGCATCGGGGTGACGACTCTTCTTGGGAAGGCGTATCGTCATTGGCTTGTCGGAGGGATTGAACTTCTCCGTTTGTGGCTGGCCGACTCTCGGCAGCCTGATTGTTAATGGCTCCATTGTGGGTCTTGGCACTTGGCCGGACCTTGGCAGTCGGATTACCATTTACTCTTCTTGAACCGAGAGGCTGATTGCGTCCTTACGCAGAGTAGCGGTAAGGGGTGCGGACTTGCCAGGTTTGCGAGCTTGAAGGTGGATCATCAGAGGTTCTTCTGATTCTGAGGCTGTCTCGGTACGAGCTTGCACATCTCCTTCACCAAGGTGCCTCTTCGACTTTTCGTATAGGCAGGAGTCTGAGTAGTAGGATTTGACCACTTTGAAGGGATCGATGTCGGCAAATTCTGTCCTCACGAAGCCGTATTTGTCGACATACTTGAAGCATTGGTGCAGTGTGGAAGGCACGATCATATAATCGTGTATCCAAGGGCACCCCAGGAGGATGTTGTAAGAAGTGTCTGTATCTATGACGTAACAGGTGACTTCCGACTGGAGATCGCCAATTTGACACTTCAGACGAATCTTCCCAATTGGGTAGCTCCTGCCCGAATTAAAACCACTGATGGCGGTACTTGTAGGCGTCAGACGATGCATAAGGATGTGGAGATGATGTAACAGAGCCTTCAGGATAATGCTTGTGGAAGAGCCAGGATCAATGTGCATCTGATCCACCTTTACGTCGCCGATGTATCCAGTGAAGTATAACGGGCGATCGTGCAGGTTGGTTTGGATGAGTATGTCCTGCGGAGTGAAGACAATATTGGGCATCGCTCCCGTGCAAGCGCTGTCATGGAGATCTTCAGGCGGGTTCTCTCCTGTGAGGTTGAGCTGAGCCAGGTACGCGTCGACATTTTGGAGTGCATCACTCAAAGCCGCACGAACATCCTTTGAGAGTCACAGAAGCTCGTATAATGACAACTTGGCCGGTGTGTTGGCCAATTGCGCCAGGATGTCGAAGTTGTAGGGCTTCTCCAGCCCCTGCGGTACCTCTTTTCGGAGGGATTTGTCAAAGTGAGTCTCCTTCGACCTAGGCTTGTCATTCGTCGGAGGCTGAGAAGGTCCCGAAGCGTCAGTTGTAGCGGGCTGATGATCTTCAGCCGAATTATCATCCACGGGTTAGGATTGTGCCCCAGACCGAGATTATGCGGCAGGACCTAACTTTTCTACTCTTTTTCTTGCAAATGGAAGATGGTGTGGGCTGAGTCACCTCTGATACCAAGTCTGGATGGACCCATATGACCTCTCCTCGTGATGTGGTGAGAGGCACTAGACCAGCAGCCTGATCTCGGAGAGGTGGAAGATTAGCAATTTCTATTGTCGCCAGAGGGATGGGGACCACACCGTCTTGAGTTTCTGTTGGAGGGAAGCTGCCAAATTGTACTGACACCATATTGGCTGCCACAGTTACCGCTTCGAAATCGATGGCCAGAGCATTCGAATCGATGAGATTTTGGATGTACCATTTTAGTTGGTAGCAGTCGTGTGTAGCATGGTGGACGTAGCGATGGTAATGGCAGTACTTTGGGTCCTCCATTTCTGTCGACCGAGGTTCCCATCTTGGTGGAGGAAGTTGAATTCTGTCTCCTTGTATGAGCATATCCAAGATGGGCTTGACGTGGCCGTCTTCAAAGGAGTAGGTCATTTGTGGCCATTGCTTGTCTGCCGGTTTTGGCTCAGGTTTTTGTGCTGTATCGGCCACCATAGCCTGCTTGCCCTCGTTGTCCCGGTTGTTGGTGAAGTTATCCCTACTGTTGGTGTTGGCGTTGGGACGCCTGCCCTTATCTTCTCCCTCTGAGATGTACAATCCCAGTTGGCGAGCCTTCTTCAATCGTTCTTCGGCGCTTGTGGCACTGATGATAAATATCTTCCAGTCCTTGAATTGACTTTCACCCATCCAGAGGCTGATTGTTGGAAGCAGTCTCTTTTAGCAAATTTCGATTAAGGAGAAATCCTGGTTATCAGAGGGCAGCTTCATTGCGGTTTGGGGAAACCGCTTAATATAGTTCCTTGTCAGCTCTTTCTCCCCTTGAACGACGTCCATGAGGGTGGACATCGTGACGTCCTGTCCTACTTCGTAGAATCTTCCCAAGAACATGCGCTTGAAGCTGGCGAAGGAGTGGATGCAGTTGTCTAGCAGGTTGCGATACCAGTCGAAGGCAACTCCTTCCAATTCCCCGATGATTAATCATGTAAGGATGGCATCGTCATGGGACAAATGGTCGATGGTGACCTCGAAGTAAGTGATATACCGACTTGCGGAGGTCTTGCCATCATAAGGATTGATATTGAAAGACTTATATCTTGGTGGGAAGGGGACATCCCTCCATGCTGCAGGGTTTGGTTGCCGTATTCTGAGGTCTTGAGAGGTTTCTCGGGCGTAAAACATGGCTCGGAGCTCCTGGACCACTCTTCTTGCTTCCCTGGCCTCATCCACAGGGGTAAGGGCCATCATTTCAGGAGGATTGTTGCCCGGGTTCGGTGTCGCTGAGTTCGAGTCCGCATTGATCGCGGGACCCGGGTTCGGGGCCGCTTTGATCTCGTCCACAGACTTGACCAAGGCATGCAGTATGGCCTCCAGAGTGTCGATGCGTTGGCGATCACTGGAACCACCTTGGTTGCTGTCCGTCATGAACACCGTCTTTAAATGAGGAGAGATGGACAAAACGGTGGAGGAAGTGCCCTCCGAATCATACCCCTGTAGCGAGAAGTCATCGGGGTATGTGGGAATGTTCTCCTCTGGTTCGGACTAAGAAGGGATAGTACCCCCAGCCTCAGATTTTGCTTCATCTTGGGAGTCGTGGACGTCCTCAGGGACGTCGGCCCTTGCTGTGTCTGATGGGAGAGTTGTTTCCTCAGGCTCATCTCCTTGGAACATTGGATTATCGTGGATGTTCCGAGGAGTGCTACCCAAGTCCCAGCAACCCCCAGTGGTGTGGACGATGAATCTCCCACTGTAGCAGATTTTCTCTTTGAACGGGTACCTTAGAAAACTCCTGTGGTGGGCACCCGTTTAGACGGTAGTCTCTTAGTCATAGTGGTTGAAATCTTCGGGCTGGGAACATTGGTCTTCTTCCCTCTCCCATCGGCGGGGATTTTCTGAGCAAAGTTATAGGAGATGACGGGAGGTGCCTCATCCTCTGAACATGGTTGTTGCAGTCTTTGAAAGACGGACTGCCGGTCTTCTCGTATCGTCGCGTTGTTGCAACAATAGTTAACGATGACTTGGGTGCAGTGACGTCCGTGGGAGGACTCTTTGCACCCCGATGCACCTTCTCTTTTCTTGCGTTTGTGGAGGATGGCCTCACGCAAGTCAGATGGGTCTGGATCGACCATGTTTGCTCCCTGGATTTTGGGAGACTTTTGCGAACCTCTCTGTCCGTTTACCGCCGGGGGCTGGACTCGAGTGGTTCTGTACAACTTTCCATCTGAGGCTCGCATAATAGTATGTAGGACGTTCGGATGGTCAGAGGTTGGATCAGTGGACCGAGCTCGCAAGCTCGTGTTGCCCTAGACTTCTTCGCTCTAGTGCATTAGGGCACATAGAAGGAAGAGTCTAAGTGGTGCTGGAGAGAGTCAGACATGTCTTCTTGGGAGCACAAGAGATCAGGACCATAGGAGATGCGGTCGAAGACAGAGCCACGCGGAGTAGGTGTCATGCGGCGGGCATCAATAATCTTCATGCGGCTGGCAGGCGTAGCCGCACAGGTCTTCTCCATGCGGCCGGACATCCTAGCCGCATGAGTATTCTCCATGCAGCTGGAAATCCTGGCCGCATGAGTATAATGCATTTGGCTGGCAGTCTCGGTCGCATGGTCATCATTCATGCGGCTGACAATCTTGGCCGCATGAGTCTTCGTCTTGCGGCTAGTGCCCTTGTTTAGTTTTTTCTGGAGCACATAGAATCACTCTTTGCCCCTGCAAGTCCATTATCGTAGTGCTTTCCTCTGCCGGACTTGGGGACATCAGAGTCCTCTATGGCTCGAAGTGGGGCCGCGCGAGAGTCGCCTTCGCCATCTTGGGCAGCAAAGAGTACTCCGTCCAGAGCTTGGGGAGGAGAAAATGATTTTGGCCTCCACTCGCAGCGAGCTTTCTTTGTGCGGGTTCGCTTCTGGACCGGGCCAGCACTTTCTTTAGAGAGCATTTCTTCAAACGCCTGTTGGTCGAAGCGGACGACCATCTTCTCTTGCGTGGAGCCAAATTTGGCTGCATCCTATTGCGTCACCAACTCCTCAGCTATGGAGAAGTTTGTCCCCAGCAGAGTCGCCATCGTATTTGCCATGAAATATAAAAGAACAGAACAATTATCGGAGGACTGGACTTTTACTTCACAATACAAACTCGCTTGTACAAAGAAAGCCTAGGGACGAAAATCTAGGTACAACAATCTAAGTATAATTGTTTATTTTAGATTCTGGGGGTAACGGTAGAGGCTCGGGAAAGCGACGGCAGCTCTGTCTTACTCCTTGGACGATCGGGTGCAGCCTTGGCTCTGTAGAAGAACTACTTGGCATTGCTGAAGAAATGCTCTCCTTTCAGGCTATGTATATTCTCTCTCTGGCTCTTTGGATCTCTGTGTCTTCTCTTTCAAAAGTAAGAGTCTCTCCTTCTCTATATGTCTCTCATTTTATTCTCTGGATCTGGGGCCGGGGGTCCTTTTTGTAAGGGAATGGCACCTTGCTATTTATAAGAGTGGGGGGCATCATTAGGGTTTGAAATGATTGCCCCCTTTCAAAAGTCAGCGGCCTCTTGATTATTCAATCTGGGCCATTAATCCTGAATGTGTTAAATCTGGGTCATTAATGTAGATTGCGCCGAATCCAATAAGTAATTAATGCTGATTGCAACAAATTTGTATCATGATGATTTCTTGACGTTTGCAAATCTGAATCATTCTCTGCCACGTGTCCCCACTGTTTGTTATGATTATTGGGATTCGACCCAATCTAGAGATTACTTTGATTGTAGTAGATCTGAATTATTGAGGTATGATCGGCTTTTGACACGTGTCCAGCCACGTGTCCCAACTGTTGTACTCATGAGCCGCATAAAAGTCATGACACTCAAACCGCATGAGAGTCGTCGTGCCCGAACCGCATGAGAGTCTCCATACCCGAACCACATGAGAGTCGTCATGACCGAGCCGCATGAGAGTCTTCATACTCGAGCCGCATAAGTGTCGTCATGACCGAGCCGCATGAAGAGTCGTCACGACTGAGCTGCATGAGCGTCTCCATACTCGAGCCGCATGAGAGTCTTCATACTCGAGCCGCATGAAGAGTCGTCATGACCGGAGTCGTAACCGCATAGAGCTTATCCGAGCCGCATGAGGCTCCAGAAGACTTTCGGTCCGCATGAGTTTCTGAGCTGCATGAGGCTCCTTCTGGCTGAGCCGCATGGGCTTCCATGTTAATTTTGGGCCGCCTAAGGCCCCCATGCTGCTTTTGGGCCGTATGAAGCTTTCTGGATTTTTAGCCGCATGAAGCTCCATGTTGAATTCGAGCGGCATAGAGAATCCCCCTTTTTTTCTTGCGCTTGTGAAGGATCCCATCTCGCAAGTCAAGGACATCTCGGTCAACCTTTGTACTCGTTTTGTGGGCCCGGGTATCCCGAACACACGAGTTCGTAGGTATCATGTTTACAACTTTCCATCAGAGGCCAGCTTTAACAGTTAGCGGGGCGCTCTGATGGTCAGAGGTTGGGACAGCTGACTAAGCTCGACGAGCCCGTGCTGCCCTAGACTTCTTCGACTTAGCACCCGAAGGTGCGTAGTAGGAAGAGTCCAAGTTGGAAGGAGGGAAGAGAAGTTGGTGCCCTTTTCAAAGGAGGCAAGGGGGCTCTATTTATAGAATGGAGTGAGCCCTTTCTTTTTCTCCTTTCCGATGTGGGACTAAAAGCAATATTTTCCATGCTTCTACACCAACTATGGAGCGAGTTGCTCAACAGCTGCAACAGCCCGCTCAGCCGAGAGAAGGGAACATTTGGGACTTTAAGAAGATGAACCCACCAGAGTTCATAGGAACCAAGGAAATTTTGTATGCTGACGAATGGCTCGAGAAAATCGGGCAGATTATGAGGGTTTTTTGAATCCCTGAAGACTTGAAGATTGAAGCGGTTAGCCTACAGCTTCATGATATTGCTAGTACCTAGTTCCGGAAAAAGCCCCAACTAGTATTTTCGACCCTAACCTGGGACCAGTTCAAGGACCTCTTTAAGAGAAAAAATTTCCCTGCGGTGGCCAAAGACGTTCTAGAAAAGTAGTTCCAAAACTTGGAGCATGGTAGCTTATCAGTAGATGGGTACGTCGTAAAATTTCACAGATTGAGTCGATTCACCGAGTACATGGTCCGAGACTCGAAGGATTGAGCATGGAGATTCCGATAAGGATTAGCCAAGGAAATTATGTTTCACATGTTTTCTGGTACAACAAAATTTACGGGAATCGTAGTTGTGGCCCAAAGGATAGAGATGGACCTCGATTTTAGGACAAAGAGAGATCGTGATGTAGTAGGAGGTGGCACTAGTACTGGACCAGCCAAACATCCCTAATTCCAGTCAAGGACTTTTCAATACCAGCAATAGAACCATGCCCCAGCATAGCCCGAATCTAGCAGGTGCAATAGCCCAGAGGTAGTTATAGTAGGCTCCATATTGTACAAATTATGGAAAGACAGGACATGTCTGGGACGACGACAGAAGGAGGCTCGGAGTGTGTTTATACTGTGGTTCACCTTCGCATCAGATGAGGGAGTGTCTTCTAGCTCCAGTTCAGAGGGGACCAGCTAGGCCACCAGCTGTTCTGCAACCGCGAGGTCCTCAGGAGACTAGCAAGATACATAACATACATGCTGATTGTAAAAGTAAAAGATAACAATTAATCAAATAAATTCCATAGACTGTAGTACAATGCAACATACTTCCAATCTATAGTATATCTCAATTGTAGTTCAATGCAAGTAACTCCAAATCGAGACTGGTCAAGTAGCCAATCCTAGTATCAATCCCATCTCCTAAAGGAATACAAGGGTCAAGTAAAATTCTATATACTATAGTACATGCAAGATACTCCCAATCTATAGTATATCTCAATTATAGTTTAATGCAAGTAACTCTCAATCGAGAATGGTTAAGTCATGTCAACTTAGGTCAAATCCAAGCCAATCAATCAATGTCAGGTCAAGTCAAGGGAACATGGCGTAGAACTGACAACTCTATTACAACACACGGGTGAACATGAAGAAGACCAATAAACAAGCAATAAATATAATTATATCCTATACATGCACGTAAATCTAGAAATAAGTAAAGGAATAGATGATAGTCCAATTACGAATATGATAAGCATGTAATCATATGACAACAAAATACAATAGAAAAAGAAACATGTATATACTGTACATGTTAGCAAGGCACACTTGCCTGCAGTGTCCAAAGATGCGTACAACGGTTCGACTCTGTTAACCTCATTTATACCATTATTGTAACGCCCTAGTCTTAAAATACTTAGGACTAAGTACATATCCATGCCAGCTGTATACATACGAAGTATACTCTAATACATAAAATCCTCGGATGTATACATAAGCTGTAAAATGTAATAAACCATTGTAACTATATCTCATCCAAAAAAAAATAATGATGTAAATCAAATCATAAATAGCTAATTTGTACAAGCTTGTTGGGCGAAGACAAATCCACTACCAACTATTTCCAACGAGAAAACAATACCAAGAAAGGAAAGATAAAATAGCAATGGACAATCCAAGAGCAAGCCTCCTAGATAGCTATGGAAGACCACGATCTTGGCATGAGCACCTGTAAAAAGACATGAAAAGCACACACCTAGAGAGATAACCAGGTCCTCAGAGGGACGTAACAAGAAACATAAAGAACATGCCACATGACTAAATATATATAATATGCCATAATCACAAGTAAAATAAAATAGTCTCAATCGTAACAAGATCCAATATCTCATCATCGAAACAATGGACTATCCCTACAACCAAACAAGGATAAGGGGTAGTAAACTATACCACGATGCGACCTTATCCCAAGCTACTAATGGAACGGGGGTAACATGACATTGACTAAGGTTACCTAACCATTCTACTGTGTTCATGCAGTTAAGAACAAACCTTCAATGCATGGGCTCTCTGGCTACAAGAGTAGGAAACTCAGGTATGGTCCCACCAAGATACCAGGGACCTCAAAGCAAAACATTCATCGAATGTCAGAGGCCAGCAGGAAATTAGGTATCAGGATCCATGACCGTATCTCCAGCTGAGATAACCGATAATAATAGGAAAGTGCATACATGGCCCAAACATTAAGGAACTGTTCTTCCTATCCAGTGCCTAGTAGAGTCAAATCCATGACTCATATACCTCTACTAACTGCCAAGTCTCCTAACATGCCTCTATTGGTAGTTACCCTAACGTATGCGCACAAGTGATCAGCCATCACATAAATACCTCTACATGCTACTCATCTCATGCATACCTCGTGGTACAACTATGTCAAGATTCATGTTACACACTACAAATGTTAGTCCCTTAACTTTAGGTCCATATGCAGTCAAATGATAATAAGTAAAGTAAAGCTAATATCACTGAGCAGGCAATAAATCAGGAACTGTAATAATGGTACTGCTACAAGGACTGGAAATATGTAAACAGTGATATACAATAATAAAATGTAGACTAAATATAAGCAGTAAATATGGCAAGGTATCTTGTCTGAGGTTGTGTACAAAAATGGGCAACGTCCAATAGCTCGAACCGTTAGAATAGTGAAACGGTGAAAGTCAAATCCCGCATACGTCTTCGGATGCTGAAATAAATCTTACGAACGTGTTCAAAATATAATATATGTCTAGAAAATGCCTATCCAAAAGTCCAATTCTGGAACAGGGGTAAAATCGTAATTTTGGGTCAAAACGATGTCCGTCGTTGAACCCGTTTTGTACTGAAATGTGTGCCAGGACCTACGATCTCTAATGTCGTCAAACTACATGTCTACAGGTCCGGTTTGAGGAGACAAATCCAACCGTTTGTCCAAAGTTGGATTTCGGTGGGCTGTGCATAATTTTGCCCGTTGGAGCAGGTCACGGGCCCGCCAAATAGACGTTCCGGTCGACCTTCTCAAAATCAAACCAAACTTGGCATATAGGACCAGAAAAATGATACAGTCTTATTGGCGTAAGTTTCGTTTCGATTTGACAAACGTGTACAAAGTAATTGGAGAATTTGCAAAAAGGCCGATACGACAAATTTTGACGGATATGCATCAAATTCGTCACGCACGCACAACCAATTTGAATTTCGTCAAAGCCCACATGTCCACGAAGTCGATATGCATCTTTCGATGATTTCAGTTTGCGACCACTTTGCTCGGTTTGGCGGGACGTACGTAGTATCAGGGAGATTTTTATAAATTTTAGTTTTTGAAAACCATATTTTTCTTGATTTTCAACCATGAATAACTTTCTGTATAATTCCTGAAAAATAATTCTACTAAAAGGAATTCGATCTCGTATAGGTTGTGTTCAATTGACTTTAAATAGATATTGAAAACTATGAGTAATTTGACAATAATTGACCTTTAAATAGGACTTTAGGGCTGTCCTATACTCTGTTTTTGGGGTGGATTTTCTATTGACTTTGAGTCAAATTATCGGACAGACTAGTTCATACGAATTAAAACTAGTTGAAAGAAATTGAAGTTGTATAGATTTGGATCTTACCTGAAGAATCAGATCGTAAAATGATCGAACGTGCGTCGAGTACACGTGCTGTGAAGTTAGCTCCAAGAAGTCGTTGCTGCTGGCACCATGGCTGCGACTATTGTGTTCTGCCGCCTTGGCTATTGCTGCAGGCGTGGTGACGCCTGGCTACCGCCGTCGGCCTCGCGACTGCGCGCATGTGCACATGTCATAGGAAGGTAGGGGCGTGGCGGCTGGTTAGGGGTTTGTTTTGATTTTTTTTTGATATTTATGGAGGAGGGGGCTCGGCCTGAAGCGTGGAAGCTCGGGTTTGTTTGTTGCTTCCTTCGGGGAGCAGTGGGCCGAGGTCTTTTTTTCTTCTTCTTATTATATAACTATATATACATGTATATATATTTACCCAAATATATCTTTATGTATATATTCATATATACATACTAATAATATGCTAATAATTTCAAAAAAATTATTTTAATGAACATTGTGCACAATATACCTCCATGGTCATAATGTGACTATAAAAAAATGTTATAATAATATAAAGCTATTAAGTACCATAATTTAAGTAAATAATAATAAATTATAATAATTGTAACAATCATCCTAAAATCTCAAAGCCATATTTTGTAAAAACTTTTTATTAAAATAACTATACAAATAAGTTGCTACTTAGAATGTAGTAGTTACCTACTACTTATAGTAAAAATAATTATTAGTTACATACAAGGTACTTTAACAATCATTTAAAACACCATAAAATAAAAATATAAATCCTTAAAAATTTTAAAATTGAATATAAATTTGTACCATCGTGATATGTGTATACATTTATTGTAGCAAGAAACTTCCTACCAAAATATTAACATATGTCTAAAATTTAAAAGTCAAGTACATAAAAATATATATTGTAAATTATACTAAGGAAAATAAATAAAATAAAATTCTAAAAAAAAATTAGGGGGTTTACATCCTACCCAACTTATAAAAATTTAGTCCTCGAAATTAAAATAATCTTAATATTAACAAATAACGTGATTTAAATAAAAGGAAGAACTGGTACGTCCAATCACAACTCGGTATTTGAGACGATGGAGGAGGTGGTTACAAGTAAAGTTCAATTAACGCCATATTCTACAATATAAGGCATCTTGATTAACAACTCTACCCAACTTATAGAAGTTAACTAACCATGAAAATATCGTTACAAGACTTCTGAGAAGGACAATTTCTGAAGAGTGACACGAGTATATTGGATACTATTGACCGCAGTCACAGTTTCTAAGTGAGCCTAGATATTACTCTAGCGTTCTTGATAAATAACTACTATAAGGAAGTTATTTCAATTAAGCATAGGTACTCTAGGGGTCCTGCTTCCGACAAGATGGTAGGGACCTCTTATTTGAATATAACTAAAACATGTCGGTTCAATAGATTTCACACTTCGCCTAACCTGAAAAAACTAACATAAGCTCGAAGAACTTAGGGAAAGGATGAATTTTATGGCCAAGTGATAAGAATCTATAATAAGTACAGGAACCTTGCTATAGAATATGATTAGGTAAGAGTTTGGAACCTTAAAGTCTTAATGATTAGGTATACGGGTTGGTGTTTGGTTTCGCATAGGAGGCATGTGTTTGTTTAGGCGGCATGCATATGTCATAGATGTGGCATGTCTTGCATGGATCATGTGTATTCAGTCTAGTTAAGAAATTTGGTCTATATTGTATGGTTTAAGTCGATTGGAACAAAAAGTATTTATGGTTTGTTCTAAAGGAAAGATGTCATACCTGTGGTGCATTTGAAACAGACACATGAAGGTGGGTTTGTGTGGGACCTGTATGTCATGTGTGTAGCTTGATTGGTCCAGTTCATGAGGGCAAAATTTGTGGGAAAGAAAACGCTAGTGTCGGGCTCCAAATGCCAAAGTCACGGTAGAGGTTATCACATTATTCGGATAGAAGTAGATGTTATGAGTCATCGATTTACTAGTTAAATTGGAACCAATCTATCACAATCATTTGCTAATTCAAGAATTCTACCTTCTAGAGAGGCTTGGAATCTACACACCTTAAAAATCTTATTTTTGACTTAAGAAAAGACACGATTTTAGGATGGAATGGATCTGAGGAACTCAAGGTTGCGATCCTTTACCGCGATTATCTAGACACACGAGCAAAAAGATATGAAGTGTAATAATAAGGTGCAACTTCCAAATAGATGGAAGAATAGTTACGAATATGATCCAAGTTTGTCATCTCATTCTACAAGGTAGGGGACACTAAGTTCACAGTTACAGAAATTTGGTTAATCACGGGAATTATAATAATAGAACTTCTAAGAACTTCAAATTTCATGAAGATGTATGAGGATATGTGGTGCTTCTGGTCGTAGCCACTGATTCTATTAGGAAGCTAGGCATTACTTATATACCGTTGCTCCTATGTTGACCATATCTTATCAAGGTAGTAGGAGGGGGTTTTGTTATGCATAACCGAAATAAGTTCGTTGCCTAGGGATTCCTTCTTCACATAACGCAGACTACGAAGGGATACGGTTAAAAAGCCCATAAAGACAGGATTAGTTGACCAGGAGGTAGGGACCACATAATATGTGTCGGGACCTATTTCATAAGTTTGGTTTAATAGTCCACATATGGTGATATGCATGGATGGGTTTATATAGGGTTTAATGGATTCCAGGATAGGACATTAGTCTTTTATTGAATAAGTCTTTGGTTTAATCCATATTGGTTGGTCAAGATCCACAAAATCAATCGAGACCATACTCATCAGATTAGGGTAACCTAGAATAGGTTCTAACTCAAGTGGGTCGCCTACTTGTCAGTTGGGTTGGTAGAATAGGTTCTATAAGTCATGAAGATATGCCTTCTGTGACTTTTGTGTTTAAGTAGCACAAGGGCGCTCTTTTGAGTGTCACACTAATGGCAAGTGCGTAGAGGGCTTCGAATAGATCACAACCATATATTGGGCCAAAAGATTTGAGCCAAGGTTGGATCTCTAGTTGCAGTCGGAAAGTACATTGGTGTTATGGTAAGGGTGATCACTAGTCCCTTTTGACCTAAAAGTCGTATCATAAAAATATAGTACAAAAGGACGTGTTTTAGTAGGACATGATATATCTAGTTGAAGGTGGACCTGTCTAGATCTTGTATGTGCAATTTGTTGGAAGGTTACAGCTAGTCTCGTGCTCCGAATATTAATGTCACATTCGGTGACACCAAATGATCTAAAATATAGAGTGGAAGTTCACGAGTCACTATTTTATCATCCAAGTGAGAACCAATTTATCTCAATCAATTCCTAAGATGAAGAATGGCCAACAAATATTCACTATAGAGACTAGGACAAGGTTTTTTAGAATAATGAGGTTAGGAATATTTGAGTCGTGACATTGTACCTTAACCATTGGTAATAATAAGTCACGATGTGGTGATAACGTGATGTGGTAGTTATGAATCAATTTTGAGGATCGTAATCCGATTCCCAATAATGGAATGATTACGTACCACGATACATGAGTCGATAGAATAGAATGATCTACTTCTTCATAGTGTATGAGTGTTATCGATGAGGGCGACGAACTCTACGTCACGTCATATGAAAGATCTCTAACTACTAAGTCATAAATTCTATTTGTAATAAGCCTGCCCGGCTATGGTTATAAGGTTTCTAATGGTGTCAAATGTAACTCTCATATATTATTATTGGTAATTAGTAGATCATAATATGACGAGGTATTATGTTATGGATATTGGCTAAGCTAGTGATTGCTAAGTCAGGTCTTAATAACAAAATCTCATAACTAGGATAATATCCTTTGGGACTCTAATCTCGAGATGGGTGTCTATCATAGTACTAGTGAATGTTTGCCCTTGTTTTTGTCTATTCCTCTCATGTCTAAACTGCGGGCTTGGTCGAGTAAAGGTTGGGTTAAGATTTAAGGGTTACTAGTTAAAGCAAGGTTCAAGCAAATAATTAGAGACTCATAATAATTAGGTCCTTGAGAATAGATATCCGTCTAGGGTTGGTGTTTGACCAAGGGTATGATTCTAATCATCATCAAACTTAAGTGATTAGAATTTTGCCATAGTAGTTTTAGGGTCGAGAAGAGAACGAGTAACCCAAGGCAAGGATGTAGTCTTAAGGCTTGGCCGATGGTTGATATACTTGTATATATATAGCCTTTTATGGCCATGGGGGATACTCCGTAGCTATTTATCAAATACAAGCGTTCGTCTTCCTAATCAGTGAAAGACAAAGTAATGAAGAGTTCAAGAAGGATCAGTGAAAGACAAAGCAATGAAGAGTTCAAGAAAGATGTCATCGAATACAATTATACGATTCAAAGGCGAATATATAATGCAAAAGAAATTGTCAAGGCAATCGTGGATGAGATCCTAGATACCTTAATATCTTAATCCACATGGGATAATCATAAGAAGAGCGAACCAAGTACACTATGGTTGATCAGACCATAATACATTTATTCTAATTAGACAATATGTGCTTGTGGGCGTCCACAGTATATATATGTCCTGAACAAGCTCGATAAAGAATAAGCTTGCAAAACTAGGATATAAATAGCAATATTATTTATCATATTACAAAGTAATAGTTGTTTGTAAAAACAAAAGTATAAAACTTTATTGATACAAACATTGTAAAGATTACAAGAATTTTGGAAAAGTACAACTGTAGGAATCCAATCTAGAAGATGATGCTTTATCCCTTGGACGATGTGAACTTTGAAGACGGTAGCCTCTGAAGTTGAAGGCAAAAGCCTCGAAAGAATGCAGCAGCACTTGGGAAAGAACTCCTGAACTCTCTGATATTTCTGAACTTTTATGTCTGATCCCCCTTGAATGAAGACTTGAAACTCTATTTATAGAGTTCTGGAAATAACTAATTTTTAGTTATTCTGAATGGCGCAAGTTGGATTGCGCAGGAACTAGATTGCGCAGCATCAGACTGCGCAGGCAGTTGTCTGGTCGTAGGCCAACTATCTTGGACACATGTCATTATTTGATTGAAATGCGCATGATCGTGTGAAGACGGTTGCCACGTAACGAGCAATTGATGGCATGAATGCCACATGTACTTTTGTCAATTGTCATGATGAAATGTACCATATGAATTGTGCTGACTTCGGATTGCGCTGAGATGGATTGCGCTGGTCTGGATTGCGCAGGCACTGGATTGCGCTGTATGTACAGCTGTCAACTATCCTCGAGCGCTGTGCGACACAATAAAAGAAAGTCTCCTCGTTCTTTGTGCTGTCAGCTGTCAGAAAGATTTGATTTTGTCAGATAATGATGACATTGCCACGTCAGCCTGCGCAGTTCAAAGTGTGCGCAGTCTGGTGTGCGCAATCTGAATGATGCGCAATCTGATGTCTGCGCAGTTCATTTGAAAGTTGTATTTCTTGATTTTCGACTTTGTCAATAGGTGCAACTTGATTTTTTAGGACCTACAAGACCCCCTTCAAACTTTTCGAAAGTTGAATTTATTCAAAGTTTCAAAATACTTTGAATTTCAAATTTTAAAATCAAGTTGCGCATACGTGAGCTGTCTGCGCAATTGGATGATTCAGTCCCGCTTTTTCGACGCAATCTGAGGCGGCCGTTCCCCTTTGAAAAACTATAAATAGTTCCTCATTCTTTCACTATCTTTCTTTACTTGCAAAGAGAAGTTTCTTGAGTATTCCCGATTCTCCTCGTCGATCTCCATGGCCCCCAAGCGATCCTCCGCCTGCCAAGGGCAAGGCCCCCGCCGAATCTTCGGCTAGGGTTGCACCTCGTCCTTCTCGACATGAGACTACGCATCCCGCTTTGCTAGGTAGATGATTCAATCGAAAACTCTTTTTAGTGTTTTTTGACTTCACTGATCTTCAAAATCTATCTCTTTTAGAGATGTGATCATATTGCGCCACCCTTTTTAGGGTCTTGGTTGCACGAACTAGTTATTCTTCATTTTTATGAAGAATACTTTCTTACACAATCGGTTGAACTGCGCTGACAAAAGTCAGCACAATCTGCTGATTTGCGCAAGATTGCCAGTGCAATCTGATGCTGGCGCAAACTGATGGATGCGTAATTTGATGGTTGCACAATCTGATGGTTGCGCATCTAATAATAGCATTTTTGATTATACTTGTACTGAATTTCTGTTTTCTCTGTTTTGATGCAGTGAATACCAGAGAAGATCCTAAATATGAAACTTTTGTAGGAACTCTTGCAGAATCTGAGTTCAAAGAGGACTTGTCCCACGTACTTTTTCCGCAATATGTACTTCCGTCCTCTCGCCAGACTATTCTGATAGCACAAGATAATGATACATTGCTATGCCTGATGAATGGACAGCCTTTACAGACTGTTGATGCTGTCACCCACAGAAAACCTATGTTCCTATTTGGTGAAGCAATTGACAAAAGTTCTCAACCAAGACCACGTGTTGAGCAGAGAACTTTTCAGTGGAAGGAGAAACTGATTTTGCTACCAGATATTGCCAGGTGCCTTCCTTTGGCACGATATGCTCATGCTAGCTACCCCAGGAGAATAGACTAGGACATCACTCCTCTTCAGCAGGCTCGACTGGAAAAATCTGCGTCAAGAAGGACCGGAATAACAGAGACATGTTCTATAGTTCCTCAGAACGACACAGTACTTTACTTAGAGGATTGAAACCAGGGTGCATCCCTCCGAAGAATTCTTCTCTATTAATGCCTGTGAGGATCCCAATCTTTGCGAATGAGTACGCAAAAGTTGAAGGCAGTTACCCGGATCAAGACATCCGGTTGACAGGTCTGGTAAACCCAGACATCAAAAGGTGGAGCAGTATAGCAAATTGGATACTAGTTCAGTTTGGAGATAAACTCAGAGAGATTGAATTATGAAGCGGTACATGCTCTTGTATATGGCTTCTACCCAAACCCTCATCTATTTTTGGCACTGGCAGAGAGGTACAACTACAGTACAGGGACGTTCATGACGCCCTGTGGAGAGATGGGGTTGGCTCTCCACGAGATGAAGTATATCTCGTACTTAACAATGGCAGACTTTCCTTACGAGGAGTATGTCCCCACCAACGACGAATTAGAGAGACTGCGTCGAGAGAATTCGAAGATGGTAGAAGTCTTTGACGAATTGTTATGCCATTACAACGTATGCTCTTTCTACTACAAGAGTTGCTCGTCTGGTACATGCTATTCTTCGAAATGGCTGACTTATCTTTTTCTCAACCATATTATTGAGAAAAGGACAAAAGATCATGACTCCTGCAATCCAGACTTCTTCCAACCTCTCACCCATAGTTAAGTGATAAAGCTGATGGAGGAGAATAAGAGACTGGATATTTTAGTAGAGGATGAACATAAATATCCGCCTCTTAAAGTTGGAGATTTTGTTGAGAGCCATGTAAGAATGGACTACAGGCCCATGTCCAAAGAAGCCCAATTAGTAGGATTTCTGACGTACTGGCTCCGCCGCTTCGTCATGCCTGGGGCAAGTGTTGTAGACCGCTTCCACCACGGTGTCCTTTTTGCTGCTATCCTGTTAGTCTTCGGCTACCGGATGGATCTACTATCAGCGATGACTTGCAAAATAAATGTGAGTCTTCGTTTGTATGTAGATTCCATGCTTAAGGGTAAGTGTGATAAAGGTAATTTCCCAGACTAGATTTACCTTACACTTACTTATTCGGATGGCTACTCCTACGCCATCCATCTCTGATGAATCCTGCCATGGGGGCAGTGGATGGCAGTTTTCTGTGCCGGTTCTCACAGAGCCGATGGCTATATACTAGCCTGAAAGATTGCAGACGCACATTAAATCTAGGCAGAGGATGGAATTTTTTTTGTACTCCCCCTCCAATGGTTATGAATTTATGGCACCAAACATGGTTGACCTTGGAAGGCAGCCTACAGGCCGAATAACTTTTGAATGGTTGAAGGCAATCAGACCGTCACATCTAGTATATAGATTTAAGGAAGAATACTTTCTGGAGCCATATTTGCCGAGTCGCTTCGTTCGACAATTTGGATATGACCAGTTCTACGTGGGGAATACAATAACTTGCTTACGAGGAATAGGATATTTGATCGACGAGCCAGAGCATGGGCTTACTACAATGCTCGAGACACAGGAAGTGTTTTCGATGCCACACAGGAATAATGCTGGTCCAAGAATGCTATACACATATTCACAGTTTTATACAGCTGCCAACACTTTTTCCGAAAACTTTAGCCTTGTGGATAGTTTTGCGACGGCAAATCGTCTGAGGAAGGGAGCAACTGATGTACTGGCTCCTAACAATGATGAGGAATACGAACCAGTGGATGATCCACTGGAGGCTTCCAGGAAAGTCAATTTTCCTGAGGAAGTTAGTCAACCTATAAGAGTCTCTCTGAAGGTTGCTAAATCTCCGGCCAAGGAGAAGAAAAGAAGAAGGGAAGAGCCTCCTGTCCCCATTGTGAAGAAGAAACTAATTCTGGAACATTCTTCAGAGAAGGTTACGACGAGATCACAATCCAGACAATTGGCCGAGTCCTCTCGATATGAAGCCGCTACACCAACCTCTGTTCATAAACAAGTCGATATAGTAAACATAGAGAGCCCTGAGAGGCCTCTACATAGAAGAAAGAAGCTGGCTCACAGAAGACAGAAGATAAACAGTTTCTCATCCTAGACAAGCTTTGTCTTCGGTAGTAGCGAACGCTGTAGCTGGGCTCACTATGCCATCTCCAACTCCTATTACTGAGGCTGGACATAAAACTCCTAGTCTAGAACAGAGGGAGGATATTGAGGAGAGAAAGATTGACCAGAGAGATGAGGCCATAGAGTCTAGAGACAATATTGTAGAAACAGAGCATGAACCTTTGCAATCTCCATTGTCAGCAGCAGCAAAACTCATCTTCCTGCCACACCTGGAGCAAACCGTGATGTGGAAGATCGTTCGATGATCCAGGCTTTAGAAGATTGTGACTTCGGCTCACAGGAGGATTATGTTAACCAAGCCACTGCAACTGCCAGTGAGGAGATACCGGAGCAAGATGAAAATGGAGAGAGCACTTCCTCAGAAGCTAATGAAGATATACAAAATCTTGAAGGAGATGAGAAAGAGCATGTATCTCCCATAGCAATTGACACCTTGGATGCTGATGTGCAGATGTCTCCCGGAGGTGTTGATGACACTTTAGATCCTGAAAAGGATGTTGAAGTGCAATCATCTCAGGAAAAGATAGCCGACGAAGAAACGGCTCTGGAGGAAACTCCTGCTGCTAATCCCCAAGGTATAGAATAAAATTAGCAATCTTCTTTTAAATAGATTGATAACTGACATCTTTATGTGTATTCTATACAGAAATCGAAGCTTCACCAGCACTTCCAGTGTGCATGGACATAGTTCTTGCGACGACGATTGCTAGTAGCAGTCGTCATTTATCCGATGGCTCTGAAGCAGGAAGTAGTCAGGCAGTAGTGTCTGAAGCTACTTCTGCTCAGCTAGAGTCTGTTCCTGCAGATGATAGGCCTATTACTGGATCAAACCATGGTAAGACTGTTTTTACTTTTGATTCTCATTATCAATAGCCAAATGACAGGCAAAGTGACAATATTTAATTTTGAGAGGAACAACCAGGAGGAGCAACCAGCTCCACTTTAGTTCCCTTATTTAGAGAGCCTTCCGTTCAGACCCGAAAAATTGAACGTCCTACTGCCTCGTCATCAACAGGTGTAGCTGCAACTCCTGGTGCTCTGGCGATTAATCAGCTTGTCATCCAATTATTCACCAAATGCTTCTTCGAGTCCTTGGGTCCTTTGATCAATAGAATGATGGACAAAGAAGACGCTGATTTTTACATGGTTAGAGGTCCGACCTCTTTCTTAGTAAAGGCCATCCGGGAGCAAGGTGACGAGCCCCAGGCCGCTTTTCTTGACCATATATTAAATGAGCTGGAAGCTTCAATAAAGAACTATAAAGAGTTCAATAAGGGGAAAGTAGAACCCTTAGTACAAGAAGAGTTTGAACAGATGGCTCAGGCAGCTGCAGTTGAAAGAGTGAACCTCCAGAACCTTTTGGATGCTTATTCTACTAAATCTGCTGAGTATAATTCTAAGTTGGAATCGGTGATCTCAACTGCTGAGAGAAAAGGAGAAGGATTGCTGAGCTGAGAGTGGAGATTGCTCGTATCCAAGAGGAATTGGAAAATGAAGTTACCGAGCATCAAACTGCAGTCCAACAAATTGGTGCTCTAACTCAGGAAAGAGACGAGTATGTAGCAGCTCATGATGCTGAAATCACTCGCCGAATGGTAACCATGCCGTTTTTAATGAAGAATCTGGGATGGAAGAGGCCAGGAGGAGAGTGATGGCATCTCGCGAAGAACGGTTGCAGATTCTGAAACAACAGATTGCTAATCTGATGATGCCTCCGTCTCTGTAGAAAGAACATCTTGTATCTTCTTGTCTTTCTTTATGCTATATATGTAATATCTTAAATTTTGATCAATAAAAGACATTTTGTTGTGGCTCTATTATTTTCTTGCATATCTTATAATAGCGATAGAAAATATATTCAGAGGTGCAGGACATGATATATTCTTGATGATTTTGTAGAAAATAATTATATTCATTATATCTGCTCAAGGTATATGGACGTGGCAGAATATAATTTATTGAATATTATTATTTCAAAATAGACAACTTAATCGAAGATGACAAGTTGCTGATATGGATAATTAAATGAACGGAAATGAATCGTCAAAAGGTACGAACAAAATAAATCGTCATAATGAACAGATAAACCGTCGGATAATGATGAACGGATGAACCATTAGATATTAATGAACAGGCGAACCGTCAAATGATGATGAACGGATGAACCGTCGGATGAATGTGAATAAACGGATAACCGTCTGATATTAATGAACGGATGAACCGTCAAATGAAAGTGAATGAATGGGCGAACCGTTAGATATTAATGAATGGGCAAACCGTCAAATGATGATGAACGGATGAACCGTCGGATGAATTAATGAACGGGAACCATCAGATGATGATGAACGGATGAACCGTCAAATGAATGTGTCATTTCGTTGTCTTGAGAATCTTTGCCTATAAATAGAACAAAAATCTGGAATGAATGATCATTTACACTTTTCAACATAAAGATGTCGTCCGGAGATGCATCCAAGAAGGCTGAAGTCACCCCAAAGGTTGAAGTGGGCACTGAAGAACGTCCTGACGATCCAGTCCAGCCAAAGCAGGCAGAAGTAGGCAAAGGTTCGTCTGCACCCAAACTACCGCGGGATATCTTAGACTTTTTGCTTGAACCAGGAAAGACCGAAGAGGAGGATAAAAAACGTGGAGGAGGATTGGCTTTGTTACGACGGAGGTCGATAACAAGCGGCTCAGAGGAGGTGAGCTCCCTTTTGTCCTTGTTATGAGATAGATCGATAACAGGGGCTCAGAAGAGGTGAGCTACCTTTTTTCCTTGTTACGACGTAAGTCAATAACAAGCGGCTCAGAAGAGGTGAGCTCCCTTTTGTCCTGATCATCATCAATAGATTGTTTCTGGACTGGCAAGTGAATAGCCAGTGGCTTGGAAGATTGAGGACGGGAAACACGCCCTTTAACAGGAATGATGAGGGTGTCATTAGGCACTGTTTCTTGCTCTTCTTCAGTGTCCAGAGATAGGACAACCTTAATGAATTCGTCCTTATACATACGTGCATCATTGCAGTATGCTTCAATGCCTTTGAAAGGATAGAGATCAGCAACCTCCTTTTGTACCTTTCCATTGTCATCAACATATTTAAAATTGATGGAGAGTCGAAGGGACAATGTTATGCTCGTGCAGAAATGGTCTTTCCAGCAAAGCATTGTAAGAACAACCGTGGTTGTCAATGATGTAGAAGGTAACCTTTGCACGAAGATTGCCTATTTGGAGTTTTAGGCGAATCTTGTCCGAGGCTCACTCCTTCCCTGGTTAAACCCAAGAATAGTAGTGATTGTACTGGAGAGACTATGCACTGGGATCTTCAGTGCATCCAATATTGTCTTTGGCATAATGCTGAGGGCAGACCCTGGATCTATCAGAATACGATCGACTTTCATCGAGTCGACATATCTTGTATAGTAGAGAGGACGATCGTGCCTGTTGTCTTCCATCAACATGTCATCTTGAGTGAAAGTTATTTTTGGAATTAACTCCAACACACTATGACAATGAAGGCAAGAGACTGGTTCTGCTCCCGGCTTCTTAAGTAGGGCTAGACAGGTTTCTGCTTGCATAAGAGCCTCACTCAGAGTTTCCCGAGTCTCTTTGGAGAGGCGCAAGAGCTCGAAGATTGACAGCCGGGCCGGTGTATTAGCCAACTGGGCTAAGATGTCAAAGTTGTAAGGCTTTTCAAGTCCGGAAGGAGATGACTTCTTCAAAGGTTTGTCGAAACGGACTTGTTGTTTGCCTTTGTCGGCGACCGTCGGCTTGGGAGGAATAGATACTGCAATCGGTGAAGATGCAGAAAGAATATCTTCAGTGGAAGCAGGCTGCACTGGAGCAGGCTTAGAAGAAGAAGAAGCAGGATTCTCTTGAGTTTTGGGGTAATACTTCAGATAGGCTTTCCCTGATCTGGTGCCTAGCAAGATTTCTTTATCAACTATGGGGTCAAAAGACACCATATTGCAAATCTTTGTCTTGTCTTTAGAACGATCCTTCTTCTTGGAGGAAGAGGAAACTTCGAACTCTGAAGCAAGATCTGGATGAATCCATATAATCTCGCCATTTTCAAGAGACAAGGGGACGAGACCTTCACTTCATGGAGGAGGAAGATTCTTAATCTTGAGAGTAGCTTTGGGAATAGGAATGATGCCATGTTGCATCATCTGTGGAGGAAAGTCACCAAATTGAACTGAGACCATTTTTGCGGTAACAGTTTTCTCGTCTTGCTGTAAAGTGACAACATCTGCATTGACCAGCTCCTGGATTTTGCCTTTGAGCACATAACATGCTCGAGTAGGATGTCCGATGAACCTGTGATAGACACAATACTTGGGATGATCAGTCTTACCGACTTCATCGGGCTTCTTGGGATCTAGAAGTTGGATTTTATTGCTTTTGATTAAGCAATCAAAGATGCTAGCGGTGTCATTCTCATCAAAGGAATATTCTACTTTAGGACGAGTTCACTTGGTGGAGGTGCAGAAGGAGTGGAAGTAGACGTAGGGGAGCT